>CM033393.1:2142045-2742045 GCA_019426215.1 Buddleja alternifolia | reverse complement strand
CATTGGCCATTATTCCTCGGAATGCAAAAGTGATGTGGAGGGAAAGAATAATTTCTCGGGGAGCAACACCCTAAAAGGGGCTCCGACTATACTTGCCGCATGCAAAAGTTCTGAGCATGAAGATAAAAACCAGTACTACCTTGATTCTGACATAAGTAGCCATATTTTCTAAAAGAAGAATCTTTTCATGGAGCTAGATAAATCAATTTAGAGATCCATCTCAAGTCCAAGTGAAAGGAAAATATACAATTTTGATTCGTTTGAAGGATGGATGCTATCAATTCATTTCGAACGTCTTCTACGTGCCGAATATGAAAAGCAAAATTTTGAGCTTGGGACAACTCTTGGAGAAAAATTATGATATTCATTTAAAAAGAAAAAGTTTGATCATAAAAGATGAAAATGGACACTTGTTGGCGAAGGTTCCAATGACAAGGAATAGAATGTTTATGCTTAACATTCAAAGCGATGTTCCGATGTGTTTACAAGCTTGTGTCAAATATTCATCTTAGTTTTGGCACATGACATTTGGACACTTGACTTTTGATAGTCTCAAAATGATAAAGAAAAGAGGTACGATGAGAGGATTGCGGAGCATTGACCATCCAAATCAATTATGTAAAGAATGACTTTAGGGAAGCAAGCGAGAAAAAGTTTTCCAAAAGAATCTTTGTCAAGAGCCCAACACTATTTTGAGTTGATACATTCGGATGTATATGGACTTATCAAGCCATCATCGCTTGGTAAAAATAATTATTTCTTACTCTTTATTAATGATTGTTCTCGAAAGACTTGGGTGTATTTTTTGAAAGAAAAATCAGAGCTATTTGAAACTTTAATTAGTTGAAGATCATGGTAAAAAAACAAAGTGGCTACCAAATCAAAGCACTTCGGTCCGACTAAGGTGGAGAATTCACATTAAAGGAAGTCAAGGAATTATATGAAAAGAATGAGATTCATCGTCCCATGGCGGTACCGAGGTCGCGACAACAAAATGGCGTTGCCGAGAGAAATAATCGGACCATTTTCAACATGGCGAGGAGTATGTTGAAGACCAAGAATATGTCGAAAGAATTTTGGGCTGGTGATATTGATGATCAAAAGAGCACTGCTGAGTTCGTATTGTTTATGAGAGATTATGCTTTTACATGGATTTCTAAAAAGCAACCAATTGTGACGTTGTCAACTTGTGAACCCGAGTATGTGGCAACAACTTCTTGTGTGTGTCAAGCAATATGGTTAAGGAATTTGTTGAAGGAACTTCACCAACCATAAGAAGAAGCAAAAAAGATTTATGTCGATAATAAGTCTGCACTTGCATTGATAAAGAATCCTGTGTTCCATGAAAGAAGCAAAGATATTTATACAAGATATTATTTTATTAGAGAATGCATATCAAAGAAGAAGTGGAACTCGAGTTTCAGAAGTCACAAGATCAAATTGCGGATATTTTTACCTAGCCTTTGAAGTTCATGACTTTCCAAAAGTTGCGGATGCTACTTGGAGTAATAAATCAAGTTTAAAAGTGGGTGTTGAAAATAGAAAATAAACTAGATTCATTTCTAGAAATCCAGTATGTAATTAGGTATATGAATTTATTTAGTAGGTACGTACATTGTTATAGAGTTATTCACATATGTGTCTTTTGATTTTATTCATGTATGGAAAAAGGGAAAAATTAGAAATAAATAATGATACATGTATAAGGCTAGATACATATTTGAGTTTGCCAATAAGTAGGCACAAAGTCATAGTTATTTGTAACAAGTTAAAAATCAAGTTCATAAAGTTAAAAACAAAGTGGAATAGAGACACTTGTATCCTCCATTCCTCTCCTAAAGTGAGTTTTTTAGAGTTGAGTATTATATTGTGACACGTTAAAAGCTAACGTGCTATTGTAGCAAGTGCACTAGTCGTGTGTAGTAATAAATGGACGTAAGTCCGGATTATCGAACCACAAGGACTTGAATTCTAGTTTAAGATTTGTAATGAAGTGAATAAACAAAGTAAGAATAAACTCAAATAAAATTTGTAAAGAACAAGAACAAAGATGAGCAAGTGATTTAAAACCAATTATAAAGGGAGACTAAGGCACATGCTAGGTTCAAATTAATCAAATATACTTATAAAGGTTCTTGTTGAAGGATTACACTTATATTGTTATGGTGAGAGCTCCGAGGGTAGAGAATAACCGATGTCTCACGTATAAACTCCTATGATTAGATCGTGATTTCCCAAATATTCCTATCCGGAAATCTAACCACTAAACATGCATTAACTTACTAGAGCTCACTCGATTTGAATCGAACAACTTCACTCGGGAATCTTTACCTATGTCTAGGGCAATTCCTCATTAGTTGCGGGTCATGATGTGAATTTCTTGCACCCTAAGTCAATTTTCTCCCGAAATATTCACCTAGGCATAAGATTCTAACATATAGTGATCAAGTATATGCAAGATAAGTAGAACATCAATTCACATCACATAACAATATAAGAATAACCTCAACAATCATCTATTATAAATATAAATCACAATTTGGCCTTACATGGCCCTAGTCTTACGAATTTAGTTCATAATTGAAAGCATAAAAGACATAAGAGGAATATTCATAGACATAAATGAAATGAAAAGCTCTTAAAAACTCCCTAAATGGTGAATGATGATGGATCTTGAAATTGAGCCTTCAATCCCCAAGCTCTTTTCCTTCCTCTAGTTTTCCCCTCTCTCTCAATGATGAAGAATGGTGATGAATGATGGTGAAATCCGATTAGGGGCTGCCCCCCTCTCCTATTTTAATGCAAGAGATGATTAGCTTTTGTAGATTCCTCTCTCTCCCATGTGTTGTTCCCCTCTTGTGTCCTCCACTACTCTACCATAAAGTAGATCTACCAAGAAACACACTTATGACCTCCCCTCAACACATGTGCTACCCTCTTGGCTTTAAATGATTCCCTTCCACCTAAAATGCTGAACTTTTGGCTAAAAGGAATCAAATGTCGGAGGTATCTGCGCCCCGGCGTGGGTGTTTCGGCGCCTAGGCGCGGTTTTACGAAGTCTGGACAGTTTTCTTGTTTTTCTGCGCAGCAATCGTATTTCCTTCATAACTTTCTCCACGGACCTCCGATTTGAATGATTCAAATTTCCACGTGAAGATAAGACATAGATCTACAACTTTGTAGAAGGAAACTCTGTCCAATTATGTCTCTAAGTGTATATAAATAGCCTTGCACTGTGGTAAGTGTTGCGATATTGGCGCTAGGGCGTGGGTATGATGGCGCCTAGGCGCGGGAGTGCGAAGCAAATCCTTGGAACTGGATGTCAGATGCGCCTGGGCGTGGTTTGAGGGGCACTTGGGCGTGCTAAGCCGAATGTCTGAACCATTTTCTTGGTTTTTAGCGCAGCAATCGTGTTTCCTTCATAACTTTCTCCACGGACCTCCGATTTGAATGATTCAAATTGCCAAGTGAAGCTGACACAGAGATCTACAACTTTGTTGAAGGAAACTTTCTCAAATTCAACCTCAAAATATACATAAATTCTATGTTTGCGCGCGATATTCCTCTATTGTAGTGATTTTCTACCTTTACTCAATAAGCACACAAATTAAACGCAAATGTGGTATAAATCATGCATTAACCAATATAAATCCAATAAATATGAGGCTCTAAAACATGTAAATTCACACCCTATCATATTGCTCTCCAACTTTGAAGAGAATTGTGTTGGAAATTGCATTCATTTGATACATACATGTCACACGCATAAAATTCTCGTCACTTCCTAAATTTTAGAAACAAAAAATCATACAGATGGTACATATATATAATAATTAGAATAGAAGATGAAATATCATGTGTAACAAAAATTCTGCTAATAAAGATCTTTATTTGACGTGGTCAAAATATACCATATATATGTATATACAATACATTTATTCAATTTGTGTATACTGTATTGTTAGATATTATAATATCTTTTCATATCTTTCTAGTATTTATGTTAATTTATGTTTCCTTATATTTATCTTTTCCTTATTTATAGTTAACGTTTCTTGTTTACCAAGTACATGTATATCTATAAATATGTTACTCAGTAATACAAATTTTTTGCGTGGTTTTCTCTAATCTAACATGGTATCAGAGCTAAAGGTTTTTTTTTTCAACCCTCATGATCCTTCGCTTCCGCCAGCCTCTACCATCGTCGTCCCCGTCCGACTCCCTATACATATATTTTTTTCTCCTTTTGTTCTTCCTTCACTATGAAGAATCTTTTGTAATTTAGTTTGGGTTTACCAACCTATCTTTATCTTTTTCGTGTTTTAGCTGCCGCCGCCATCTCTTTTGGTCGTTGCCGCCACCCCCGCCCCCCGTTTCTTTCCTTTGCTTTATCTTTTCCGTGTTTTAGCAGCTGCGCTTAACCACCACCACCTTTAGTTTTGTTAGTTGCCGCCGCTCACCCTTGGAAAATGAGGACTTGGAGCCGCCGTCTTTTTATTTTATGCCGCCGCACTTAGCCGATGCCGCTTTTAGTTTTGTTAGTTGCTGCAGCTCACCCTTTGAAAATGAGGACTTGGAGCCCCCGCCGCCGCCTCTTAAGGCCGCTGCCACTATTTATCTTTGCCGTCGTCTTCTTCTCAAGTTCTCTATGACCGGATTTCTTTGGTCCAGTCTCAACGTTTAAGACTCTCATGTTTCGACTGTGAGGGAGTGTTAGATAATATAATATATTTTCATATCTTTCTAGTATTTGTTTTAATTTAGGTTTCTCTATATTTCCTTGTATTTATCTTTTCTTTATTTATAGTTATTTACCAAGTATATGTATATCTATAAATATGTTATTCAGTAATACAAATTTTTTACGGGATTTTCTCTAATCTAACAAGAGGGTATAAGGAATACAAATTGGTGATGGAGAAAAATCTGTTGGCACACATTTCAGTTCATGTCATTGGGGGGGAGTGTTAGATAATATAATATCTTTTCATATATAGTATTTGTTTTAATTTAGGTTTCTCTATGTTTCCTTGTATTTATCTTTTCTTTATTTATAGTTAGGGTTTCATATTTACCAAATATATGTATATCTATAAATATGTTATTCAGTAATACAAATTTTTTACGAGATTTTCTCTAATCTAACAAAAGGGTATAAGGAATACAAATTGGTGATGGAGAAAAATCTGTTGGCACACATTTCAGTTCATGTCATTGGGTAGGGTTACCCGGCCAATGGGTTGGCCTCTGCGTTCATTTACTCTCAGAAAAAGCTGATCCTATTAACCTACGACTGCTCTCCTCCGTTGCTCTACAAAACCCTTAATTATATTCTTTTCTTAATACAAAGTACTATCCCATCTTTTTCTATCATAAAATATATGGGATAGAGTCTTATGGTTCAAATATATATTCAATTAATGTTTATTTTTCAGACTAGTGTGAGAAATATAATTTGTGTTTGTTTCTATTTTGGGGCTTTTTTTTTTGTGAAAATTTTGGTGAAAAAGTTTATTGAGAGTTGTGTATTTTGATCAAAATGTGTTTGGTTTTATATTTGATTTTATTTTCAAAAGAGACAAAAGTTACTATAGCAGTAAAATCATTTAAGTTTTTGTCTGAAAAGTTGTGTTTATAATTAGTTAATAATTGAAAAATATAATATAATATATGTTTTAAATGATTATAATCTTATGTTATATATATATATATATATATATATATATATTGTAGTCGATGTAATTAGTAGGCACTCTAAAATAGATACAAATAGGAAGACAATAGCTGACAAATTCTTTAACCAAAAGAGTTCTTTTTGGTCAAAAAAACATAAAGCAAACAAGTTTTGCCCAAAATTTATTTGAAAACAGAAACAAACACAGCCATATACACTGATATAAATTTTTCCGACATCAACCTTGAAGCATAAGTACAAAGGTTGTGGATGTAAGTAAAAAGAATTTTGCGTTAAAAATATTTTTTTCAATAAGATTATGTGCAGACATAATAAGGTTTTGAATTTTTTTTAAAATAATACTTTATTTTCTCCAATGAATATATATATCTGAAAAATCCAAGAAAAATATACTCTTCGTAATAGATGACATGATAACTACTCAAACTCTTCTCCTTTTTTATTTGTTTGGGTAAATGATAATCTTTTATATATATATATATATATATATAGAAAGTAAATGATAATCTTTTTAAACTCCCATGCCTTTTCTCAACAGCTCTTCGAGTTCCTACATTCCTTCGATCATGTCTTTTTACTCTAAACGAAGCAACGTACAGATCGACGTCCATTTAATTTGTCTTAGTTTTTGTGAATCGGTATGACCATGGTTCGCCGGAACGGCGTTATAACGGCCGGAACGGCCGTTCCGGAACGGGAACGGCCATTGGCGTGCCAAAGTTCCAGGTCAACTCGGTTTTGTATTTGGAACGTGTCGGAACGGCCGAAAAACGGCGAGACAGACGGGATGAGGCTGCGATGCGGCCGTTCCGGCGATTTAACGGCGCCGGAACGGCTGGAGCGGGAAGGATGTTTTTTGGGTGTAAGCTAGTGTATATACATGTATGTATAAATATATATATAGATGTATGTATTGTTTCAACAAAAGATTTGTTAAGAGACAAACATTTTTCTTATGACCGAGACCTGAGGGAAGAGGATGAAGACAGAGATGACTTCTCACTCGTGAATCTGTATTCTGTACACACTTTGAAGCATCCTGGAGTTACAACTTACAAGGAAGAAGACAAGGAAAGAAAGGAAAGAAAAGAAAAGAAATTATTACAAGGAGGAAAAAAGAATTTAGGATTTTTTTTTTTATAATTTTTGAGCAATTTAAGCCAAAAAATTGTGGAACGTCCGCGACCGTTCCGCGACGGTGCCATGGAACTGGAACGGTGGCCTCCGCGACGAACACTGCGACCGTTACGGCGAACCATGGGTATGACTATGGCCTCGACAAAGTTTCAAAATGAAATTTTAGATTTCATGCAATAACTCACTATTAAACATATTTCACAAAAAAAGACAACAATCCTAATGTTTATATTTCACTCTAAATTCTCATATTCAAACATAAGTAACACAAATCCTCTTAAATATTTGAAATTCTTTTCTTCTCACTTTTACTCTATAAAACGAAACGAGGCGAGAGAAGTGTCACTACAAGAAAACATGGAGATAGCTTCGACAATTAGTATGGACATTTATTTCGCAGCCGACTAGCAACGATATTAGCAGCGTATAAGAGTTTCATGGTCTTCAATTTCGTAAACTAAGATTAGCATCGTATATTCTCGTTGTTGAGGTCAGTATCGAAAGTTTGTCGCTGCTGAAATTCATAACTGGCTTAGAGCGAATTTTTCATTTTTGGAGGGAATTTTCCCGCCAAAAAATTCGATGCTGCATTCCTAACTGGTTATTTGATTAAAATAAACAAAAATATTTTTTTTAATAGCAACGAAATATTTCGTTGAATAATACAAATCGATAAAAATGATGCTTATAGCAACCACATTTTTTGATGCTATGACAAATCCAAAAATTGAACTATTTAATAATTGCATGTGCACTAATTACTTATATCATATATAATATATTTTGAAGGGGAAAATGCAAAAATCGTCCTTTAACTATATCACTTTTCACTTTTGGTCCTCTATGTCTTGCCACTAGCAAAAATACCCTATATGTTTCAAAAATTGGCACATTTAGTTCGATTTTAAAATTGTTCGGCCAATTTGGCTGGAAAATCACATGTGCCGGTCACGTGAGGGGGCCAAACTGGGGATTTTCAACTTTGTAGGAAAAATTGATGACTTGGCATGCCACTTCGACAAGGTTATATTATTTTACTGAAAATCCCCAATTTGGCCCAGTGGCATACCAAGTCATCAATTTTCCCTCCAAAATTGAAAATCCCCCAATTGGCCCCTCACGTGACCGGCATGTGTGATTTTCCGGGAAAAATGACCCCGGAAATTTTAAAATCGGACTAAATGTGCCAATTTTTTAAACATATAGGGTATTTTTGCTAGGGGCAATACATAAAGGACCAAAAGTGAAAAGTCAAGAGACATTTTTTACTCAGCCGTCGTGTCCTTTAATGTGGTTATGTTTAATAATAATTATTTGTACCCTAAAGTTGTTTCCTTATCTCGATGAAAAATCTTGGGCAGATCTTGAAATTTCATATCTTCTATAAAGATTAATTAAAGTTGTCAATTGAGTTCATCGTTTCATTGCATTGTTTTTCTCTTTTATCACTATTTTTTTACCTAATAAGCTAAATATGCCCTTACAAAGAATTAATTAAAGTTAAAGGTTAATTATTAAAGTTAAAGAATTAATTAAAGTTAAAGTTAAAGGCTAGTTTCAAGATAAAGCTAAATATGCCCTTACAAAGAACAATCTCTTCCTCCACCAAACCCTATACGAAGAATTTTCAGAGTATAAACAGGGGATATTTGTGAATATCATCTTCCACGAAAAATGGAAGATATAAACAGAGGAGACAGGGGATCATCTTGCACGAGTAGCAACAGAGTATAAACAGAGGATAGTTCATATAAACAACCATGGAACGAGGTACAATTTCTAATAATGGACATAGTTTCCTTTGTGAGGATATAATTTTTCATGTTATGGGAAGGTTATCAAGGGATGCATGCATTGTGGAGGCAACCCGATTGGATCTTTTATCAAAATATTTTCAACATTGTTGGTATTCCATCCCTACTCTTTTATTCGATATTAACCGTTTCGAACAAAGGGGTTATCATGGTTTAGATTTTATTCATTTTGTTAATCGCACTATACTTGAACATAATGAAAGTGTGGTTGAAACCTTGAGCTTTGAGTTACCAATGGGGGTCGAGGCATTGCATTGGATAAGGCAAGAGTGGGTGGCGTTTGGAATAGATCATTTTGTGCGTATACTGAAATTAGTCGGCCAATTGTCCACTTCACTCCCTAACGGCCTATTTTTTTCACAAACTCTTTTTCAGTTAAAATTATATCTACCGAACTACATTGTTAGGTGGGAAGATAGATATAATTTACGAAATTTAAAAAGACTCATATTGAAGCACATCGTGCTGTATGATAAAACATTTTCTTCCCGCCTTGGAAAATGGTGTCCCGAGTTGAATGATTTGCAGTTATTCAACTGTGATTTTAGAGGACTAACAGAATTTGAGGCATATTTGCCTTCTGTAAAAAAATTCAAGATGGCATTCAATTGGGCCCAAGGAAATGTGAATATAAAAGTACACTTCCCCAATGTAGATGTCCTTGTTATATTATTGAAACAAGACGAACAGGGTCCGGGGCATTTACAAGTGTTGGGGCCGTTAGCTCGTTCTTTACAATGGATAGTACACCGTCATCGACACTACATCAGATCAACTTGCTCGACATACCGACTACTTCGAGAGGTTGTAAAAATGACGAAAGAATTGTTGTCCAGCAAACGAGCACGTGTCCCGGATGATTTTGTTAGGGTATATCTATATATCATTGTTTGAATAAGTGCAAATGCTTTTAAGAAGTTGTTTTGATTATTTTTTTTTGAATTGTTTGTTTAGAGGTTGGCACATGTGGAGTCTCTACATCGCATTATGGCGAGGTACTTTTTTGTTAATATGCACTGCCTAGAGATCAGGTGTTCGAAGCTGCTTGACAATCTTGCTGTCACATTGGTGCTCATCAGTAGATGTACAAACTTGAATGAGCTTAAAGTCGATTTGGTGGTAATATTTTAAGTTTTATGGTTTGTCGCTTATTAGTTATTACATGGTTTATTAAACACGTTCTTTGTTTGAGTTTCTAAAATAAAATTGTAATTGACTTAACATGTGTAGGGTGCACCATGGAAAAATGCGGGCATTAGTGTATCCAACTACGTAAAGGACTGGAAGTTGCAAGCAATGGGATTGGAGGCATTGAATAAGAGGAGAATGAAAATTGAACTTTAGACAAATTAAAATAGGTAACTAACAATGTTATGGAGTTGATTTTTGAATCTTGTGGTTTGGATGATATGTTCTAAATATTACTATTTAATGCTTAGATTTAATTTTAGCCCTAGAATATAAGTTGATGTAAACAATACTTGATTTTCTTCAAGTTATATGATATATATATATATATATATATATATATATATAAAGTCTCTACTATATAGGTGATTATGAAATCTACGAAGTAGAGATATCAATATACATGTTTATGTGTGACAATGGTCTCTATGCATTATGATGAGGCCATAGAATTGTTTGAAGTGGTTTATATGAATGAAGAAGTTTGTTAATGATATTCCATTATTAATGGTGATTATGATCTTAATTAATTAATAAAAAATTAATGGTATTACTTATGATTGTGTTTCTTGAATTTAGTCCAAACAATTAATGCTTAGATCCATTATTGACTAAACAATATTAGTTCAAATTCCTCGATGCTCACAAAGAAAGTGAAGGGGCTACATATTTAATGTGGAAAGGGATTGTAAATCATCATTTACAATCTTTACCATAAACAATTATTTTACATAATTTGTCTCAACGTATCATATGATTATAGCTTAATCAAAAATGCTAAAAGAGATTTAAAATAATATATATATATATATATATATTGGTTTTACTCCTTAGTTGTACACGGCTGTGCACAACCACCTTATAATATTTATTATTATTATATATATATATATATTAAAATAATAGTATACTTTACTAAAGCTAAAAGTAAAAAACCATGCCTAACACCTCACTCTCATGTCTCATTCTCATCTGTTCAAAAAGAAAAAAACGCAGCACTCTCAAATTCAAAGAAGGCCCCAAAAAACATCTGCAAAAATTGGATTAAACCTTCGGCTGCACATCAACCGCTGCGGCGAAGCTACCCCCAAGCCACCGTCGCGGCGGAGCTGCCCCCGAAGCCACCATTGCCTCCGCGAAACTTCTTTCCGGTAAATATTAAGTCCCATATCTGGGTTTTATGGAGTAAACCCATGAATAGTGGAAAACTTGCTGCAAAAAAAAATTAAAAAATTTGTTACTTTTTTATCAAGACAATTCATTTGATTTTTTATATAGTTTATTACTCACTAATGAAAATTTGTTATTACTTACTATAATGGATATAAGAAGAGATTGTTTAAGTATTTTTTTTTAATCCTAATGAGTTGTGATGTAAACTAAAAAACAAGCATAGAGCAGACATTAGATATTGATTTGTTTTAGAAGAATAATAGCTTGTTTGCTTCTTAGTTATGTTTGTACAAAGAGTAAAGTCCTGAGTTTTGGTTATGGTAGTTTTGGACGCAAACTACCATATTCTTAATTTTGTTAACCATTGTTTCCAATTTTCTGTTCCTAGTTTTGATTTTATTTTCCGTTATAATATAATATTGCTTGTGTTTCTGAGAAGTGATTGACATTATAGAGATTTCGTTTCAGTTATAAGCATTAGATTTCTGAGAAGTGATTGACATAAAACTCTTGTATGTTATGCGTGCTAAGAAAGGGGATTGTTTGAGACTTTCTTACAAAATATTATCAATTCATTAAGACTTAAAAATGAGGTGTTTTAATTTGCACTTTGCAGTCCAAAAATACGTAAAAGCTAATTATATGCAGCAGCATCATGCCTCCAGATAGAAGTTGGATTAAGAATCGTGTTTGTCCCGGTGGATATGGTATTACAGACGAGTATCGCATGGGGGTTAAAGAATTCATAAATTTATGCCAACAATACCCAACACATATGGACCGAGAAAAAATTAGATGTCCATGCTGGGATTGCAAAAGTTTAAAATTTTTTCCTCCTAATATGGTTAGTTATCACCTTCTCTCGAGGGGGTTTGAACGTGATTATATCAATTGGGTGAAACAAGGAGAACCAATATGGGACCAAACACCAATTGAAGACTCGATGAATCTTATGAGTGAACCGATAATCTTTGAATCAACCACTCAAGATAACCATAAGCTGGCCCTGAATTTGATTGGAATACCAGAAATGAGCCAGAACGCCCAAACCCAACTGCTGAGAAATTTTTCAAATTGAAAGATGCTGCAGATAGTCCTCTATGGTCTGGATGTGAGGATTACTCAGAATTGTCAGCATTGTCAGAGCTCTTAAATATCAAATCTGAATCAAACTTGAGCGAGAGACACTTCAATCGATTTTTAAAGGCATTTGGCCAGATGCTGCCAAAGGGACATAAGTTGCCAGATAGTTTTTACTCAAGCAAGAAGGTGGTTGCACCACTCGGACTTGGGGTTGAATATATTGATGCATGTGAAAATGATTGCATGTTGTACTCGAAAGATGACAATAAGTTGCAAGAATGTAACATATGTCAACATCCAAGATTCAAGCCTAAGAAGCGTGGGGGAAAAAAAAGCAAAAGGATATACCATATAAACAATTGAGTTACTTGCCACTTATACCGAGGCTACAAGATTGTACACATCTAAAACTACTGCAGAGCACATGCGTTGGCACAAGGAGAGCCTTGGTGAAGAGGGGAAACTTCTCCATCCACGGGATGGTGAAGCGTGGAAGCACTTTGACCGGACTCATCCTACATTTGCAGCTGAGACCCGGAATGTTAGGCTTGCATGTTCAACCGATGGGTTTAATCCACACAATCAAACATCTAAACCTTACTCTTGTTGGCCAGTTATAGTCACACCTTATAATTTACCTCCGTGGATGTGCATGGATCACCCTTATATGTTCCTTACTTTACTTGTTACTGGTCCAAAAAGTCCTGGTAGGAGCTTGGATGTCTATTTGCAACCTTTGATAGATGAGTTGAAAACACTATGGAATGATGGAGTTGAGACTTATGATGTGTCCAAAGCACAAAACTTCCAAATGAGGGCAGCACTTATGTGGACTGTCAGTGATTTTCCTGCTTATGGAATGTTGTCAGGTTGGAGTACACATGGTAAGTTGGCTTGTCCATATTGCATGAGTAGGATCAAGTCTTTTAGACTTAAACATGGTCGAAAACCATGTTTCTTTGATTGTCATCGACAGTTTTTGCCTTTAGATCATCCCTATAGGTATCAAAAAGACAATTTCACTAAGGGAAGGATTGAGACAGATTCATCGATTATTCATTTAACTGGTGAAGAGCTTGAGGTTACAGTGGCATCACTACCAAATATTGATTTTGGTAGGACCAAGGAGAAGGAGAGAATAGAAGGATTTGGTGAAACTCACAATTGGTTAAAACGAAGTATCTTTTGGGATTTACCATACTGGAGGGCAAACCTTATACGACATAATTTAGATGTGATGCACATTGAAAAAAATATGTTTGACAATGTCTTCAACACTGTTATGGATGTGAAAGGTAAGACTAAAGATAATGTGAATGCCCGTCTAGACCTCCAAAACATTGTAAGCGCCGACATCTTGAATTAAAAGAGGTGAATGGGAAATATATCAAACCTAAAGCAAGCTATACATTGACAAAGGAGGAACGGCTGATGGTTTTGAAGTGGATTAAGAATTTGAGACTTCCAGATGGGTACGCGTCAAACTTGGCTAGATGTGTTAATCTGGATGATTGCTCTTTGCATGGAATGAAGAGCCATGACTATCACGTTTTTATGGAGAGATTACTTCCACTTGCATTACGAGCTTTATTGCCAGAGCCTGTGTGGAATGCCTTGATTGAGCTAAGTCAATTTTTTAGAGATTTATGTTCAACTGTCCTCTCTGAGCCAGATATGAAAAAGCTGGAGGATAATATTGTTATAACACTGTGCAAGCTTGAGAAGATATTTCCTCCTGCATTTTTTGATTCCATTGAGCATTTGCCAATACATTTAGCATACGAAGCACGAGTTGGTGGACCTGTTCAGTATCGATGGATGTATCCATTTGAGAGGTAAATATCTTGTAAAAGTTATTTTTATTTTATGTAACATGGAATTTAATAATCCTGACATCCATAGGTTTTTGAACACATTGAAACGTAAAGTCAAAAATAAGGCACGTGTGGAGGGATCAATAGTTGAAGCTTATTTGATTGAGGAAACTTCAACTTTTTGCTCTCATTTCTTTGCTCCTGAGGTGGAAACAAGGTCGAGGACTGTAGGGCGTAATGATAATGTCAATCAAGCAGAATCTAGCAGTCGGTTATCTGTATTCAAATCCATCGGTCGCCCATTTAGCCCGAAAAATCCCACTCGAACTTTAAGTCCACCTAAGAAGGCTACATCCACAATTTATATTCTTTTGAATTGTCCAGAGATCTCTGAATATGTCGAGTAAGTAAATCTTATAAGTAATGTTTGTAGATTAGTCTCAAATGTTAGTTGAATATTAATAATATATTATTTATAGGTTATACGATGCTGAGAAACAAGCTCAAATACCAAATCTCACTTATAAGGCATTAGGGGTGATGCACAATAAAGAGTTCGCCACATGGTTTTGCAATTATGTGAGTTCTTATTTTATTATTTACAGTGGAATCACATAAAGAAAATATTATGTATATTGATATTAATGGTCATTCTATATTCCTATCCATATAGGTTCAGAATCCTTCCAACCAAATAACAAATAAAGACATCAAACAATTTTCACGTGGATTTAGTAGCATCGTTAAGCGTTGGAATGGGTATTTTATGAATGGGTATAGATTCCACACACTCGAGTATGGGGAAACAAGATCTACGATGAATAGTGGAGTCTGTATCAATGGGAGTTATTATGATGATTCTAGTATAGACTATTATGGGGAATTATTAGAAATTCTTGAATTGAGTTTTTTTGGTTTTGGGAACACAGTAATTTTGTTCAAGTGTAAATGGTTTGATACGGGAAAACATGGAACAAAGGTTCATTCGAGATACAAGCATGTTGATGTTAACTACAATCGTACAATGGCAGAGGACAATCCGTTTTTGCTTGCTTCTCAGTGTCATCAAGTGTATTTTGCGCCATACTCTTGGAGAAAGAAAGCAACCGATCGCAATTGGCATGTAGTTTTTAAAGTCAAGGCAAGAAGCACATACGAGATAGGTCAAACGGCCGTGCACAATCAACAGACACCACTAGAAGATTTTTTCCAGGAGACCAATTCTGATCCTGCTCGTATTATATTGGATAATGAACTTGATGATGTTGCTATTTTGACTAATGTCAATCGTCAAGAGGAAGAAGTCAATCCAGTTGAATTACAACCATCAAGAAGGGAATTTGAAGAAGAATTTGAGAGTGATGAGCTAGAAGTAGGATCCATAGACTTTAGTGAGGAAGAATTAGAAGATGAAGAATCGGAGAATGAAAACAACCTAACTTCAGATGATAGTCCTAGTGGAGATTGATATGTTTTGTAATTGTTACTTGTTTCATGAACTCATATTTGTTATTTATGTAATGAGTTTGCAAACATTATCTTATAAATTATTACTTGTAAATATTCTTGCAAAATATTAACCATGTCGTATTACAATTTTTAATCTTTACATTTCGTTACATAATTGTCATTACATTTGATTCATTACTTAATTTTGTATTATCATTTGTCATTTACTAATTACTAAAATATTTCTTAGAGTTACTATGTCAGCAACCAGGGGCGGGAAGAGCAAGAGACCTTTTGTGGTTCCTTCGCATGAAGTTGATCAAGGTCATGTAAGTTTCATGAGTATGATGACAGCGAAAATGAATCATCTAGGTGACATAGAATTAGGCTTGAATAATGATGTGGACGGTGAGCAAGAGTTGGTAGACAATGTGGCGGAGGATGTGGCGAAGGATGTAGATGAGGAGGAGGTAGAAGAGGAGAGACATACATCCGAGCAGCATGTGGAAGCAAACTTGGGAATTAAAGATAAAATCGAGTGTGATGATAAAGGTCGTGAGATATTAGTCATCCAGGAAAAATGGTAATTTTGTTCTTTTAAAAGTAAATTTATTATAGCTTATTTTACACGCTTTAGTTCTTAATGTTAATTAATTATTTCTATTGCATTATCAATCATTCTTTTGCAGTTTCATTAGTGTCGCAGCACCTCGAAGCATGCTAGGAGATATGCGAGGTTGGTTTACTAAACGTTGGCCAACTTTTAACAAAATTCCGGAAGATGTAAAGAGGAACCTTTTTGGAAAGTTCAAGGCAATGAATAGTTCATTTATGTTCCAATTTTGTAATGAATTTATATAGATTTGTGATGACACTTTTTTTTAGCTTGTCTTAGCTCTTGAGTTCTTGAAAAATATAATTCTTATGTACATAAACTTTGATATTTGTATGTAGGACAAATTTACTTGGCGTGATCCATGGACAGAGGCACAAGTTTACAAAATTTGGAAAAGTTATTGTAGCAAATCTTTTGCTGCAGAGATGATACGCCTTAGAAAGAAATCTAGGTCTGCAACTCCACCTGACTATATGCGGTCAGATATTTGGGAGGACCTTTGGGATATATGGGAGAGTCCCAAGTTCAAAAAACTTCAAGAAAATAACAGTAAAAATAGAGTTTCGGATCGAGATGGAATGGGGGTGGTTCTTAGCTCTGCCGGTACTATTTCTATTGCTCATCATGCTCAGAGGATGGTAAATTTGATAATTAAATTATTGCATGTTGAAATATTGAATTAGATATTGATTTAAACTAGAATATTGAACTGGAACTTGTCTTAGAAGTTGGATTATATAGTTCTATGCATGTTGAGATATTCAATTAGATAGTCTGAAGTTTTCCTTTTTGTGGGACTTGTGGTTCATTTGCTTGAAATTGATAGTCATATGCGTGTTTGAAATGTTGAATTATATAACTAGAATATTAATTTGCTTTAGAAGTTGGATAAGAGTTCTACGAATTGTTAGATATTGTATTAGATAGTCTAAAGTTTGGCTTTTTGTGGACATGTGATTTCTTTGATTGAACTTAATATGCATATTGACATATTGAATTATATTATTAGATTATTATCAGGAGTTGGATAATAGTTTTATACGTATTGAAATATTAGATTAGATAGTCTGAAGTTTTGTTTTTTGTAGAAATTGTGGTTGTTTTGCCAAAAATGATGGAAAATAGTTTTATACACTATTTATATGTTGTAAATTGTAGGCTGCCTAAAATGATGGCAAAACGGTGCCCCATGAATTGGTTTTTAATCGATGTCATAAAAGGAACAAAGGACTAGGACCTTTTGTGGATGAGAAGTCAAAGGGGACATCAGTGAGTCTCTTTTGATTAATTAAAAGAGGAGTATCACAATACAAAGTTAGTTTTTTAATTTTCTCTGTTGTACGTTGCAGGAGACTTAAACGAAATTAAAGGAGAGTCACTCTCAGAGTTGTGGAGATGCGGTTTTGTCCCCACAAGGGTCGTCTACATTTATTCCTGAAGCATGGGCTAAGGCATCAGGCAGTGCCAAAAATGGGCGTTGTTATGGGTTTGGCAAGTCATATAGTGATAGTTTCACTTTCTCTGGTACTATCCCAAGCAACAACTCCTCACAAGCAGAAGTAGATCAACTTAAGGAACGAATGCAAGAATTGGAGAAAGAACAACAAGAGATAAAGGCTAATGTGAGTGAACTCCTCGCTCTCACTCGGGCAACTCATGCTAATCTTTCAAGCCAACACTTTTGTTCCGGTCAGTACTCTTCTCCTCAGTACTCTACTGCATCTCCTGGTCAGCAGTCAGTTTCAACTTCGGTTGGACAACACCCACCTTCCGCTCCAGTTCCAGCTCCATATCCGAATCCAACTCACAGTCAGTATCCAGCTATTGGTTCCAGACAGTTTCCACCTCCACCTCCCGGTTACTATCCAGCTCTACCTTCTGCCTACTTCATGCCTCCCCCATCTGCATCTATTCCTACTCAGTTACATGTTGCCGGTAATTATCTAGCAGCAGGTCAGCATTTTCTAGTTCATTCTCAGTCGCCTGACCAACTTCCTTCTCCCGGTCAACACATTTCTTCTAGTCAGCGACATTCTCAAGAGAAGTAGGTTGCTTACTTCTATTTATGATATTTAGCACTTTTATGTGGTTTCATTATGACATTTTATTATGATATGTTATGATCGTTTCTATTTTTATATTCGAATATGCGTTGACGTTGGTTATTTAGACATTTGAGATATTGTGATCATTTGTAATGCTTTATGTAGACATTTGGGATATTGTGATCGACATTTTATATTAGTGCAATCGTGGAGATTTTATTCTGTGATTTTGTGGAATATGCGTTATTCTTAATTTGTTAATTAGGTACATTTGAAAAAATATATAATTTAATTATTTAATTAATTATTCAAAATATTAGCAATGAAATTAGCAATATAAAATTTAGCTACGAATAAAAAATAATCAAATTTAGTAGCGAAAATATTCCTAACTAAATAATATTATTTAAATATTTCGTAATATTTTAGCATCGAATTTTGCAACGTAATAGTTTCGCAGGTGAAATTCGATATTATATTAGCATCGGAAAACGTCCTGGCTGATATCATCATGGAAACAATTTCGCAGCTGATCAGCAACGAAATGGCGCGTTGGTGCATTTCGATGCTGACACAGCAACGTAAATCAGCAACGAGCCCAAATTAGGGGTGAGCGATATAGCTACGTCGACCATTTCGATGCTGGCTGCGTTGCTAACACAAATTAGCATCGAAAAATGAAATTTAGCTAGGTATTCTCCTCGATGCTATATCAATGTTTTCTTGTAGTGACAGACACAGACACGGACATTGCACGACGCGGACACAAGATACGTCAATTCTTAAAAAATTAGGATACGGACACGGCTCGAACACATTTATATAATATGTTATAAACTTATGAGTAATTGAGCACCTATTAGACAATAATCAACAATTCAACAACTTATTAATAACAACCTATATATATTCACTATTTGTATATGAGCAACCTATTTTTACACAAAATAACAACTTATTAATAACAATATTTCTGTAAATTATAAAGTTTCATCTATATATAATTACATACATAAATAAATACATTTATATTAAAAATACATTAAAAAATGCAAAAAATCAGCCCCGAAGTGCCTGAACGTGTCCGAGCCGTGTCGGTGCCGTGTCCGAGTCGTGTCCGAATTTTATTTATTTATTTTAAATTTTGGACACACTTTTGCCGTGTCCGACAAATCCCGTAGCCGTGTCCGTGTCCACAGTGTATCCGATACTACACGGGGTGATTTTTCGAAGTGTCCGTATTCTCTCTCACACAATTGTGGGTGGGAACCACATACAATACATCTTATTATGTGAGAGATATAGACACTATGACAATTGAAATTGGTCTAATATAGATTTTTCTTCACCATCCTCCCACCGGACATGAAGAACATTTTGGAGCAAGATCCTATGGATATCACTTGGATCGAAGGGCCCGGGCATGTCCGCATAGGTCAAAAGAGTAACTTCCTCAGTCCCTCCCTCTTGGAAATAAATAAATAATTAAATATATATATATATGTTTTGGTATTAAACAATTATTTCTGCATGGGAACAGGAAATTACTACCAACGTTATTACTTTGCAGGAGTAGCTGCATTACTCAACCAAAGAGTAGCTCAGATTTCGATAAAAGAAAGCAAACACAACCACATGAAAATCGCATTTATTTTACTATTACAATTCGTTATCTATTACGTATTACACCCCCACCCCGACCACCCCACCCACGACAAAATAGAATAGGCATGGAAGCTAGTCATTGTGGCGGGAGGAGGGAATATAGTGTCAAGTTTATATATGTGTGATACATATAGATATATATATATATATAAGTGTGTGCGTGTGTGTGTTCAAGTGTTGGAAAATCACACTTACTATGCAATCGTTCTTGTTTCGGGATAGTGTCAAATTTGTTTGTATTTGAAGTGCTGCGAAATTAAACAACACTTTTATTATTTGGAAGCATATTGCTATGCTTGGTTATGTTTTTTGATAGTATTTTGGTGAGAATTATTGGTGAGAAATTTATGGGGACAAGTCCAAATTTTATGAGATTATGTTTGGTTTTATTTTGGAAGTTGATTTTTTGGTATTCTTTTTGGTGAGATAGTGTTTGATGAGGGAATGTTATTGTAACAATCAAATTATGAAACTTTTGTCTGTTAATAATTAGTTAATGATTAAAAATTAAAAAAGGTGAGAGTCAAAAGTAAGGGGACAATACTTGGGTTGTAGATTTTTAAATAAATAACTATTGTGTTTTTTTTTACCAAAAAAGTAACATACTTTTGGTACAAAATTGTGTTAACCAAACACAATTGGGCCAAAATTTTGGACCAAATTGAGTTTGGAAATATTTCCAAACATAGACTATTGTTTTATGTTTCTTTGGGACTGATTGGATAATATTTTCTTACACGGAATTTAAGGGAAAATTACCTTTACTATAATCACGCAATTGTTCAAATTTAATTGTTAACTGACAACTATTGAATTTGAAGATTCGTAATACCATCTGATTTTCCATCAGCCACATTTTTGTGGTATTAATAGTATTTTGTAGTTTAAGAGATCTTTATGTCTAATGTATCGAGTGATGGAAAAAAATATGCATTCCAAGGTTTACACACACACACACATATATATATATACGCTAGGAACTTTTTATATTAATTTCTTTAACGTTTTCTCTCGTCAAGAAAACCTTTAAATTGTCTCACTTAGTGTTAGATTAATTTTATCAAGAGATGTTATATTTTCCACACACTAATTGAGATAATAATAAGGGATAATCACACTCAAATTCCCTCAGTGATGGGATAATTACATAAACATCCCCTCACTAATTGATAATTACAAATACACTCCCTTATTTTAAAAATTTCTTACAATTGCACCACATGTGTGTATAACAATTCTTACGATTGTACCCTCTGTAAATCTTATATATAGACCCCCTGAGGGAGTATATTTGTAATTATCAATTAGTGAAGGAAAGTTTGTGTAATTACCCAATCATTAAGGGGGTGTGAGTGTAATTATCCCTAATAATAATCTCGCTTACTCTTGTCACATGAACGTATAACTCATGCTCCATAATCCATGTTCTTAAGACTTGTTAAATTCACATAAAATCTAACTCATGCGCTTAAACACATGTGGGTCACATCAATAGACTCAAACATTTGAAGAGACAAAGTCTAAGAAATTGTAGACATATTTTACACTTCTCTCGCCTCGTTTCGTTTTATAGAGTAAAAATGAGAAGAAAAGAATTTCAAATATTTAAGAGGATTTGTGTTACTTATGTTTGAATATGAGAATTTAGAGTGAAATATAAACATTAGGATTGTTGTCTTTTTTTGTGAAATATGTTTAATAGTGAGTTACTGCATGAAATCTGAAATTTCATTTTGAAACTTTATCGAGGCCATAGTCATACCGATTCACAAAAACTGTATTTTGCGCCATACCCTTGGAGAAAGAAAGCAACCGATCGCAATTGGCGTACAGTTTTTAAAGTCAAGGCAAGAAGCACATACGAGATAAGTCAAACGGGCGTGCACAATCAACAGACACCACTAGAAGATTGACTTTATCGAGAACATAAATATTTTAGTAATTAGTAAATGACAAATGATAATACAAAATTAAGTAATGAATCAAATGTAATGACAATTATGTAACGAAATGTAAAGATTAAAAATTGTAATACGACATGGTTAATATTTTCCAAGAATATTTACAAGTACTAATTTATAAGATAATGTTTGCAAACTCATTACATAAATAACAAATATGAGTTCATGAAACAAATAACAATTACAAAACATATCAATCTCCACTAGGACTATCATCTGAAGTTAGGTTGTTTTCATTCTCCGATTCTTCATCACTAAAGTCTATGGATCCTACTTCTAGCTCATCACTCTCAAATTCTTCTTCAAATTCCCTTCTTGATGGTTGTAATTCAACTGGATTGACTTCTTCCTCTTGACGATTGACATCAGTCAAAATAGCAACATCATCAAGTTCATTATCCAATATAATACGAGCAGGATCAGAATTGGTCTCCTGGAAAAAATCTTCTAGTGGTGTCTGTTGATTGTGCACGGCCGTTTGACTTATCTCGTATGTGCTTCTTGCCTTGACTTTAAAAACCGCACGCCAATTGAGATCGGCTGCTTTCTTTCTCCAAGGGTATGGCGCAAAATACAGTTTTTGTGAATCGGTATGACTATGGCCTCGATAAAGTTTCAAAATGAAATTTTAGATTTCATGCAATAACTCACTATTAAACATATTTCACAAAAAAGACAACAATCCTAATGTTTATATTTCACTCTAAATTCTCATATTCAAACATAAGTAACACAAATCCTCTTAAATATTTGAAATTCTTTTCTTCTCACTTTTACTCTATAAAACGAAACGAGGCGAGAGACGTGTAAAATATGTCTATAATTTCTAGAGACTTTGTCTCTTCAATTGTTTGAGTCTATTGATGTGACCCACATGTGTTTAAGTGCATGAGTTAGATTTTATGTGAATTTAACAAGTCTTAAGAACATGGATTATGGAGCACGAGTTATATGTTCATGTGACAAGAGTAAGCGAGATTATTATTAGGGATAATTACACTCACATTCCCTCAATGATTGGGTAATTACACAAACCTTCCTTCACTAATTGATAATTATAAATACACCCCCTCAGGGGGTCTATGTATAAGATTTACAGAGGGTACAATCGTAAGAATTGTTATACACACATGTGGTGCAATTGTAAGAAATTTTTAAAATGAGGGAGTGTGTTTGTAATTATCAATTAGTGAGAGGATGTTTATGTAATTATCCCATCACCGAGGGAATTTGAGTGTGATTATCCCTTATTATTATCTCAATTAGTGTGTGGAAAATATAACATCTCTTGATAAAATTAATCTAACACTAAGTGAGACAACTTAAAGGTTTTCTTGACGAGAGAAAACATTAAAGAAATGAATATAAAAAGTTCCTAGCGTATATATATATATATGTGTGTGTGTAAGCCTTGGAATGCATATTTTTTTCCATCACTCAATACATTAGACATAAAGATCTCTTAAACTACAAAATACTCTTAATACCACAAAAATATGGCTGATGGAAAATCAGATGGTATTACGAATCTTCAAATTCAATAGTTGTCAGTTAACAATTAAATTTGAACAATTGCGTGATTATAGTAAAGGTAATTTTCCCTTAAATTCCGTGTAAGAAAATATTATCCAATCGGTCCCAAAGAAACATAAAACAATAGTCTATGCTTGGATATATTTCCAAACTCAATTTGGTCCAAAATTTTGGACCAATTGTGTTTGGTTAACACAATTTTGTACCAAAAGTATGTTACTTTTTTGGTAAAAAAAAACACAATAGTTATTTATTTAAAAATCTACAACCCAAGTATTGTCCCCTTACTTTTGACTCTCACCTTTTTTAATTTTTAATCATTAACTAATTATTAACAGACAAAAGTTTCATAATTTGATTGTTACAATAACATTCCCTCATCAAACACTATCTCACCAAAAAGAATACCAAAAAATCAACTTCCAAAATAAAACCAAACATAATCTCATAAAATTTGGACTTGTCCCCATAAATTTCTCACCAAAATACTATCAAAAAACATAACCAAGCATAGCAATATGCTTCCAAATAATAAAAGTGTTGTTTAATTTCGCAGCACTTCAAATACAAACAAATTTGACACTATCCCGAAACAAGAACGATTGCATAGTAAATGTGATTTTCCAACACTTGAACACACACACACACACACTTATATATAAATATATATATCTATATGTATCACACATATATATAAACTTGACACTATATTCCCTCCTCCCGTCACAATGACTAGCTTCCATGTCCATTCTATTTTGTCGTGGGTGGGGTGGTCGGGGTGGGGGTGTAATACGTAATAGATAACGAATTGTAATAGTAAAATAAATGCGATTTTTATGTGGTTGTGTTTGCTTTCTTTTATCGAAATCTGAGCTACTCTTTGGTTGAGTAATGCAGCTACTCCTGCAAAGTAATAACGTCGGTAGTAATTTCCTGTTCCCATGCAGAAATAATTGTTTAATACCAAAACATATATATATATATATATATATATATTTAATTATTTATTTATTTCCAAGAGGGAGGGACTGAGGAAGTTACTCTTTTGACCTATGCGGACATGCCCGGGCCCTTCGATCCAAGTGATATCCATAGGATCTTGCTCCAAAATGTTCTTCATGTCCGGTGGGAGGATGGTGAAGAAAAATCTATATTGGACCAATTTCAATTGTTATAGTGTCTATATCTCTCACATAATAAGATGTATTGTATGTGGTTCCCACCCACAATTGTGTGAGAGAGAATACGGACACTTAGAAAAATCACCCCATGCAGTATCGGATACACTATGGACACGGACACGGCTACGGGACTTGTCGGACATGGCAAAAGTGTGTCCAAAATTTAAAATAAATAAATAAAATTCGGACACGGCACCGACACGGCTCGGACACGTTCAGGCACTTCGGGGCTGATTTTTTGTATTTTTTTATGTATTTTTTATACAAATGTATTTATTTATGTATGTAATTATATATAGATGAAACTTTATAATTTACAGAAATATTGTTATTAATAAGTTGTTATTTTGTGTAAAAATAGGTTGCTCATATACAAATAGTGAATATATATATATATAGGTTGTTATTAATAAGTTGTTGAATTGTTGATTATTGTCTAATAGGTGCTCAATTACTCATAAGTTTATAACATATTATATAGATGTGTTCGAGCCGTGTCCGTATCCTAATTTTTTAAGAATTGACGTATCTTGTGTCAGCGTCGTGCAATGTCCGTGTCATGTGTCTGTGCATCATAGTATATATATAAATGAATTTTTGTTTTGCAATTTCATTTTTTTTAAATAATAAAATTATGTCTGAATCATCACTATCAAGAATAGTGACATATGTGTAATATCAACACGAACAAGAAAATACATCTACATTTATATTTGTTGTCTATTAATTATCACCGTATTTGTGTTATTACTTGTCAATAATAAAAGTTTGTATACATGCTTTATTATTAAAAACTTGTTAAAAGTCATCAATTAAATAATTTATATATATATATTGCATACTTTAATACTATCATTGAGATTCCGTTTAAATTTTTTTTAAAAAAGTATCAAAAATATCACTTCATAAATAGTAAACATCAAATCATCAATAAAAGAATAAAATTTTAAAAATAAAAGTTGAAAAAATCACAGACAAAGAGCATAGTTGTAGTGAAGTATTTCCAAAACTAATGTAGAGTGTTGATTTGAAGATGATAGGTGTAGGCGTCCGGCAGATATTGTAGCATCAAAAGTATGATCTCCTAATGTACTGTCACACCCCCAAGCCTCAAGGAGATGAGAGGAGAGTATCATTTCGTAATCGTACGGCTACTGTAGGCCATGTACTAATTGCGTGCTCAAGATAAAGGAAAACTGCCCCGCTCGGATGATACTGAGTGGGAATCGAAGTCCAACTCTCAATGAATATTCATCATACGAAGTGTCAAAATATAATAAAATATATATATATATATATTTTAATGGGCTCTACACATATTTTAATATTGTTTGTAATGAATATTCACCTTAAGTTAAATTCCCGACACCCCACCCCACTCCACCCCACCAAACCAATATACAGGGAGTAATAGGGTGAAGTGGGTAATTCAATGTCGACTTTAATAGTTTTAACGTTTATTTTGTCTCTATCTTTTTTAGACAAGTGTGTAAGTACATCACACGATACGCTTTATTATGTGAATGAGATGAACACAAGAACCATGAAACTTGATCTAGCATATATTTTTCGGCGTAAAATTCACTTATCTCCTACAAGATCCAAGTTTTTGCTCTAGACATCTCAAAATTCATAAAACATAAATTCTTGTCCCTAGAAATACTTAATTATATTAGTAATAATTTTGATATTATCACTTGATGTTTTGTCATCAAATATATATATGCAGTGAGTAGAAAGAAAAAATTTACATCGTATACGATCAAATTAAGCTCACTACAATAAAAAATAATATTAGTGTCAGAATTTCAGGTAACAGTGTAAAATTGTCTCTAGATATATATAAATAGTGACAATAATTTTTTGTCACAATAACATTTTTTAGTGACAAGAATATTTTTAAATTTGTCACTATTGATAATTAGTTACAAGTATATAGTGACTACTTAGTGACAACTGTAATTATTGTCACTAATTGTCAATACTGACAACAATTTTCTTGTCACTAATTATTAAGGGTGATAACTTCTATACAAATTTTATCATTATTAAACATGTAAAACATATTTTTGTAACAAAACAAAAATTTTGTCATAAAAATTTTACAGTTAGTGACAAATGGGGAAAATTAAATAAATAATATAAAAATAAATAAAAAATCAGAAAATACCACCAAAAATGGTGGTATTCAGATTTTTGTAAAACATTTTTTTTTATATAAATTCGGGTGTGTTACGACATACACCATGTCGTAACACATTTGATTTTTTGTTTTTTTTCCTTATTTTTCGCTCATTTTTCTCTCTTTTTTGTGCATTTTTTAGTTTCGATTTGAGCATATAAATTGTAGATTTTCATATAGACTTTGTAACCACACAAGAATGGACTCATTTTGATACCCGAGTGAAGAAATATGACAAGTAAAAAAGGACACATTAGAGCAATTTTTTAAAGAAAATAATAACATTGTCTATGTTTCCTGCTAATTTTTCTCCCTTTTTCGTTCATTTTTTAGTTTTGACTTGAACACATAAATTGTAAATTTTCATATAAACTTTGTAACCACACAAGAATGGATTCATTCCGATTCTTGAGTGAAGGAATATGACAAGTAAAAAAGGACACATATATACGAATTTTTCAGAAAAAAATATTTTTTCGCTATCTTCGTGATGATGTTTTGAGCTTTTTTGTACATTTTCAGGTTTCGACTTCAACACAAAAAATGTAGATTGACTCACAAAGTTTGTAACGGTATGAGAATTGATTCATTTCGATCTCCGAGTGAAAAAAATACAATATGTTAAAATGGAACGGATTTTACCGAAAAAAATATTTTTTCGTTATCTTCGGGATGATTTTTTGACCTTTTTTGTATATTTTCAGGCTTCGACTTCAACACAAAAAATGTAGATTGACTCACAAAGTTTGTAATGGTATAAAAATTGATTCATTTCGACATTCGAGTGAAAAAATACAATATGTTAAAACAGAATGGATTTTTCGGAAAAAAAAATATTTTTTCATCATCTTCGGGATGATTTTTCGACATTTTTTGTACATTTTCAAGCTTCAACTTCAACACTAAAAATGTATATTGACTCACAAACTTTGTAACGGTATAAGAATTGATTTATTTCGATATCCGGATGAAAAAATACATTAAATTTAATAAAGACGTTTTTAAACATGTTGTATTTTTAAACCTGAATATCGAAATAAATCAATTCTTGCACCGTTACAAACTTTTTGAGTCAATCTACATTTTTTGTGTTGAAGTTGAAGTTCGAAAATGTACAAAAAATATAGAAAAATCATCTCGAAGATGACAAAAAAATATTTTTTTCCAAGTCTTAAGAACATGGATTATGGAGCATGTTATATGTTCATGTGACAAGAGTAAGCGAGATTATTATTAGGGATAATTACACTCACACCCCCTCGATGATTGGGTAATTACACAAATCTTTCTTAACTAATTGATAATTACAAATACACCCCCTCAGGGGGTCTATGTATAAGATTTACAGAGGGTCCAATCGTAAGAATTGTTATACACACATGTGGTGCAATTGTAAGAAATTTTTAAAATGAGGGAGTGTGTTTGTAATTATCAATTAGTGAGGGGATGCTTATGTAATTATCCCATCACTGACGGAATTTGAGTGTGATTATCCCTTATTATTATCTCAATTAGTGTGTGGAAAATATAACATCTCTTGATAAAATTAATCTAACACTAAGTGAGACAACTTAAAGGTTTTCTTGACGAGAGAAAACATTAAAGAAATGAATATAAAAAGTTCCTAGCGTATATATATGTGTGTGTGTAAGCCTTGGAATGCATATTTTTTTCCATCACTCAATACATTTATATTTGTTGTCTATTAATTATCACTGTATTTGTGTTATTACTTGTCAATAATAAAAGTTTGTATACATGCTTTATTATTAAAAACTTGTTAAAAGTCATCAATTAAATAATTTTTATATATATATATATATATATTGCATACTTTAATACTATCATTGAGATTCCCTTTAAATTTTTTTTAATAAAGTATCAAAAATATCACTTCATAAATAGTAAACATCAAATCATCAATAAAGGAATAAAATTTTAAAAATAAAAGTTGAAAAAATCACTGACAAAGAGCACAGTTGTAGTGAAGTATTTCCAAAACTAATGTAGAGTGTTGATTTGAAGATGATAGGTGTAGGCGTCCGGCAGATATTGTAGCATCAAAAGTATGATCTCCTAATGTACTGTCACACCCCCAAGCCTCAAGGAGATGAGAGGAGAGTATCATTTCGTAATCGTACGGCTACTGTAGGCCATGTACTAATTGCGTGCTCAAGATAAAGGAAAACTGCCCCGCACGGATGATACTAGGTGGGAATCGAAGTCCAAGAATATGTATCGTACAAATTGTTAAAATATAATAAAATATATATATATATATATATATTTTGATGAACTTTACACATATTTTAATACTGTTTGTGATGAATATTCATCTTAAATTAGATTCCCGACACCCATTAAGTATCACCCCACCCCACCCCACCAATATACAGAGAGTAATAGGGTGAAGTGGGTAATTCAATATCGACTTTAATAGTTTTAGCGTTTATTTTGTCTCTATTTCTTTCAGACAAATATGTAAGTACATCACACGATACGTTTTACTATGTGAATGAGATGAACACTAGAACATTGAAACTTGATCTAAATATATTTTTCGGCGTAAAATTCATTTATCTCCTACAAGATCCAAGTTTTTGCTCTAGACATCTCAAAATTCATAAAAGTAAAATAAAACATGATTATAGAAATATTATAGCAGTTTTGTTGAACCATAATATATTTCTCATAACAAATTATTTGACAAATGTAACTTATTTGTTTTGCGAATTACATTTTAATTCAATCAAATCGCAGTCTAGTCTAAAATTTTCCCAATGCCCTTAGTTATATGGTTGTGTTTTCACTTTTCATCCTCGCTTTCCATTTTTAGTACTGTCAGATACATGTTTGTGTTTGTTTTGATTTTTGTTAAAAAGTGAAAATATTATTTGATTGTTTAGTATGTCTTTGAACTTAAAGACGGAGATAATGAAGATACTGTTACATATCAATAAAGTTTAACTATAATATTTATTTATTCATCAAATGAAAGTTTAACTATAATTGTTAGACGAATATTTTCTGTTATCATTCCTTAATTGTATTTAGCCTAGGATCTCTCTTATTTCCTTGTATATTGTTAGGGTATATTTTTTCATATATTTTGTATGTAGATAGGATATCTTTTGTACTCCTATATATTCTTACGCATAATGAGAATTATATTTAAGGGGGATTAACACAATCCTACATGGTATCAGTCACCAGGAAAATATTTCCTTCCCTCTAGCCGACCCCCTCGGCGATCATCTTCTCCAGCAAAAAAAAAAAAACAGCCTCTTGCCGTCCATCACCTCTTCCTTTTTTTTTGGGGCTGCCTTCTCTGGTTGTTGCACGCTGCTGCCATTCCTCTCATCACCTTGGCTTTCTTCCTTTTTCATTACGTAAGTCTCTATTTCTCTCTCAAACATGGCTCAACCCGTCCATCACCCGGCATATGCACTATCTAATGTCTCCCATCTTATGCCGTTTCAATTGTCTCCCACTGAATCCCATTATAATCAATGGCGTGAGATGTTTCTCGCTATTTGCATAGGTCATATGGTCGAAAATTATGTCCTTAAAGCTCCCACCCCCGAAAATCTTACTGATTCAACATGGATTCATTTGGATGCCAAGGTTCGCTCTTGGCTTTTCTCTTCTCTTTCTCATGATCTTGTTTCCACCGTCGTTAAAAAGGGTAATCATGCTCGTGATATATGGCTCAATATTGAATTTTTTTTTCAAGATAATAAAGTTGCCTGCTCCATTCAACTTGAAGAGCAATTTCGTACACTTAAAAAGGGTTCGTTAACCATTCATGATTATTGTCGTAAGTTAAAAGAAATTTCCGATAATTTAAGTGAGGTGGAAAACCCTATTTCTGACAAAGTCCTCGTTCTTCAAACTTTAGCCGGTTTACCTGAATCTTTCAAAAGTGTGGCCACTGTTATTACACACACTCAACCCTTTCCGTCGTTTGCTACTGTCCGATCCATGTTACAATTGGAAGAAAATCAACACCTTAAAAATATGCCTTCTAACTCTCTTGATTCGAAGACGGCTTTATATGCTCATCCTACCCCTCCCCATAATAATTTCTCTCATAAACACAATGGTGGTCGAGGCCGTGGTCGCGGTCGTGGTTACAACCATGGACGAAGTAACAACAGTAATAGTGCACTTGGAATTTTAGGGGCTGCCCCCACTGTTGTTTATCAAATTTCAACTCCATTTGGTGTGTTTCCGGTTCAACGAATTGCAAATTCAACTTCTACTCCTGCTGCGCAAGCCCAATGGCAGCGTTCTCCTAATCCAACTGCTTTCCTGGCGGCCCAACAACCAACGGCCCAATTTCAGAATTCTCCTCCAGCTGGCCCGCATCAATACAGCCCTACAGCTCACCATTTTCACCCAAGTCACGTGGCCCAGTTACCCCCTGCTCCAACAATTCCTACATGACCCACTCCAGCGGCCCACTACTTCACACAAGCAGCCGCTGCCTCCAGCAATCCAGCGGCCCAATTCCTTCCCCAAACAGCCGCCCCACCCAATCAACAGCCCACGAACCTCTCTCACTTGTTCCACACCATGACACTTCAAAATCCGGATGCAAATTGGTATATGGACACGGGGGCCACGGCTCACATGTCCTCCTCCACAGGTATGCTAAATTCATTTACAAAATGTGATTCTAAATCGATTATGGTTGGTAATGGTGCGTGTATTCCGGTTAATTTTTTGGGCTCCTCTATTTTATCTACATATCCCTGGTCTCTTGTTTTAAATAATATTTTTGTTAGTCCTCACATTGTTAAAAATCTTATTTCCGTTCGTCAATTTACTAAGCAAAATTCTTGTTCTATTGAGTTTGACCCGTTTGGCTTCTCTGTGAAGGACCTGCAGACCAAAACTCTTCTCTTCCGCAGTGACAGCTCCGGGGAACTCTATCCTTTACCTTCCTCTTCCGCCTCTCCTCCGCCTCACGTTGCTCTATCTTCCGCTGCTATTGATGACGTTACCTGGCACCGTCGTCTCGGGCATTCCGGAGCTGCTGTTCTATCTTTCTTAAGTTCAAATAAATTTATTCCTTGTAATAAAATTTCAGACAATTTATGTCATGATTGTCAATTAGGCAAGCACCGTAGACTTCCGTTTTCATTATCTACTAATCATTCTGTTGCACCGTTTCAAATTATTCACTCGGATTTATGGACATCTCCGGTTGCTAGTCTTAGTGGTTTTCGTTACTATGTTTTATTTTTAGACGACTTCTCTCATTTTCTTTGGGTCTTTCCTTTACGTCAAAAGTTTGAAGTTTTTAATGTATTTCTTAATTTTCGTAATTATGTTAAGAATCAATTTAAAATGGATATCCAACAATTTCAATATGATAACGGTAGAGAATTTGATCAAAAACTTTTTCATGATTTATTTACCGCCAATGGTCTCGTTTTTCGTTTCTCTTGTCCTCACACGTCTCAGCAAAATGGAAAAGTCGAGCGCATTATCCAAACCACGAATAATATTCTTCGCTCTTTACTCTTTCAAGCTGGACTCCCCTCCACTTTTTGGGTCGAATCACTCCACATGGCGGTTCATCTACTAAACCTTCTTCCCACTAAAACTCTTTCTTTTAAAACTCCTTTCCAAGTTCTTTTCCAAACTCGTCCAACGTATTCTCACCTTCGCGTTTTCGGCTGTCTATGTTATCCTAACCTTTCTTCCACTACCCCTCATAAATTAGCTCCTCGTTCTTCTGCATGTGTATTCCTCGGCTATCCATCTAATCACCGAGGTTTTAGGTGCCTCGATCTCTCCTCCAACCGTGTCATTATATCCCGGCACGTCCTATTCAATGAATCGATCTTTCCTTACTCCTCTATAACACCCCCTAATCCCACATCCTATGAGTTCTTTCTTCCTCCCGACGAACCCCCTCTTGCTGTTCGTCACTTCCTTATCCCGTCCACTTCTCCTCTAGTGTCTCTCCGTGCCGCTACCCAGCCCCCTATCCCCACCTCTTCTCATCCAATGACTACTCGCCAAAAGTCTGGTATTACAAAACCCAAACAAATGCTTAACCTCTCTGCTTCTACATCTTCTCCTTCTCCTTCTCCCCTTTCCCGTACCACGACTCAAGCTTTAAAAGATGCTAATTGGAAATCGGCTATGAATGCCGAACTTTCGGCACTTTCTCACAACGACACTTGGACTCTTGTTCCATGTCCTCCCAATACCAATATCGTCGGTTCGAAATGGATTTTTCGTCACAAATTTAATGCCGACGGGTCCCTCGAACGCTATAAGGCGCGTCTCGTTGCTCAGGGTTACACCCAACAACCAGGCCTCGATTATGAGGAAACCTTTAGTCCAGTAGTTAAACCAGCCACCATTCGTACCGTCCTTAGTCTTGCTCTATCTCGGTCTTGGCCCATTCATCAGCTTGAAGTGAAAAAAGCTTTTCTCCATGGTCATTTATCTGAAACGGTTTATATGAAGCAACCACCAGGCTTAATTGATAGCTCATTTCCCACTCATGTCTGTCTCTTAAAGAAAGCGTTATATGGTTTTAAACAGGCGCCGCGAGCTTGGCATCATCGTTCTGCGACCTATCTCTCTTCGATCCATTTCATCTGTAGTAGGGCCGACACCTCTCTTTTTATCTATCATCACGGACATGACTCTGCCTTCCTCCTTCTCTATGTCGATGATATTCTTCTTACTGCCTCGTCTCCGTCTCTTCTTGCACATCTTACTCGTCTCCTCTCAAATGAATTTGCCATAACTGATCTTGGTCCAATTCACTATTTTCTTGGAATTTCTGTCTCTCGCAAGTCGTCCAGTCTCTTTCTCTCTCAGGAAAATTTGCCTCTTCCATTCTTGATCGTGCATCCATGCAAAATTGTAACCCTTGCCTCACACCGGTCGATACAAACTCTAAGCTCTCTGGCACGTCTAGCCCGCCCGTTTCCGATCCTACCCTATACCGAAGCTTAGCTGGGGCTCTGCAGTATCTTACCTTTACTCGTCCCGACATCGCGTATGCTGTTCAACAAATTTGCTTGTTCATGCATGACCCTCGTGAGTCTCATCTTTATGCTCTTAAGCGTATTCTTCGCTATTTAAAAGGCACTCTCTCTCATGGTCTTATTCTTCATCCCTCGTCTACTGATACTCTTTCTGCTTATTCTGATGCTGATTGGGCTGGTTGTCCCGATACTCGTCGTTCTACTTCTGGTTATTGTGTATTTTTAGGTTCCAATCTCATCTCTTGGTCTTCTAAACGTCAACCAATTGTATCTCAATCTAGTGCCGAAGCCGAATATCGTGTTGTTGCTAATGCAGTGGCTGAAACGTGTTGGCTTCGCAATCTTCTTCTTGAATTGCATTCTCCTCTTCGTAAGTCTACTATAGTTTATTGTGATAATATTAGTTCTGTGTATTTATGTTCTAATCCGGTTCAGCACCAACATACCAAACATATTGAATTGGATTTACATTTTGTTCGTGAAAAAGTTGCCTTAGGGGAGTTACGTGTGTTGCACGTTCCTTCTCATTATCAGTTTGCGGATGTTTTTACGAAGGGTCTTCCCTCGCCATTATTTACTGATTTTCGTACCAGTCTCAGCATTCGGGAACCTCCAACTTCGACTGTTGCGGATGTTAGACGAATATTCTCTGGTATCATTCCTTAATTGTATTTAGCCTAGGATCTCTCTTATTTCCTTGTATATTGTTAGGGTATATCTTTTCATATATTTTGTATGTAGATAGGATATCTTTTGTACTCCTATATATTCTTACACATAATGAGAATTACATTTAAGGGGGATTAACACAATCCTACAATAATAATGTTCTTTTAATAAGTGCATAGGTAGTTTTGTTTTGAGGCAAGTAACGTCACTTTCGATCTCCAAACTTTACACTTTAGTTCATCCAGTTTCAATCACATCAATTGAGTCCCTAAATTTCAGAATTAGTATCAATGTGGTCCCCTCGACCAATTTTCAATCAGTTTTAGGGGTAAAATTGTCTATTCGACTTCTAAATTCCACTTTAGTCCTTTAACTATACAATATTTATTAGTTTGGTCCCTTAACTTTACAAAAATTATCACTTTAGCAGTGGGGCCGGAAACATGGTTCGCCGGAACGCCGCTTTCGCGGCCGGAACGGGAACGGCCCCCGCCGTTCCAAAATTCGCGGGCATCTCGGTTTTGTATGTGGAACGTGCCGGAACGGCCGAAAAGCGGGCGAGACAGCCGAGTTGCGGCTTTGTAGCGGCCGGAATGGCGTTTCTCGGCGACGGAACGGTCGGAACGGTGGATCAACTAGCCGGAGAGATGCAAAGGCGGTCAAAGGCTGAAAATGGCGGAGAGTTGCAGAGGCATGGAAGTGAAGCCATCTCCTACTTTACACTTTCCAGCAAAAATGGGGACAAAAGCTGAAAATGAGTTTTTACTTTAATCACTCATTCTATAGTCTATACTCACTTTGGCAGGAATAAAGTGGGAAAGAAAATAGGGAAAAGACATCTGATAAAAAAAAAGTCTAGTGTGTATAGGGTAAAAAAAAAAGTCTAGTGATGTATTATTGATTTTTGTAGTGGATCTGATGAGTTAAAGTTTACACGGTGCCTCTCTATCAATTTTCTTCTATAAATAAGACATTGTCTTATTGATTTTTTTTAAGTTCTATAAATTTTCTTCTATAAATTTACACGGTGCCTCTCTATCAGTTTTATGATAAGTTAAAAAATATATAGATTCTTCTGCATCAATTTTCTTCTATAAATTTCTTATCATTTTGAACCACCCAAAGGTACGTTTCTTAATTTTGCTTATTATTGTGTATTTTAGTTATCATACTATTTTATAACATATACTGAAGTGTTAATCGCTAAAAGCAAATGTATTTATTATCATCACATGATATATTCAACCTGGCCGAATTAAGTCTGAAATTAGTTATTAAATAAATGTGTTAAAGTACTTTCATAATAAGAAGTACTCAAGTTAATTTATGGGTAATTATTTGTTATTGGTTGTTTATAGAACTTTGAATTAGAAATAAATATTTTAAGGCCGTTGATATATCCAGAGAAACATCCATAATGCCAGAGCAAAATCCTCCAAATTCCAAGTTTACCCTTTACAAGTGTTGACCAAATCCCTGCATCATTGATTTCTTAAATTCCATGCCGTAATCACAGGATTCTTGCCGGATGATGGAGTTAATATTGACACCTTTTTCTTTGCTAAATAATTGATTTTGGCATCTCCTTGACCTGGACCCCAATTTGTTGCAAAAAATTATTACCTATCCAAATTGAATTTTGTAAAATGTACATAACAGTTAGATCGGTTAAAAACATAATTACAATTATCAAATTTATTAATTTGAATATCTTAGCAAAACTGGTTATTTACATTGGATATGTTTATGATTGGGTTGTTGGATACAACATGAAATAGATAATTTCATGTCATAAAAACAATTCTACATACCAATATTAGCCAAAAAAAATAAAAATACACAATATTACATGTTAAAGAGAGGGAAAGGCAAGCAAACAAATAAAACTATGTCTTTCATAGAAAAAAAATTATGTCAAGAAATGGACAAACTAAAAGTTACTGAAAGAAAATAAGAGTAAATGATTATGATCTTGGAGAGGAATTCCGGAAAAAAATCTTTCTCTTGCACATTTTATGCACAATTATCATGATTAAGTATTATTCATTTTATCATCAATATTTAAGCTGAAAATATTTTTGATAAAATGAAGTTAGAAGTTAGCAAATGTCGTAGTGGATAGTTGGTATACTTATTATTATTATTATTGTTTTTTAATTTTATTTTGCATTTTCGATAAAAATAAGATGAAAAAAGTTTTAGATGTAGTATATGTAAAAAAACCAAAAAATGCATTTATAATAATGGAACACGGGGTCTTGAATATCAATGGCATTTGATTACCAAAGGTCCCACAAGAGATTAGATTGAGAAGATACATAGCGGATGAAACCCCAAAATTACTTCACATAATTAATCAGGAACTAATTTGCCTCACTGACTTTAAAGGGCAGAAAGGACATTTGGATTAGTTTTGCTCTGGCATTGGGGATTGTGCTCTGGCATTATCAGAAGCCATATTTTAAAAGAGTATTATTAGATTATCCTTTCTTCTATTTTCTGGTAAAAGATAGATAAATGATATTACTTTTGAGAGCATTTGTGATTTATGGTGAAAGAAATAGATCCAGTATTTGATTCACATCTAATTTTAATTCTAAGCTCTGCCTCATTACTAATACCAACAATAATAATAATGGCTCTTGTCTTGTGATCTTTTATTCTATTGCACCAAAATTAGTATTATTAGTATTATTAATAATTAGAACACATCATTTCACCCATACAATTATAGAGAACCGTTTGTACAAGTTACAGAGGTATAACTAAATTATAAAGTATAGGGACTTGATCCAACCGTCTAATTATATATATATATATATGTGTGTGTGTGTGTGTGTGTGTGTAGATGATTGCAAACTTATAAAACATTAATATGTAGGAACCCATTCAAGTCTTAATCTTGGCACACTCCCACTAAAGTAAACTTATAAAACATTAATATATTGCAAAATAATATATGTGTGTGTAGATGATTGTTAACATATTATATTTTTTTTAATAATTTTTTGGTTGTTTATGTACATTAATTTAAAGCATAACATGATGAGTAATTTTTTGTAGGATGGCCTCAAATCGCGATATTGGTTGGGATTTCGCCGAGCCAATTGGTGATAGTCGAAAAACAATGAAATGCAAATTTTGTCAAAAAGTTATTACTGGGGGGATTACAAGGTTAAAAGAACACATTGCACTTGTGACGGGGAATGTGGAGAGGTGTACGAAAGCTCCAAAAGAGGTGTCACGAATGCTTCAAAAGCATATTCAAGACTCGAAGAGTAAAAGAAATTTAATGAAAGGAAAAAAAGATGTAGCATTACATGCTATTCGACAAGAAACCCCATATACATTAGATAGTGAAAATAGTAGTGGTGAGGAAGAATTTGATGGTCAACATCTCGATCATATAGAACGAATGGAAAGTAGGCAATTGAGAAATGCCATGAGAGAGAGTCGTAAAACCGCTGCATTCGAGGATGAGATGCATAATCGCTATGGTTACGGTATGTCGAGTATCTCTCTCTAAACCATTTTTGTATGATCATATGATTCTGTCTACAAATTAAATTTTTTGTCTGTTGGTCCCAAGTGGCATACGAAAGGGTCTAGAAGGGGGGGGGTTGAATAGACCCTTAAGTCTTTTTCGACTTCAAAAAGATTTCGTATTAAACGTATTTGGACGCTTGAAATGATAGGCGCTTGAAGTGTCTAACGCTTCACTTTAGCGTTCACATAAGATATTTGAGACTTTGTGAAGCGTCTAATGAAGACTGTTTTATAAAGTTAACTTAGACTTCAGGAATTGAATACTTTGACCTTGTAGGTTAAGCGTTCAGTTCTTTTAATCAGGGTTAGCACAGCGGAATGATTTTGGAGTCTTCTCTTTGAAAGTTTTAGCGTCACAAGATGTTTCTTAGTTGCTTAGCTTTTGATTGTGTTTTACTTATGCAATGATATGATAGATGAATGAAATGACTGAAAAGTAAATAACACAATATTTGTAAGGTTCGTTGGGTGGTGTAATCCCAACTACGTCCTTCTTCTCCTTTGCACTTGGAGGCAATCCACTAAAATGATTATCAAAGAATCACACAGAATCTTCTACAAATTAGGGAGAGATGGATGTCGATGACTTGAGCTCCTTGATCACACAGATTTCTGCTTCAAATCACTTCAACCCTCTTGCTTCTTTCACCCAGAAATGATGCATGTATCCAACTTCGACTTCACACAGATCGCGAGGCTTGGATGGGATTTTCTAAAAGGTTTGTTTGATTTTGATGAAGTTCAAACAACTTGGTAATATCTCAGTAGGAATCTGGTTTCTTCAAAAAGAATGTTTGAGATATTTGTTGACTGTCTCAGGAATATAAGAAAAGCAAGTAGGATGTTTCTTGAATTTTCTGGCTTTTCTGAGAGTTTAAGGAATGAGATTTTAATGCAACAGCAATTTTGCTTGATAAAATTGTTCTCGCATGTTTTTTGTTTGTTGTTGAAGTCCTATTTATAGGTATTCTTGGAGAAAGTGTCCGTTTGACACATGCACTGGCGCGTGTCTCTCACTTTCGCGAGTGAACAGCTTTTGTCCTTTTTCCTGAAAATCTGCTGCACGAAAATTGGTGCTGCAGTCTGAGATAGTTGACAGTCCAATAGGGTGGCTTCTCCGTACGTCTGACATTACTTATCATATTAAATGCTCTTATCAACATTTAATGCATTTGAAATTAATACCCGTTGGTATTTAATGCTTTGAGAATATTTGCATTAAACTCCTTCTGGACTTAGAAGTAAATTCAGGTGAAATCACTTCTGTCTCATAAGGTAACGCTTGATATAGCTGGCCAAAGTGGACGCTTGGAGACTGTATCTATCTTCTGAGATCAGGCGCTTGAGTCTTCGAACTTTACCACTGATAAACTCACTCAGAAATCATCAGACGCTCAGCCTAAGACTATTTTGCCTAACACTCTAAAGTAAGATAACAAAGCCTAATAAACCTATTACAAGTCTAACGCTTCAAAGCCTATACAAGTTTTCTACGAAAATAAACTTACAACTTTTTTTTGGGGTCTAACAAAAACTTAATTGTCATCATCAAAACTTCTAACATGAAATTCCTAACAATTTCCCCCTTTTTGATGATGGCAATACTTACTCTTTTATAGTTCAAGAGTTAGACAGCCAAAAGTAAAAGTTAGCTTTGATCAGTAGACGTTAGTTAAAGTTAGTTACGCTTCAACGAGATGTTTCAGCAAGAGAAAAATGCATTTCATATTTATCGAGAATTACAAGCATTTTTACAGCTGAATATTTAAAGATATAAGAGACAAGAATATAGATAATGTAAAATCAGAAAGCTTTAATGACTTGGTCTAACTCTGTATCGCTTGGGCATTTCAGCTCGGATAGCTTCAGTCAGATTGTCTTCCAAGATCATCATTGCTTCATGATCTTTGTTGATGATAAGCTTGTTTTCTTCTTGTTGTCTCTTCTTGAATATTGTAAAATGATTATCCCAGTCAGTTGGGTCGATACCAATGTACCTTAGGCAGATTCGAAAAGCTTGGCTAAAATCAGTCATCTTCCTTTCTTCAGCTAAGATCTGTGGATCTGTAGGTTCTGAAATGGATGTTCTCTGAAGAGGAATGTCAAACTGTTCAAGCAGTGCTCTTGTAGGAATTGGTAGGTTTGGATATAACGCTCTAGGAGGTTCCCTTAGCGTACTACTGGGCGCTCCGGATGAACTTTGTTTCAGAGCAGTTATCCAAGACGGGAGATTAAGCGCAGACAGAGAAGGAGGCACGTGACGCTTAGGAGACGGAGGATCTTCAACTTTTGAACTGGACGCTTTCCGCTTTTCTCCTTTCTTCTTCTCTTCCCCCTTATTGCCATCATCAGATTTTAAGAAGTGGTTTGTGAGTACACTTACCTGATGAGCAATCTGAGATAAGGAATCTGTGATGTCATCCAGACGCTTGTCGAAGTGTTCCTGCATAACAAGAAGCTTAGCGCTGGTGGCGTCATTCACAGAGATCTCAAGGGTTGCAAGGCGCTTTTCAAGTTCTTCTTTCATGGCAAGTTGGGTTGCGTGGGCAGCATCCTGCATTTCTTGAAAGTCTTGTTTGCACTCACCAACTGCCGCTTGAGCTGAACTACGCATATGAGCAATCTGAGCGCTCATTACGTGAGTTTCAATCTTTGCCAGGTCTTCCTTAATCCAATGGAGAGATTCTTCACTCTGAGTAGCTTGAGCGCTAATTGTCTCCAAAACAGATTTAAGCAGGGGACCGAAGGCTTGACTCTCATCTGATTGAACCGCTTGAGGAGCTGGTCGCTTGAACCGTGATGAGTGTTTGAGAGAGTCAAAAGGAACTTGATAGGCTGGATCAAAAACAGTACCTCGAATATCCAGGGAAGGATCTTCAGCACTATCAATGGTAGCATGTTCAGGAGCGTCAGGAATACTGGTATTTGCAGATTTGAACGCTTCAGATGTCTTAGCAGGCGCTTCCTCAAGCGTTGACTCAGGTTGGCGAAAGTCAGTGAATTGGAAGTTCCAGCTTGCTGAGTCGGCATAAGAGGTGGATGTAGAATCCAAGAGTTCAATGAGTCTGGTCCTGGACATACAAGTACCGGAGATAAATGTGCGAAGAGGACTATCAATGGCCCTGATGTACATTGGACCAATGATATCCAGCACATGATCTGGGAAAACTTTGGACGGCGCTTGAGCGATGGAGAATAGTGAATCTGTGCAGTGAGTGCTGGAAAATCCAATCAAGCAATCTGAGGGAAGAGATGCAGGACGTCGATGTGTAGGCACACAGTCCGCATAGTACTCTTCAAGATACGGATAAATGGCTTGAGCGAGCTCTTGATTCCTTTCAAGCAGAGAGAGAACATACTCATAGTGATTGAGTACCTCACTGCGAATGGAAGGGAGCAGTGGATATCCTTTGAATGAATTGATCACTGAGCCGTTCCAAGATCTGAGATTGGCAGTGAAGATTTTATCAAAGAGAGATACTGGAGATAGAATCTTTACCATCAGATTGAAGTTTTCTTCACAGTGGCTTGGAGCAAGATTTAAGCACCGTTCACCAACTGTACCACTGGAAGACGCTTGAGCATTAAACCGAAGAGGGGTGAGGGATACTCTCTGAAGTTCTTGACGTAGACATTGTTCTATTTGATGTCTAATAATTGGGAGCTTGAGAACAGGTCCGAGTCTTTGTTGACGCTTCAGGAGGCAATACTTGGCGAATTGACGCTTCTTGTCATGCATGCCTATGCCGAAAAGATGGGGAGCTTGGACTAACTCTGGGAAGGTGTATTTATGTCCCATGTACGCTTCAACCCAATTTACTTCATTTATACAGAAGTCTGTGCCAGCAGTCACCATAGCACGAATGCCTTCAAGATGAATATCTCTTATGGCTTCAAAGCGGTGCTTATCAGGCTGATAGTTGGCATTCCAGACGCTGTCAAAGTAAGCATCAGCTTCAGTCTGGAGCAGATCGGTCAACGATTCAAGGCGCTCACCAGCATGAATCTCTTTATTTTTCCATAGACTAAGAGGACGGACCGATGCAAGATTTTCAGCGCTGTGAGCCGTCTGTGGGAAATGTGTGTAACCTTCTCTGTTCAAGACTGACTCTGAGGGATTGAGAAAGCTAGGACGGAGAGGATCATACACACGAACAGTGTAATCCCTTAGAGCGAACCCAGTTGGTCTGCTGTGGCCATTATCAAGATAGTAAGCCACATCCACGGCACATCTAGGAGGTCTGTCTCCTGGTCTGTCTAGAACGGTTGCTTTGATTTCGCTGTCAAAGTCAATCAGTCTTGCAGCGTCAGCTTCTGCAGCAATATATCTTTCTTTATTATATCCTGCAGGAATGAAATCTTCGTCGAGCGCTGGGGGCATATAGTTAATTGAATGATCAATTGTCTTCAGCGGATCGAGTTGAAAGAAGTGACGAGGAGCTGTAACGTCTTCAGCAGCGCTCTGACCTTCTGAACGTGCCTCTGTTAAAGTAGCAGGTTCCTCAGGTTCAATTGCAGCTACTTCAGCGGCAACATCTTGAGCGATAGCTACGACTCCAGTCAGGTCAACATCCAACAGAACATCTGTGGACACTTCAGCAGCAGCTGGAACTATAGCTGAAAAACAAGAGCCATCCTCTATAAGAGCAGGATCTTCTACAGATGTAGGAATAGAAATGCTGTGGGAAGAAATAAACTTACCCTGAGAACTAAGCTCAACAGCAGTTTCTGGAGCGCTTGGCTCAACAGCAACATCTTGAGCGCTTGGCTCAACGACAACTTGAGCGCTTGGCTCAACGGCAACTTGAGCGCTTGGCTCAACTGTCTCAGGCTCTTCAGGAGCAGCTTGACGCTTGCTAGTCCTGGAACGCTTAAAGATTTTCTTAATGTTGACTCCTTCAACTAGTTTAGCCGGAGGAGCGGGAGGATCAGCAGCTGGTTCTTCAAAGTCTATTTGCTTAATGATCCCTTCCAGCTTTCGTCTTTTGAGAGGCAACTTGTCCTCGGCATCCTCATCAGTTTCCTCATCAATCTTTTGAGAGGGGACGGCAATTTTAACTTTTGGTTTTCTGGGGGCTCTCTTCTTCGTTGCTGCTGGACGCTTCACAGCTTCCTCTGGCACTGGTCTCTCCGCCTTTTGAGCAAGCAGTTGGCGTTCTTCCAGCCGCTCAGATAGGGGTCTAGCCGCACCACTAACTTTTGGAGGATTGAACATATTGTTCAGAATCCTTTTTCCCAACAACTTGGACTTATTCAACGGAAGTCCAGACGAGTACACACAATTTGATTTAAACAAGATGTCGCTCAGGATGAGTCCATAAGGCTTATTTGAAGCGCTTAGACTGTCCCGAAACCGTCCAAAGATGTACTCACTCCAGTTGATTTTGATGTTGAAGAGTATAGCAACCATCATCTGAAATTGAACAGGATTTACCTTATCAAAGGTTCCCACGCGGCATTCTATGATCTTGCTGCAGAAATCAGCCAATAACCGGTATTTGGACACCAGGTCTTTCTTCTCGAAGTACTGAGTGTAAGGAACGTCGTCGTACGCACTCATGATTGCCCATGCTTCCTTAATTTGTTTCAACGTAACAGAATCCAATGCCTCACCCTCATTAGGCAAATTGAAGTTCTTGGCAATGGTGGAAGCAGATAGGATGAATTCCTTTGGAGACTCCTTCTTGGAGAAGGGAATTTGACAAGAGATGGACTTCTTGTCCTCTGAAAGTGTAGCAGTCTTCCAGAAAGTTTCAACTTCAGTGGGAAACATATAAGAGTATTGGGTTAAGAAGGGTTTGAGCCCAGCTTTGACGACCATGTCCATTATGTCCGTCAGGTTGATCTGAGTTTGTTCATATAGAAATTTCCAGTCGACAACAAGACCTTCAGTTACCTTGATGGTAATTTCAGCAGAAGTAGATGATGATTTCTTTGGTGCCATTTTTTTAAAAGAAGAAGATGGACCGAGATTTTTCTGTTGTTTTGAGAGAGAGATAAAGAGAGATTTGCAGATATGCTTGAGTAGAAAGTAAATTACTTTTTCTGCAGAGTTTGTGTTTTAAATGACACAGTAAAGAGTTTTGAAACTTGTGTTATGTAGTCTTAGTAGGATTTAAACACGTGTAATAACTGTTGAATCTTAGCCATAAATTTATTAACTGCGGACGCGAGTTTTGTGTAAAAGAGAGAAGTTACATTTGGTAATTCTCACATATAAAGATTTGACATCCGAGTTAAAAAAAATTAACGTTTGGTATTTTCAGAGTGTAACACACGCGCATGTTTGTACACTGACACGTACACAAATACGGGCTATCTCTGAACCGTCATTTTTAAAAAATTTGAGTACCCGCCAGTTTGATGTGATAGAGGCGTGTGAGTAGAGTACAAAATAGACCTTTGAGTCTACCCACGACCTTGAAAGAAGTTTGAAAACTTTATGCATGGCTTGTAACGAAAATATTTTATAAATTTTTGATAAACTATTCAGCGCTTAGCTGATATAATGGACGCTTGAAGTCAAAAGTCTTTTCAATATTTTGAGCATTCAATATTTTATGCAAACATAGAACTGAGCGTTGATGATTATGCATCTGAAAATTTTTTATCATTGACGCTTACAGTTATGATCAAGTATAATTTTTTTTATTTTTTTTTTTTAAGAATATTGTGAGATATAACTTAAGTGGATTCCCCCTAAATTATATGCCTAATAAAATATGATGCTTCATGATCAAGCGTTTAAATCAATCATACCTAGTTCACTTCTCAAAGTGAGAAAACGTTGTTCATTGAGTGCTTTGGTGAAGATATCTGCCAGTTGTTTGTCAGTTCCAATGAAGTGCATGGAGATATCTTTCTTTTGAACGTGGTCACGAAGGAAATGGTATCTAATGTCAATGTGTTTGGTTCTTGAATGAAGAACAGGGTTTTGAGTCATGGCTAAAGCGCTTTGGTTATCACAATGAATGGGAGTTGGTCCTAAGATTGTTCCGTAATCTCTAAGTTGTTGCCTCATCCATAGAACTTGTGCACAACAACTTCCTGCAGCTACATACTCAGCTTCGGCTGTGGAGGTAGCTATGGATTGTTGTTTCTTGCTATGCCATGAAACTAACCTATCACCTAAGAATTGACAAGTACCACTAGTGCTTTTACGATCTATTTTGCAACCTGCAAAATCTGCATCTGAGTAACCGATTAGTTCAAAAGGAGAATCCCTGGGATACCATAAGCCCACATGTTGTGTGCCTTTTAGGTATTTAAGGATTTTCTTGGCAGCAGTCAAGTGTGACTCTTTAGGATCAGCTTGGAATCGTGCACACATACATACCGAAAACATAATATCAGGTCTACTGGCAGTGAGATAAAGAAGTGATCCTATGATACCTCTATAATTAGTGATATCAACTTTCTTTCCACTTTCATCTTTATCTAACTTAAGCGTTTGGCTCATTGGAATTTTTGAATATGATGCATTCTCCATACCAAATTTCTTAATCATATCTCGTGTATATTTAGCTTGGTTGATAAATATGCCATTAGGGAGTTGTTTAACTTGTAGTCCTAAGAAGAAAGTTAATTCACCCATCATGCTCATTTCAAATTGTTCTTGCATCATTTTCGAAAATTTCTCACACAGACGCTTATTAGTAGAACCAAATATAATGTCATCAACGTAAATTTGAACTAAGAGAATATCTTCATCATTGGTAATTTTAAATAACGTTGTGTCAACGCTGCCTTTTGAAAAACCTTTACCAATAAGAAAGATAGAGAGAGTGTCATACCATGCTCGAGGTGCTTGCTTAAGCCCATAAAGTGCTTTTTCTAGCTTGTAAACCATACCCTTACCATGATTGTTGATGAATCCTGGTGGTTGCTCCACATACACTTCTTCTTGGAGTTTACCATTCAGGAAGGCACTCTTTACGTCCATTTGAAATACTGTAAACTTGTTAAACGCTGCGTACGCTAGAAACATGCGGATTGCTTCAAGACGAGCAACAGGAGCGTATGTCTCATCAAAGTCAATGCCCTCCTCTTGGCAGTATCCTTGAGCTACGAGTCTGGCCTTGTTTCTTACAACAATGCCGTCCTCATCCATCTTGTTTCTATATACCCATCTAGTTCCAATAACTCCTTGATGAGTTGGTCTTGGTACTAGCATCCAAACTTTATTTCGCTCAAACTGATTGAGCTCTTCTTGCATAGCTTCAATCCAACTTGGATCACTTAACGCTTCATCCACTTTCTTAGGTTCCATTTGAGATAGAAAGCTTGCGAACATAGCCTCATTTAATGTAGCGGCTCTAGTTCTAACTGGTGCTTCAATATCTCCAATGATTTGCTCAGGTGGATGGTCACGTAACCATAGTCTATCTGTTTGGAAGGGGTTTTGAGAATGAACAGGCGCTTGAGAATCATTCGCTTGACCATTCTCCTGCGTTGGCGCTTCAAGTTCACGATTCCTTCTTTGCTCTTGATGATCATTCTCTTCATGATCATCCGTATTTCTTACATGATAATTTAGATTGATTTCACGAGTATTCTTAGGAGGAGGCACTGAGATCTCATCATCATCGTCAGTATCTTCATCAATAGTAATTTTGGACGCTTGATGACATAGATCTTCAACTCCTACATCATTTACATTTACCTTACTCGGCTCTTGGTTAGCATCATCAAACACAACATGAATAGATTCCTCAACCTTCGATTTGATCTTATTGAGAATGCGAAAATTCTTTCCATTTTTGGCGTAGCCTAGAAAGATTCCTTCATCCGCTTTAGGATCAAAAGTCTTTAGGCTTTGGGATCCATTATTATGGATAAAACATTTAGAACCAAAGACGTGAAAGTATGAAATATTTGGCTTACGTCCCTTCCACAGTTCATATGGAGTTTTTCCATGCTGTTTGTTGATCATGCATCGATTTTGAGTGTAACAAGCAGTGTTGATCGCTTCGGCCCAAAATCTAGGAGCAAGCTTGGATTCAGCTAACATAGTCCTAGCGGCTTCCTTAAGCGTTCGGTTCCGGCGCTCAGCAACACCATTTTGTTGGGGAGTTCTGGGAGCTGAATACTCATGATGTATTCCATTTTCTGCACAAAACTTCTCAACAACCTTGTTAGTAAACTCAGTACCGTGATCGCTTCTTATTCTTGCAACCTTAAGATTTTTCAATGTTTGAAGTTGCCGAATAAGCGCTGTTAACTTGTCACATGTTTCATCTTTGGATGAAAGAAATTCCACCCAAGTAAATCTAGAGAAATCGTCTACTACCACTAAAGTATACTTTTTACCGCTTACACTGATTGTTTGAACAGGTCCAAACAAATCCATGTGAAGTAGTTCAAGTATTCTAGAAGTAGATAGATGAGGTTTTCTCTTGAAAGATGATTTAACTTGTTTACCCATTTGACAAGCGTCACAGAGGCGATCCTTATGAAATGGTCCATTTGGCAATCCCTCTACAAGATTTTGACTTATAAGCTGAGAGATTGTCTTAAAGTTGAGGTGATTCATTTTTCTATGCCATAACCAACCCATTTTAGATTCATTTTTAGCAACAAAGCATGTTGGGTTGTTATCAAGTGTTGAACCCCAATCTACCAAATATACGTTGTTATTCCTTTTTCCTTTTAGTTTAGTAGATTTAGTCTTAGCGTCGTTTATATAGCAATAGTCACTTGAGAATATGACTTCAAAGCCTTTATCGCAGAATTGACTTATGCTTAATAAATTGTGCTTTAGACCCTCAACAAAATAAACATCACTTATCATGATGTTCCCCCTATGCACAGTACCTATACCTTTGGTTTTCCTTTGGAGTTATCACCAAATACAACCTGAGGACCATTGGCAGCTTGATAGTTGATCAGAAGATCTTTGGAACCTGTCATGTGCCTTGACGATCCACTATCAAAATACCAAACAGATGTATTGACTTTAGCTCTAGGTACCTGCAATCAAAAGGGAAGTTCTATTTTGTTTAGGTACCCATTGTTGCTTGGGTCCTTCAACATTAGTATCCTTGTTAGTGTTAAGTAGAACTTTAGGAACCCAAATTTGCCTTGTCTTCATAGTAGGAATATTGGCCTTTTTGGGTTTCACCTTGTGCTGTGTGTAATTTTTGGATGTATAATAATATCCACGATTATAATAATAGTCATAATCATAATTATCATAGTATCGATAATATGATCTTGACTGTCTTGGATATCGACGCTGGTATTTCCTTGGCTCTGGCTTGGGTTGCACGTTTGGTGCTGGACGCTTAGCGCTTGATTCACAGTGACTAGATTTATCCTTAGCTTTTTGAGCGTTTGGATGAGTCTGTCTTTGTGGATCATTTTCTTTAGCCTTACCCTTGTCTGAGTTAGTTTTGACTTTCTCATTTGGCCTCTTACCATTGTCCCTTGGTTCATTTTGAGTTTGACCTTGTGAACCTTTCTCAACAAAGAAAACACCCTTTCCTTTGTTGTTTGCCGTAACATTAGGTTTGTTTGGTTGTTTACCGAATTCATTGCATCCTAAACCGGTATTTTCTCCAAACAACCTTGTTATTTCAGTCACATTGTCGAGCTTTCTGGATGCTTTGGACAACGATGAGACGAGCTGTTCTGACTTGGCAAGTCTAGCCATCAGATCAGCTTCTCTCTTGACTATTATATCAAGATCACCTTTCAATTGAATAACTTCACTCTCAAGCGATTGGTTTTTCTCAATGCACTGTTGCTGAATTTGCAACTCTGCTTTGAGCGTTACTTTATCGTTTGTGAGTGATGAAATAATAGCGAGATCATTTTGATATATTTTGGCAGCTTCTTGACATTCATTGTAATATTCTCTGACTTTGTCAAGTAATTCATCATAAGAAAGAGGAATTGATAATTCATTGATTACCTCAGGGGACGCTTCATCATCTCTGGCCATGAGACATATGAGCGCTGAGTCATCTAACGGCTCATCATCATCACTACTTTCGTCTGATGATTCTAAATCTTCAGGTGCTGATGCTGGTTCTGATTCCGCAAGCAAACCTTGTTGTCGAAGGTTGCTCCTGAATTGGTTTCTATCCAAGTAATCCTGCCTTGAGGGCTTGGATACATTTGGATAGGGACAATTTACCTGGTAGTGCCCCGGTTTCCTGCAATTATAACAAAGATTGGTTTTCATTTTTTGTTCACTTGTTAGCCTTGCAGTGTGTGGTTTTGAAACCACTGGAGCTGGGAGACTTTGAGTAGACGCTTGATATTGAGCAGGCGCTTGAGGTAAAGGAACAGAATATTGAGGCGCTTGAAACTGTTGTTGTACGGGAGAAGGCGCTTGATATGAACTTTGTCCTTGATTATTAGGACCTTTTCCTTTCTTTTCATATCTCAAGAACTTCCTGAATCTATTCAGCAAAGCCAACTCTTCTTCCTCATTAATGTCCGAATTCTTTCCTTTGTTACCCGATTTGCCTTTGATTGATGCAATGAGCGCTCCAGATTCAATCACTGGATTACTCACAATGTCACTAGCAGAGTTCAACTCGAACTCAAAAGCTTTTAGCTCAGAAAAGACGTCTTCTGGAGTTAAGAGATCCAGCATGTTTGATTCTCTCATAGCTGTTGTCTTCATCAAGAATTTACTTGGTAGACTTCTAAAGATCTTAACCACCATTTCTCGATTCTGTAAGTCCATTCCCAACGACGTAAGTTCTGTAACAAGAGCTGTGAATCTTATATCCAATTGCTCTAGCGTTTCATTGGGTAGCATCTTAAATCCGTTAAACTTTTCCTTAGCAATGGAAAGTTTGTTTTCTTTGATTTGAGCTGAACCACCACAGATTGTAGCCAGCTTATCCCATATTTCTTTAGTCGTTTTGCAAGATTTGATTTTATTGAATAAGTTATCATTATCACCAATAGCCGTATACAGAGCGTTGCGACCAACATTGTCCAAGTTAGCTCTTCGACGCTCATCTGGAGACCATTCTTGTTTTGGTTTTTCAACGTAACCATCAGGGGTTTCTTCTGTGGCTCCAGGCGCTCTTGTGATAACTTTGTATTATCAGAAGCCATATTTTAAAAGAGTATTATTAGATTATCCTTTCTTCTATTTTCTGGTAAAAGATAGATAAATGATATTACTTTTGAGAGCATTTGTGATTTATGGTGAAAGAAATAGATCCAGTATTTGATTCACATCTAATTTTAATTCTAAGCTCTGCCTCATTACTAATACCAACAATAATAATAATGGCTCTTGTCTTGTGATCTTTTATTCTATTGCACCAAAATTAGTATTATTAGTATTATTAATAATTAGAACACATCATTTCACCCATACAATTATAGAGAACCGTTTGTACAAGTTACAGAGGTATAACTAAATTATAAAGTATAGGGACTTGATCCAACCGTCTAATTATATATATATATATGTGTGTGTGTGTGTGTGTGTGTGTAGATGATTGCAAACTTATAAAACATTAATATATAGGAACCCATTCAAGTCTTAATCTTGGCACACTCCCACTAAAGTAAACTTATAAAACATTAATATATTGCAAAATAATATATGTGTGTGTAGATGATTGTTAACATATTATATTTTTTTTAATAATTTTTTGGTTGTTTATGTACATTAATTTAAAGCATAACATGATGAGTAATTTTTTGTAGGATGGCCTCAAATCGCGATATTGGTTGGGATTTCGCCGAGCCAATTGGTGATAGTCGAAAAACAATGAAATGCAAATTTTGTCAAAAAGTTATTACTGGGGGGATTACAAGGTTAAAAGAACACATTGCACTTGTGACGGGGAATGTGGAGAGGTGTACGAAAGCTCCAAAAGAGGTGTCACGAATGCTTCAAAAGCATATTCAAGACTCGAAGAGTAAAAGAAATTTAATGAAAAGAAAAAAAGATGTAGCATTACATGCTATTCGACAAGAAACCCCATATACATTAGATAGTGAAAATAGTAGTGGTGAGGAAGAATTTGATGGTCAACATCTCGATCATATAGAACGAATGGAAAGTAGGCAATTGAGAAATGCCATGAGAGAGAGTCGTAAAACCGCTGCATTCGAGGATGAGATGCATAATCGCTATGGTTACGGTATGTCGAGTATCTCTCTCTAAACCATTTTTGTATGATCATATGATTCTGTCTACAAATTAAATTTTTTGTCTGTTGGTCCCAAGTGGCATACGAAAGGGTCTAGAAGGGGGGGGGGGTTGAATAGACCCTTAAGTCTTTTTCGACTTCAAAAAGATTTCGTATTAAACGTATTTGGACGCTTGAAATGATAGGCGCTTGAAGTGTCTAACGCTTCACTTTAGCGTTCACATAAGATATTTGAGACTTTGTGAAGCGTCTAATGAAGACTGTTTTATAAAGTTAACTTAGACTTCAGGAATTGAATACTTTGACCTTGTAGGTTAAGCGTTCAGTTCTTTTAATCAGGGTTAGCACAGCGGAATGATTTTGGAGTCTTCTCTTTGAAAGTTTTAGCGTCACAAGATGTTTCTTAGTTGCTTAGCTTTTGATTGTGTTTTACTTATGCAATGATATGATAGATGAATGAAATGACTGAAAAGTAAATAACACAATATTTGTAAGGTTCGTTGGGTGGTGTAATCCCAACTACGTCCTTCTTCTCCTTTGCACTTGGAGGCAATCCACTAAAATGATTCTCAAAGAATCACACAGAATCTTCTACAAATTAGGGAGAGATGGATGTCGATGACTTGAGCTCCTTGATCACACAGATTTCTGCTTCAAATCACTTCAACCCTCTTGCTTCTTTCACCCAGAAATGATGCAAGTATCCAACTTCGACTTCACACAGATCGCGAGGCTTGGATGGGATTTTCTAAAAGGTTTGTTTGATTTTGATGAAGTTCAAACAACTTGGTAATATCTCAGTAGGAATCTGGTTTCTTCAAAAAGAATGTTTGAGATATTTGTTGACTGTCTCAGGAATATAAGAAAAGCAAGTAGGATGTTTCTTGAATTTTCTGGCTTTTCTGAGAGTTTAAGGAATGAGATTTTAATGCAACAGCAATTTTGCTTGATAAAATTGTTCTCGCATATTTTTTGTTTGTTGTTGAAGTCCTATTTATAGGTATTCTTGGAGAAAGTGTCCGTTTGACACATGCACTGGCGCGTGTCTCTCACTTTCGCGAGTGAACAACTTTTGTCCTTTTTCCTGAAAATCTGCTGCACGAAAGTTGGTGCTGCAGTCTGAGATAGTTGACAGTCCAATAGGGTGGCTTCTCCGTACGTCTGACATTACTTATCATATTAAATGCTCTTATCAACATTTAATGCATTTGAAATTAATACCCGTTGGTATTTAATGCTTTGAGAATATTTGCATTAAACTCCTTCTGGACTTAGAAGTAAATTCAGGTGAAATCACTTCTGTCTCATAAGGTAACGTTTGATATAGCTGGCCAAAGTGGACGCTTGGAGACTGTATCTATCTTCTGAGATCAGGCGCTTGAGTCTTCGAACTTTACCACTGATAAACTCACTCAGAAATCATCAGACGCTCAGCCTAAGACTATTTTGCCTAACACTCTAAAGTAAGATAACAAAGCCTAATAAATCTATTACAAGTCTAACGCTTCAAAGCCTATACAAGTTTTCTACGAAAATAAACTTACAACTTTTTTTGGGGTCTAACAAAAACTTAATTGTCATCATCAAAACTTCTAACATGAAATTCCTAACATTGTCTTTGCTACATGTAGGTCATGTTGGGGCCGGTTCCTCACACGGTCCAACTTTAGGTGTAAAAAGAGGAATATCTCGTAGCCAAAGCGTAAAAGATACAACTAAATCTTCGTCAAGAGGTATTGATCCTCTAATGTACCCCTCAAAGCAAAAAAGTATAAAAAATTGGTTTTCCCCTGACAAAATAAAAGGAGTTGGCAAGGCCATTTCAAAATGGTTTATATTCAATGCTATACCATTTAATGCTGCTGATAGTGGTCCTTATTATCAATCAATGATAAATACTATTGCTGAGGCTGGGACAGGAATACAAGGTCCTTCAGGACGCCAAATCGGTGGTATTTATTTACAGGAAGAGGTGAAAGAGACAGAGAGCTACATGTCCATTCTAAAAGCGAAATGGCCTAAGTATGGGTGTACTATCATGTGATGGTTGGAGCACCAGAAATAAACATCCGATCATTAATTTTATGATATATTGTGATCGAGATATGATTTATCACACTTCTGTAGACTGCACCAACAAAAGGAAAACAGCTGATTTTCTTTTGTCTCTTATGAATAAAGTAATTGATGAGATAGGAGAAGAAAATGTGGTGCACGTGGTTACAGACAGTGAAAGTGCTAATAAGTCTGCTGGCGAGAGATTGATGCAAGAAAGGCCCCATCTCTTTTGGTCCCCTTGCGCTGCACATTGCGTTGATCTGATGTTAGAAGATATTGGAAAGATGGAAAAAGTAAAGAAATATATGGATAAGGCAAAATATATCACAAGCTTCATATACAACAGCGATAAAGTTGTGAATCTCATGAAAATTTATACGAATGATCGAGAATTGTTGAGACCCGGAATCACAAGATTTGCCACACAATTTATTGCCATTGAAAGCCTTCTTCGGCATCATATTGATTTGAAGAGAATGTGCACGCTTTCTGAATGGGAAGAGTGTAATAATACTACAAGAAGAAGAAAAGAAGCTGAAAAAGTATCAAAGATAATCTTGGATGCCAGATTTTGGAAGAAGGCGAGAAAAATTTGTGCAGTAATGGAACCCCTAGTTAAGGTTTTAAAACTTGTTGATCAAGACAAGAAACCCACATTATCAATCATATATGAGGCCATGGACAGGGCAAAACTAGCAATAAAAGATGGAGTTAAAGATTGGCAATTGTACTGGAATGTCATTGATGATCGTTGGTACAATCAGTTACACCAACACTTACATGCTGCAGGTAATATAATATATTTTAGTCAATTATCATATACATAGTTAAGAATAGCTTTTGTATGTCTATATTTCAGCATATTTTTTGAACCCCACACTTCAATACTCGGGCACTAGTGTTTACACGGATGAGGTCAGACGAGGTCTGAAGGTCGTAGTAAAGAGACTTGAACCAGACCTAAATTCACAAGCTCGAGCAATGAATGAGATATACTATCTTGTGTTTTTGTTCATTAATAATTTTTTCAGATGTAGTCTTATAATTTTAAGTTTTTTATGTTGGTAGATCAAATTATTTACAAACAAGATGGGAGAGTTCGGTTCACCACTTGCATTACAAGCAGTTAAACAAACTCTTCCAGGTTCTAATGTTCTTCAAATCTTAAACTATTTTATTTAATTTTTTGCAACTATAGATTACAATGGTCATCAATTCTAATTTATTTCAGCTGAATGGTGGATCAACTATGGTGAAGAAGCTCCTCACTTAAGGAAAATTGCGATTAAAGTGCTAAGCCAAACTTGCTCGTCTTCTGGTTGTGAGAGGAATTGGAGTACATGGTCTTTGATACACACAAAGCTTCGCAATCGTTTGGCTATAGAAAAATTGCACAAATTGGTTTACTGCCATTATAATATGCGACTTCGTGTGAGGAACATGATGCACCGAAACGACGATGATTATTATAGGCCTATTGATCTGAACCATATATTTGACGATGATGACATCTTGGAAGAATGGACAAGAGAGAATGAACAACCTATATTGTCAGATGATATTTTGGATTCAGTGGATAGAGTTATTTCGCAAGAAGAAGACGATCATGCAACTACTAGTGCTCCAAGACGACGTAATGAGGAGCGATCAAGAAATTCAAGAGGGAAAAATGTCGCATCAGAAAACTTAAGTGATGACAGTGATGACAGTGATGATAGCGATGAGAGTGGTGATGGAACCAACAAGGGAAACAATGGGAGGTCTCAACGATCAAATGATAATACTACCGAACAAAGGAGTGAGGATAGAAGTGCCCGCAACTATCAAGATGATCAATATAACGCCGGTATGTCTTGGGCACAAGGAGGTGAAAATTATTATGCCACACAAGATACAGACCATGGATATCGACCGGGTATTGAAGAACAAAGACGTTTTTTATCATCGATAGATTCTAGCCGTGGTGATCATTCTTATTCTGGTGGATCCTCCGGAAGATACAAAAGTGTTGATGAACAAATGCAAAGTCTTGGCTTGAGAGGGATCCGACAAGTGCCACGTGGATATAGTTACGGATCTAGCAATGACAATCGGATTGCTCATGAGGTGGCGTATAATCCTCGTCAAGAGTTATCAGGCACGCATGGACACTTTGATGGGTACTTAGACTATTCGCGCAATAGACACCATGATCATACATCTTCTACTACAAGTGGGATAGGATACCATGGAACAAATTATGGATCTTTTGGTGGTTTTAGTGGATATCATGGATATGATTACTCATCTGGTGCAAGTGGTGCTAGATATCGAGCACATGACTATGGATCTTCTGATAGTGCAGGTAGTAGTAGTGGATATCGAGGATTTGGGTATTATCGTTATCATGATGACTCATTGTCAAGTGCATATCCAATCCACTCTACTACTTACAATGCACCAAATCAACCATCTCAGCCTCAAGGCGAACAACTTGAATCGTCTCGCTTTGCTTATCCACATGGCTTGTATCATTATCAACATGACTCCCATAGATCAGATACTGATGATTTTGTACCACCTCGTCACTCTACTTGGTATTAATGAAAATTTGTTATTTAATAAATTTTATGTAATAAATCTCACATTCATAAACTAGTAAGGTGATATTGACTCAAATTCAAACACTTTTATGCGCAAAAGAAATCTCGTAATAATACAAATTGTAAGAATTATATAATTTTATTTCAGAGTTAAAAGCCAAATTGCATTCCGTTTTATTAGCCTTTGTTGTTCAAAATCTTCCAATTAAGAATAATTAAGAAAGATAGACATTCAATACAATATTTACTAATTATAAAGTTTTTTAGGATTTTTTTTAATAATTTTTGAGCAATTTAAGCCAAAAAATTGTGGAACGTCCGCGACCGTTCCGCGACGGTGCCATGGAACTGGAACGGTGGCCTCCGCGACGAACACCGCGACCGTTACGGCGAACCATGGCCGGAAATGTAATTTACATTCGCGCCCCAATGTCATTATTAAGCTTATAAAGCTTAACAGTGAATGTGTTTGTTTCAGTTTCTCCCTACCAATCACATATATCAAAAAATGGCTAATGTGACATTTAACCCCAAAAAATGGTGAAGTTTCGATGCTCACGGATTGATGAAAATTTGTAAAAAGTTTTGCGGTTGTGAGAACTGTGGGTTAAGTTACTTTACTTTGATTATGTTCAAGTTTTATTCTTCGTTATCTTGTAATTTGATTCATACTTTTCTTGGTATGATATGCTCATGTATGATCGTTCGAAGGATGTAATATTAGGACTCTTGAGGAATATCAAAACTCTTGACACGGAGTTGGAAGATGGTCCAAAAAACATCAGAAGTGGATGTGGATGTTTTTATGTTGTCTTGTGTAATTTTATTCCTCATGTATGTCATGAAGTGTGGACGAGATGAAGTAAAGAATTTTTGTGTATGAGATAGGATTATTGAATAAGTCCTTTGTATGAATTCCATTGTGTAAAATGCTTTGCGTGAGTATGAAATGGAGCTTGTTTAATATTTTCAGTATTTTGCCTGTTTAGAAAATGCCAAAGCATGTACAAACAATACCAAAAATGCACCAAATATGCACGAAATATATTAGTAGAAATTGGGGTTACATTAAAAGTTGAGGTTACATTAAAATGGATAAATGGGGTTTTCCTAATTTTAGAAATTGATTTTTTTGCTGAGAGCGGTACTATTTGTTTCAGTTATATTTTACTTGAAACTTGTGGTACTTCTTATATAGGAGTAGTTCATGTTATTCAACTTTTTGTACAATGGATTGTAAAGGGTGGAAGTACTCCACTTTTATTTATGATTTACTTTGGGGGATAATTGCATTAACCTTTCTTGAATTATTGACAATTGGCATCCACATTCCTCATTTTAGGAATATTGGCATGGGCCTCCCTTCATTCAATTTTTTTTAATTAAAGACTAAAATGCCCTTTATTGTTAGAGCTAAAAATGTTGAAATAGACTTAATAATTTGATGAAATTGTTTTTACAAAGTATCATTAAATGAATCATTAAGGCTATGTTTGGATTGATGGATTTGGATCTGGGGATTTCAAATCCCCTGCTCAAATCCATTCTTTGATGTTTGCCACCAATTCTAAATGAATGGATTTCAAATCCATTTTAGGGCTGAGTGGAATTTGAAACCCATTTTCTAATAGATTTCAAATTCACTACCATACCCTGTCATTTGAAATCCGCTCCAACAAAAATCAATACACTTTTTACACATTTATACACACATCGAATTTTTTACACATACAACACACTTTTTACACATACAACACACTTTTACACACACAACACATTTTTTACACACACTACACACTTTTTACACACATTGCACACTTTTTACACACATAACATATTTTTTACACACACAACACACTTTTAACACACACTACACACTTTTTACGTGCAATGCACTTTTTACATGCACAACACACTTTTTAAAACACAATGCACACTTTTTATGCATACTGCACATATTATCACACACACACTCATACTTTTTACACACACAACACACTTTTGCACTCACAACACACTTTTTACACACAATGCACACTTTTTACACACAAAAATATACTTTTTACACAAAATGCACATATTTTCACACACACTCCATAATTTTTACACACACTGCACATATTTTCACACACACTCCATGTTTTTTACATATACTGCACACATATTCACACACATCCACATTTTTTACATACACTGCACACATATTCACACATTACATTTTTTCTACACACACTACACATTTGTTACACACATTGCACACGTTTTACACACAATGAACACTTTTTACACACACTACCCATTTTTTACACACACTGCATATTTTTTACACACACTACACACTTTTTACATACACTGTACACATTTTATACACAATGCACACTTTTTACACACACTGCATATTTTTTACACACTTTTTACACACTACACACATTTTACACACAATACACACTATTTACATGCACTACCCGCATTTTCACTCACACTCCCTACTTTTTACACATACTACACATATTTTCACACACACTACACACTTTTTACACACATTGCACACTATTTACACATACTGTAAACGTTTTATACACACTATATATTTTTTTACACATAATGCACACTTTTTACACACACTGCACACATTTTCACACGCACTGCATACTTTTTACACACATAACACATTTTTTACACACACAACACACTTTTTACACACACTACACACATTGCAAACTTTTTACACACACTGCACACGTTTTACACAAATTGCACACTTTTTTACACACACTGCACACTTTTTACACACACAACACATTTTTTACACACACTACACATATTTTCACACACACAACACACTTTTTACACACAACATATTTTTTTACACACATTATACACTTTTCACACATAATGTACACTTTTTACACATACAAAGCACTTAATTTACACACACTGCACACTTTTACACATTCAGAGCATATTTTTTACACATACTGCACATATTTACACAAATAGAGCACATATTTATACACACTACACATATTTTCATACACGATACACACTTTTTATACACATTGCACACATTCACACATACAGAACACATATTTTATATACACTACATACTTTTTGCACATATTACACACTTTTGACAAACACTGAACACATTGTAGATGTAAATGTGTGTATTGTGTGTAAAAAGTATGTAGTGTGTATAAAAAATGTGCATTTTGTGTAGATGTGTGTTGTGTGCGTAAAAAGTGTGCATTGTGTGTAAATGTGTGTTGTGTGTGTAAAAAGTGTGCAGTCTATGTAAATAGTATGCAAAATGTATGTAGTGTTTGTAAATGTGTGTAGTGTGTGTAAAAAATATGTATTGTGTGTGTTAATGTGTTTAGTGTGTGTAAAAAGAATATTGTGTGCATAAAAAATGTGCAGTGTGTGTGTAAATGTGTGTAGTTTATGTAAAATGTGTGCAATATGTGTAAAAAGTGTGTTGTGCGTGTAAGAAGTGTGCAGTGTGTGTCAAAAATGTGTAGCATGTGTGTAAAAAGTGTGTAAAAAATGTGCATGTGTGTAAAAAGTGTGTTTTGCGTGTAAGAAGTGTTCAATCTGTGTAAATAGTGTGCAGTGTGTGCAAAATATATGTAGTATGTATAAATATGTTTAGTGTGTGTAAAAAATACATAGCGTGTGTTAATATTTTTAGTATGTGTAAACAATGTGTAATACATGTAAAAAGTGTGTTGTGTACGTAAAAAGTATGCAGTGTATGTGTAAATGTGTGTAGTTTGTGTAAAAAGTGTGTAGTGTATGTAAAAAGTCTGTTGTGCGTGTAAGAAGTGTGCAGTGTGTGTAAAATATGTGTAGTGCTCTCCACTTTACAGCTAGGTTTGTATCTGATCACACATGAGTTTAGATGAATCAATGTAAGTGTGATGCAGCTGGTGTATATATCTCGTTTGTGGTAATGAAGTATTTACTTTACACCAAAAAAATAATACAAAACATAATCATCCAATTTTTTTTTAAAAAAAAATAGTGATATATTTCTAAAACTCTTAAACTATAACTTAATAATAATAATAAAAATGTCGGATACTTTTATTCTTAACTTAAAATTTTAAAAACGTACAGTGAAAAATTAACTTATGATTATTGTATAAATAAAGTACAAATTAATGAAAAATTAGAACTCAACAAATAACAAACCTACACATATATATATGTATGTATGTGTGTGTGTATATATATGTTTGTAATATATATTAATAAATTTCACTTAATTGAATGAAAAGAAAAACCCAAATATCACCATAAATCCTCAATTCCGAATATGAAATCATACTAAATACAAAATAAAAAAATTACATGACAAATTGATTTAATATTGTGATAGAAATAAAAAATAATGTAACAAATATTGTAACTAAATTTTCCAAATTCTCTAAGCGCATAAGCGTGATTTTGATTAAAAAATACAGATATATCATCAATTGATTTGTTTTACTTGACAACATTTAGGAAATGGTAATCCTATTACTAAGTAATATTAGTGATTAAATTTAAATTGATAATGTTAAAATTATAATTAGATAAACATAACGAGTGACAATTATTTTTCCTTTTGTCACAATAAACATTTTTGGTGATAAGAGTTTCTTTAAAATTGTCACTATTAATAATTAATGACATATATAAGTATAGTGACAACTTAGTAACTGACAACACAAGTAGAGTGACAATTATAATTGTTGTCACTAAGTTATCATTAAAACTGTGTCACTAAGTGTCAATAATGACAACAAATTTCTTGTCACTAATTACCAAGAGTGACAACTTTTATACAAATATTGTCACTATTAAACATGTAAAACCTATTGTTGTGACAAAACAGAAATTTTTGTCACTAAAATTTTATAATTAGTTAAAAAATTTATATTGTCACTTGACATTATGTCACTAATTTATTACTTTTTGTAGTGTATAGGATATAAATTATTATTATTTTATGTAGAAAAATAATATTGTAATCGTTCATGTCCCAAATCTAGCACTCCTAATTATTATTACAGTATAAGGTTCTAATTTCGTAAAATGAAAACATCTTACCCTGTATAAATATAATGAGTGATGACAATAATGTTTGCTTAGTTTGACATTATAATAACTTTTAGTAATAATAATTAATTTTAAGCTGTCATTATTGGCAATTAGTGTTAACTATATTTGTTGTCATTAAATTATCACTAAATATGTGTCACTAATTATTAATAGTAACAACAACTTTCTTGTCACAAATTGATATGAATGACTACTAATATACAATTTTTGTCACTATTAAACTTTTGAAAATTATTTTTATAACAAAACATAAATTCTTGTCCCTAGAAATACTTAATTATATTACTAATAATTTTGATATTATCACATGATGTTTTGTCATCAATATATATATATATATATATATATATATATATGCAGTGAGTTGAAAGAAAAAATTTACATCGTATACGATATCAAATTAAGCTCACTACAATAAAAAATAATATTAGTGTCAGAATTTGAGGTAACAGTGTAAAATTGTCTCTAGATATATATATATATAAATAGTGACAATAATTTTTTGGCACAATAACATTTTCTAGTGACAAGATTATTTTTAAAGTTGTCACTATTGATAATTAGTTACAAGTATATAGTGACTACTTAGTCACAACTGTAATTATTGTCACTAATTGTCAGTACTGACAACAATTTTTTTGTCACTAATTATTAAGGGTGATAACTTCTATACAAATTTTATCATTATTAAACATGTAAAACATATTTTTGTAACAAAACAAAAATTTTGTCACAAAAAATTTACAGTTAGTGACAAATGGGGAAAATTATATAAATAATATAAAAATAAATAAAAAATCAGAAAATACCACCAAAAATGGTGGTATTCAGATTTTTGTAAAACATTTTTTTTTTTTATAAATTCAGGTGTGTTACGACATACACCCTGTCGTAACACATTTGATTTTTTGTTTTTTTCCCTTATTTTTCGCTCATTTTTCTCTCCTTTTTGTGCATTTTTGAGTTTCGACTTGAGCATATAAATTGTAGACTTTCATATAGACTTTGTAACTATACAAGAATGGACTCATTTTGATACCCAAGTGAAGAAATATGACAAGTAAAAAATGGCACATTAGAGCAATTTTTTTAAAGAAAATAATAACGTTGTCTATGTTTCCGGCTCATTTTTCTCCCTTTTTTGTTCATTTTTTAGTTTTGACTTGAACACATAAATTATAAATTTTCATATAAACTTTGTAACCACACAAGAATGGATTCATTCCGATACTTGAGTGAAGGAATATGACAAGTAAAAAAGGACACATATATACGAATTTTTCAGAAAAAAATATTTTTTTGCTATCTTCGTGATGATGTTTTGACCTTTTTTGTACATTTTCAAGCTTCTACTTCAACACAAAAAATGTAGATTGACTCACAAAGTTTGTAACGGTATGAAAATTGATTCATTTCGATCTCCGAGTAAAAAATACAATATGTTAAAATGGAACGGATTTTTCCGAAAAAAATATTTTTTCGTTATCTTCGGGATGATTTTTCGACCTTTTTTGTATATTTTCAGGCTTCGACTTCAACACAAAAAATTTAGATTGACTCACAAAGTTTGTAACGGTATAAGAATTGATTCATTTCGACATTCGAGTGAAAAAATACAATATGTTAAAACATAACGAATTTTTCGGAAAAAAAAATATTTTTTCATCATCTTCGGGATGATTTTTCGACATTTTTTGTACATTTTCAGGCTTCAACTTCAACACTAAAATGTAGATTGACTCACAAACTTTGTAACGGTATAAGAATTGATTCATTTCGATATCCGGATGAAAAAAATACATTAAATTTAATAAAGACATTTTTAAACATGTTGTATTTTTAAACCTGAATATCGAAATAAATCAATTCTTGCACCGTTACAAACTTTGTGAGTCAATCTACATTTTTTGTGTTGAAGTTGAAGCCCGAAAATGTACAAAAAATATAGAAAAATCATCCCGAAGATGACAAAAAATTATTTTTTTTCAAAAAATTCGTATATATATGTCTTTTTTAACATATTGTATATTTTCACCCGATTATCAAAATGAATCAATTCTTACACCGTTACAAATTTTGTGAGTCAATCTACATTTTTAGTGTTGAAGTCGAAGCCTGAAAATGTACAAAAAATGTCGAAAAATCATCACGAAGATGATGAAAAAATATTTTTTTTCCGAAAAATCCATTCCGTTTTAACATATTGTATTTTTTCACTCGAATATCAAAATAAATCAATTCTTATACCGTTACAAACTTTGTGAGTCAATCTACATTTTTTGTGTTGAAGTCGAAGCCTGAAGATGTACAAAAAAGGTCAAAAAATCATCCCGAAGATGACGAAAAAATATTTTTTCAGAAAAATCCATTCCATTTTAACATGTATTTTTTCACTCGGATATCGAAATGAATTAATTCCCATACCGTTACAAACTTTGTGAGTCAATCTACATTTTTTGTGTTGAAGTCGAAGCCTGAAAATGTACAAAAAAGGTCGAAAAACCATCACGAAGATAACGAAAAAATATTTTTTTCTGAAAAATCCGTATATGTGTGTCCTTTTTTACTTGGCATATTCCTTCACTCAAGTATCGGAATGAGTCCATTCTTGTGTGGTTACACAGTTTATATGAAAATTTACAATTTATGTGTTCAAGTCAAAACTAAAAAATGAACGAAAAAGGGAGAAAAATGAGCCGGAAACATAGACAACGTTATTATTTTCTTTAAAAAATTGCTCTAATGTGTCCTTTTTGACTTGTCATATTTTTTCACTCGGGTATCGGAATGAGTCCATTCTTGTGTGGTTACAAAGTCTATATGAAAGTCTGCAATTTATATGCTCAAGTCGAAACTAAAAAATGCACGAAAAAATGAAAAAAATGAGCGAGAAATAAGAAAAAAATACAAAAAAAAAACAAAAAATCAAATTTGTTATGACATGATGTATGTCGTAACACATCTGAATTTATAAAAAAAAAATGAAAATGTGTTACGACATGGGGTATGTCGTAACACAGCATATTACGATATACCCTATGTCGTAACATGCTAAAATCTGAATACCACCATTTTTGGTGGTATTTTCTGATTTTTTATTTATTTTTATATTATTTATTTAATTTTCCCCAAATGTAATATTGTCACTAGATGTGTCGTTACCACTGTGTTTTTACTTCTTTTTTTTTTTTGCTGACTATATATAAAATTGAGACCAATAGATTATAATTTACATTTGTGAAAGAGTCCCATTCGCCCAAAATGAAAAGGCACATAGTAACTAACCATAGTCTAGCAACCTCTAAATCATGAAGTATGACATAAAGTATATAGTGCAAAATCCAAATTCCAACCCTAGGAGGAAATCCAGCACACATTTCAACACCTTGTCTCCCTGGATATGGAAACCATAAACAAATGTGTAATTAATCAAGATGGGATTCAATGTTCCTCTGATCTGTCGCTCAATCTCAAAGGTTTGACCTCTTATTAAATATTGTGAATCCAATAGGGTGATAATTAAAATAGTCATTTAATATGTTCTTTATGTTTTCACTTTCTCTATATCCAACAAGATTTTATATTAAAAATATCTCGTTTACATTTACTACCATGCGACAAATTATGGATCAACATCATCGAAGGCCATATTCTTTAATCGTTTAGTCATTTGTAACGAAAAAATTGATTATATTGACCACAGTTTTACCTCAGTTTCAACTGTTTTAGCTGTAATTATGACCGAAATATTATCCACGATTTATAGTCATTATCAATGTCGTTCACCGCAAAACCATGGATTTTAGACATTGTAAAGAGGCGTGAGATTAGCATTTTTTCCACTACAACTAGTTAGAGTTTAGTTTTTTTTTTCCACCACGAATGACATCATCGTGCTATATGAAACATTTTTCACGGCTAAATTAACAGTGTGTTTAGATTACTATAGACCATGACTTCAAACCAAGGCGTAAAATTTCATTGCTAATATATAATTTTCTTATAGTGATATTTATATTGATATAAATTGAATCATATATATACGTGATATCGGGTTCGAGAGTAATAATTAAAAGTTATATAACAAATAAAATCTGAACACTTTACTTTATTTGATTATATTCGAAGTTCATATACGGGGACTCAATTCCTATGCACCTTGCATTTCTGACCTAAACCCGATTATTCAATCTAAATGATTCTACGTATATGTGCAATTATTTAAAGAATAAATAAAGGAATTGAAAATTGATTGGTTTTGGTTCCGAAATTCTCACAACTATGAATTTTATTAAATGCTGCTATATTCTTATTAGGTCTAACAAATTTCGGCGCCGCTGATTCAGAGCAGACATATCATACGCTATGTTTCGAGGTGATTATATGGTTTTTTGCGATGCCATATTTTACTTGCCACAAAAGAAAGAAACAAAAATCATATAATTCTATATTAATTTCTGGTATAATCCTTTATTTTAATTCAAATTTATCAAATGTCATGTGAATTTATGCTAAGAATACGTAGATTTTTCATCAAAAAAAAAAACGTACATAAATTCATTCTACTATTCCAGCCTCATCAAATTCTAACAATATATATATATATATATATATATAATGTGTATCATACAATCATATTATGATATATACACTAATTAATTTTGCAAAATTATTGAGATTCTTAATCCCCTCGTGAATTAATCTATACAGGGAATTTGAATGTATGAGAGTTCTTTAAGAAGAAAAATTTAAAAAAATATTATATATTTTTAAAAAAAAAATCAAAAAATACCACAAAATTTACCGGAATTCAGAAAATATCATAAAATGCCTTGGCCCAAGGCGCAACCTGACATTGCTCCTTAGGCCAAGGCGCTATCACACACACCTGCCACACTGAAAAGTAAAAGTAATTGAAAAGTGGGCCTAAAAAACTGATAGCTTCTTGGCCAAAGACGCTTTCACTTGTGGATAAATATCCCACCTAGCCTTGGCATGCGGCGCATTATTCCAAACACTTCCAGCAGAAATTTCTCATAATCTGGCATCCAACAATTGGGTTTTTTGCTCTTTTTTCTCCAAATTGTTTAAGGTAAATTTTAATTATATAATTTATTTTTAATATTCCAATTATGATATTAGTATTTTAGTAAGTCAAAATTTTAATTTAGTGTTTTTAGTATAATTTAGCCGAATAATGTATCATTATTTTAGTATAATTTTGAGGTATGATTTATAAGTATATGTATAATTTTAGATTTAATATTGAAATGGCCAAGTTTATGTATTTTTTAGTGTAGTTTTAGAATTTTCATATAATTTAGTTTAATTTGCAAAATTTTGTATAGTTTAGAATGAATTTTAAAGTTTCGATTTTGGTTTCCGGAAAAATTGACGAGGACAAAACCTGTACTAGAAACTGGAATATTTTGCTTTGGACATTACCACAATAAAGGCTGTAGATTTGGTAGGATGTGTTCTTGATTTTTTAGGTATATTTTTTATTAATTAGATACATTAGGGGCTCATATTCTAATTAACCCATCGTAATCTCGTTATGTGTTATTATAATTGTAATATAATTTTTAGTTATGATTTTGAATGAATAGTTATAATTTTAAATTTAGTGTTTATAGTTTAACATTTGACATAATTTATAGGTATAATTTGAACCTTTCGGTACAATTTTTTGTGATTTTACGTTATAATTTTTAAGAATTAGATACATTAGCGGCTAATATTTTAATGAATTCATTGTATTCTAATTATGTGTTATTATCACTTATTTTTCAATCCAGGATGACGACTACCAGTGGTAGTGGCAATGAGGCTGTGATACACGGGCCTTTAGTCGATAGTGTGCTGACTGAACAGGCCAATCATAGGTGTGAACTGGTTTTCAGCACAGATGATAATGAGTTATTATTACGTTCTAGACGGGCAGACTCATACATTCAATACTGCCTATCCAGAGTTCCACATGCGCGTGTCCTTCATAAACTTAATGAAATGGGGTTTTATTGCATCTACAAGTTAAGTAAGATGGAAAATGATTTGGGTCCTATATCTGCCCTGGTTGAGAGGTGGCGTATGGAGACGGACACTTTTCATTTACGAAATGGAGAGGCTACGATTATTATTCAAGATGTAGCAATTATATGGGGTTTACCAGTCGACGGTTGTCCTGTAATTGCTAATGATGAGTGTACGACATTCCAACGACATCAAGACAGGATTTTCGACATCCTAGGGATTGAGACTGAGCGTCGTGATTTTTCGAGTAAAAGGTTGAAGATAAAAGCAAAGACGGTTGTTCGTCATGTGCGTGCGGACAATACACAAATTACGGCGGATTCCGATGAAGCAGATGTTGATAAAATAGCACGTTATTGGGCATTTCTATTGATAGGCGTGATGTGTGTGGACAGTAGCGGAGATGCGATTCCATGTTTTTGGTTGAAGGTGATAGAAGACATTCCCGCAGTCAGTACATATAGTTGGGGGAGTGCTATATTGGCGTACTTGTACCGAGAACTCTCAAAGGCATGCTTGAAAACCAAAAAAACTATTGCAGGTCCATTAAATTTGCTACAGGTCTAATACATTGTGTTTCAGTATATTGTGTTTTTACTTTACTTAGAACTAAGAATGCTTATGAGATTAAAGTATTTACTTTTAACAGATTTGGGCATGGTCACAGATAGTGGTTGTTAGGCCTACCAAGCTTCCTCATGATATTGAGCCGGTAGATAAAAATGGCATTGCACGAGCTCCTTATGGTGCACGGTAAGTTATTTATATATTCACTTTTATTAACATCATATTTTCTTTACTTATTTTTGTTTTTCATATTGAAGGTGGTTTCCACCTCGATCACGGAGCTTTGTTGTTGCTAACAATCTTTCTGCATTCAGAGAGCAGCTTGATTTGATGAGTGATCATCACGTGAGTGATAAATTATAGTCACATTATTATATTATGAAGTATTATATGTCTTTGATATTAACAATATTCTACCATATTGTGTCTTATTTTATTTGGACTCCGTACAATTTTTTCGATGCCAACATTGCTGAACTGCCTCCACAACGTTTGAATTGGAGAGAGTGGACATCATTAGTCCCATTGATATGCTTTAACATTGTGGAGTGGCACCGTCCTGAGCATGTTATGCGACAGTTTGGTTATGTACAAACTATTCCGCCAACAGTAGAATGCTTTAGGAGGATTAATCGCAGGGGACGAGATGTGGGAAACTGGTTAAGAGAACTCAGTTGGGATATTGAAATGTGGTGTAACCGTGAAAACCACACTATAAATGGAGTTTCGGGTTTGGGCACCGGACTGAACTACGAGGAGTGCTATAAGTCCATCACGCTTCGTTTTATATCAAGGACCTTGAATTGGTCAAGAAACTCATACCAAATAGGGACGAGTCCTCTTCTGCATAATGTGGTTAGTATTTGATTTGATGCATGATATTTTGCTACATCTCTTATTTCTTTTATCTCATACTTTTGTTTATTTTTTCAACGTTATGAAGTTCAGAATGCAAAACAACTCCTCCGACAAATCCCTCAAACTGACAGTGATGCTGACAGAAAATTAAGGACAGTGAGATCGAGTCTTTCTCACATTGCTAATTTGGTAGGAGAGGATATAGAGGAGGATACACGACAAAGATGGACTCACACTCAACCGCACCGTGTCGATCCCCCATCACCGGTATATCGTCCTTCATTCGAGTCGCAATCACAAATTTTACATCCCACACACGATCTCCAGTCACAAGGTTTCTATTATAGTGGAGAAGGCACTTCATATGGGAGTTCACAAGGTTTCAATTATGGAGGAAAAGACACTTCCTATTGGAGGTCAGACTCATCGGACACATTAATACCTTTAGAGATGATTTTTAGCACAACAGAGTCAACTTCACCACAGAACTAGAGAAATATTTCTCCTGTTCCTTTAAATTGGGACATGAACAACCTTACACCTCATGAACAAGAGTACGTAACTCAAGAAGATCAGTCGACATCGAGAAATGATCAACGGAGACGATCCGAAAGGGTGGTGAATCCCACTGTTTGCCTTACAGAGTTGCAACGTCGAAGGCAATAATAGAAACCTTTGTAACTATTTTTTATAACCTTGTTTGTATCTTATTAATATGAGTTTAAATTAGCATAAATCCTACGTCATTAAAAATTAAAAAATAGCACACTACGCCAATGGTAATGGCGTACCCACCTAAGCTACGCCATTGCCATTGGCGTACCCACATTTTCCTTTTTTTATTTTATTTTATATGACAGGGTACGCCATTGTGAATGGCGTACCCAGTCAACATAAAAAATGTAGATTGACTCACAAAGTTTGTAACGGTGTAAGAATTGATTCATTTCGATATCCGAGTAAAAAAATACAACATGTTAAAAAAGACACATATATACGGATTTTTTGGGAAAAAAATATTTTTTCGTCATTTTCGGGATGATTATTCGACATTTTCTGTATATTTTCGGGCTTCGACTTCAACACAAAAAGCATAGATTGACTCACAACGTTTGTAACGGTGCAAGAATTGATTCATTTAGATATCCGAGTAAAAAAATACAAGTTAAAAAATACCCACATATACGAATTTTTCGGAAAACAAATATTTTTTCGTCATCTTCGGGATGATTTTTTGTGCATTTTCGGGCTTTGACTTCAACACAAAAAATGTAGATTGACTCACAAAATTTGTAACGGTGCAAGAATTGATTCATTTCAATATCCGAGTAAAAAAATGCAACATGTTAAAAAAGACACACATATACGAATTTTTCGGGAAAAAATTGTTTTTCGTCATCTTCGTGATGATTTTTTGACATTTTTTGTACATTTTCGTGCTTCTACTTCAACACAAAAAATGTAGATTGACTCGCAAAGTTTGTAACAGTATGAGAATTGATTCATTTCGATGTTTGGGTGAAAAAATACATGTTAAAAAAGACACACACATACGAATTTTTCAGAAAAAAAATATTTTTTCGTCATCTTCGGGATGATTTTTTGACATTTTCGGGCTTCGACTTCAACACAAAAAATTTTGATTGACTCACAAATTTTGTAATGGTGTAAGAATTGATTCATTTTGATATCCGAGTAAAAAAATACAACATGTTAAAAAAGACACACATATATGGATTTTTCTGAATTTTTATTTTTTTGTATATTATTTATATAAATATTATTAGAAACTATATTCTTTATTTAAAAACCAGTTCCAAATGTAGAATAATGGATGTAAAAAAATAATGGAAGAATAGATGTAGAAAAATGAAGAATGGATGTAGAAAAGATGGAAAAATCGGGTCACGCCTTGGACCAAGGCGTGACTGACACTTTTTGAAATGATAGCGCCTTGGCCCATTGCTGACAGTCATGCCTTGGACCAAGGCGTGACTGACACGTTTTGAAATGATAGCGCCTTGGCCCAAGGAGCAATGTCAGATTGCGCCTTCGGCCAAGGCATTTTATGGTATTTTCTGAATCTCGGTCAATTTTGTGGTATTTTTCAATTTTTTTAAAAAAAAATTTAATATTTCTTTAAATTTTTCTCTTTAAGAATCACCCCAATTTCATTCATGAATATTAGGATCAACACTTTTGTTCAATATATATATATATATTAGGATCAACACTTAACGAAAAAATTATTTGTACCGAATTTTGTTTTTAATTTTTGCAGTATTTCTCTTATTTCTGATGTAATTTATTTTGCCCAGTTCAAAACATGCCCGTGTCTCTTCCCACACAACCAAATAGACTATCTGAAAATTGTTTAAATGCATGTCGGACGAGGGTGTAATTGGAACATAGTTTTTAAATATTTAATTATCATAGCCAACAGTTTCAAAATTATTATTTAATTCAGAGATTATATATATATATATATATATATATATACACATATATATAACGCCGGCCATTGAACTTTTGTTTCACATGTGCTTGGCTAGCTCTCAAAGCAAAGCCAAGTTTGATTTATTTAGTCGAGCTCGAGCCTTCAGAAATAGGGTTACAAAGCTCAATCTAAAACTCAAATTCGAATATTATATATCCAACTTGACCGTTCACAATTATATTCAACAATCTTAAATTAAACTTCATACTCAAGTGATATACCAAAATATGGTATTAAAAACCCATAAGCTCTAAATGCAAGTCCTAGGCCCAACACAAGCCCAAAACTCAGCGTAGGGTTGAAGATCCGTGTTAAGTAACAGTAGCGGGTCGGGTCATTTCTTGACCCGACCCCACAGTTCAAGTCATCCACTGTTCAATGGTGCCACCTGTCGTTATCCTACAGATGCCCACCAATCATCCGTACAGGGTGTATGTGCTATAAATGCTCCCTTATAACATTTATTGGGGGTTGGAATTTTAAGCATATTCTCCCCAGTTTTAGTCTTGTCTTTCCACAGTAACGAGTCTATAGACTGAGAAGTACGTTCCATAATATATAAATGTAGAAGTTAGAGTCATCTACCAAGTACGACCCTGGCTATATACCTTACTATAGAACTACGTTAACTTGATCCTAATTAAGTATGTAGGTAACTTGATCATTATTGAGTGCAGTCTTAAATCATCATCTCCTTACTTATGGTACGGTTCGAGTCCTTCTAGACTGATAGGTTAGAGTCCTCCGATTCGAGTCAGATCATCAAGTATCCACGGCAGAATTGTTATAAGCTTACTACTGATGGAGTCGGTTGGAATAATCAGGGACCAATTGGGCTAGGAGGTGTACTAGGTGATTGGAATGAAGATGTTGAATTTATTTTTTGTTTGAGCATTGGACAACAAACAAATATTCATGGGGAATTAGATGGGGTGATAAGCAGGCTGAAATTATGTATTGATCAGAAACATACCACGTGTTCAAGTGGAGGTCGATGGTAAAATTTTGTTGGCTCTTCTTCTAGGTAGGAAACAAGATACTTTGAGAATTCAATACTTGCTTTCTAAAATTGTTGAATCGATGAGCAAAATTGAAATATGGTTTAAACATATCTTTTGGGAGGGTAATCCATTGACAGATAAATAGCTGTTTACACTATAAAAAGTGCTCGAGCCCTCCGACCATTTCAGCTCGAGTAGGTTGCTCAGTTCTAGCCCGAGCGAGTGCTCGAATAGCACATCATAAAATAATTTGGGTTGTCAAAATTACAAGGCCCAAATAGCCCGAATTGTAGGCGTTCGAAAAGAAAGAAATTAGGTCCATAATGAACCTAATTTCCAATCATCTGCAGAGGCGCGCTAATTTGAAATTATTTGAAAGAGTAGTTGAAGACGGTTGAAGGCGGTTCCCGAAGAAAAGGAACGTGGGTTCCTCAAAGACCCATATATATATGAGCCGCGGAGAAAGAAAGAGGACAGCACAAGATCACAAGATCATCAGACTTCTGCATTTTTGTTTTCCTAGAATTAACTCTAGTCTTAGGAGTAGTTTTAGCGTAATGTAGGAGTAGATCGTAGCATAATTTAGGAGTAGCCGTAATGTAATTTAGTATTAGACTCGATGGAATTTGCCTTTTCAAGGCTTGTATCGGCATTCGATTGCCTGTAATTTTTCAGAATTGAAGACTTTCCTGGAGATATAAATTACTTTGTATTCAGATTTAAGTATCGATAGGTAATTTGTATCTTGATTTGAGTTTTTCATTCGTAATTCTCATACTCGAAATGAACAACTAAAATGTCAATTAAAGACATGAATCACCGTTTAGCGAATCGAACGCGCAGGTTGAAAAAATAATACATTCGATCGAAAGATTCTCATGGAGGTATAAATTATCTCGTATCCAGATTTAAGTATCGATAGCTAATTTGTATCTTGACTTGAATTTTTCCTTCACTATGTTATTATTTCATTCGAAAACGATAATTATTTTCATCAATTGCGATCCACTCGAAGAAGATGAAGAGAAGTTTGAATACATTTAATCAACTTTTTGTTTAAGACGTAGGACCACCGGTAGCCTATTTAGGTAGGGGTCGATAGATAATTCTAAGTTGAGATTATCGCGAGGCAGGGATCGTCTACTCGAAATCCCTCCTTATTCTAGTCTGTTTTTCACGCGAAACAGATTTTTAGCGACCACAGTGGGAGTCGGTTCGATAACTGACTTTCGGAAAATCTCTCAGAAACACAATTCTTAATATTTTGAATCGCTCAGAGACGATTTGGGTGACGTTTGTGACACTCAGCCAATTTCGAAATATAAGGTTAGAGCAAATAAAATGTACGAACAGTTCGTTCAGATCATAAAACGAATTTTAGCAGGTGCTCGAGAGAGTCAGAGAAGAGAATTCGATGATCAGTACCTGGCATTAGCGCAAGAGTCTGCCTGTATATTTACTACAATTTTGCAAGATACAGCAGTGAGTGCTCGAGATGGGCTTGCTCGAGGAGTTACTCGAATGATTAAACATGTGATGTTTTTCGAATATGACAAATACACAAGATATCCTCGAGAATCTCGAGTTCGAGATGGTCCATTTGAGGTCGGCAAAGCTTCGAGCCCGATACCCCTTGAAGAACAGCATTTTGCGAATCAACAAAATACTGGGGGGCAAGAAATCTCACCGGAAATTCTACGCTTATTTTTAACTGAGTCAAAACGGTGAACAATCTCGAAATCGAAATAAGCCCTTTTCTTTTGTTGAAACTTCAATTCAGAGTATTCGAGTTAAAGAAATCATTGAACCCATGGATTAAACTCCAGAAGCTTAGGCCCTTCGAATGAAGCTGCAACTCTCGAGTTATCTTTAACTGAGTCAAAATCTTTTGAGGTCGAAATGGTGAACACCCTCGAAATTGGGCCCCTTTTCAACTGGAAATATCAAGGTGCTCGAAATCATTGAATTCGAAATATCAAAGTATTCAAAATGGCTAAACTTGAAATATCACGTACTCGAAATCAGAAATGTTCGAAATAACATATACTCGAAATAAGACATGTCGAAATTAAGCATACACAAAAAATCTAAATGCTCGAAACATAACATATTCGAGATTGAATGAAGCAAGTCACAATCCAACTCCACGAACGGAGCAGAAGAACACTGTGGGACCTCAATTTATTGAAAGCACTCAAATATTGAAGTCGAGCTTCGTCCACCCACCTCACCTATCCTTATCTTTCTCCATCACATACATATACACAAATAAAATCTCTTGCGTAAATGTAAAATAAATAATATTATATTACATAATACATAGTGAGGTCTTGCCATTCTTGAATGCCACACTCATTTATTATTGTCGGTGGTGTTTTGATGAGAGTGTCGGGAAATTGTGAATGGAGAAATGTGAAATTTGGTATTTTGCAAGCCGATGAATTTGGTCTCGCCATCCTCGAGTGTCCCTCTCGATTGATAAGCTTTCTATATTTCTTGCCCATAATCTGTGTGATATTTGAACTAGAACAGCAAATCCAAACGAAATTCCCCTAGAATATCCTCGAGATGCTCGAACTCGAGAATAAAGATTCGAGATGGGTCAATCTTCGAATCACGCTCTTTTTCCTTCGAGTTAGACTCACTTTGAGGAGAAACACTTCTCGAATAGGGAAAATGCTGGGGGTCATCCACGAGTGAGTCAAATGAATAGGTATATGAGTTAGTTTACTCCTCAGCCAGCACAAATAAGACATGTTCGAAAAATCATGTACTCGAAATAAGACATATTCGAAACATCATGTATTCGACAAAAGATATGCTCGAAAAATTATATACTCGAAATTAAACATACTCGAAATAGTGAGGTCTTGCCATTCTCGAAATTGCCATTCTCGAAGTCAAATACAGTGGGCGTATTTCTAGTTTCGAATGTCATGCTCATGAGATGAGTTGTCATATTATTATTTTTAATCCCATGTCATCAATTTTCACTGGGGCATCAATTTTCATTGGGGCAAAAGTATCGACCATTACAGAAGCACCGAAATCTAGCCTTCCTTTAACATTATCCTTCATGTAATTAGACCTCTTTTTAAATGTTAGCAGACATCATTTGATGAGGAGTAATATTTGTACTCGAAATAGCAGTTGAACAAATTTCTAATGGAGGCCATTAATGATGGCCATCGAGAGGTCAAAAGTTATAAATACCGAAACGTATCACTTAATATACATGAACTCGAAACGTTCATGTATATTAAGGGGGCATTTGTTTACACTATAAAAAGTGCTCGAGTGCTCCGACCATTTCAGCTCGAGTAGGTTGCTCAGTTCCAGCCCGAGCGAGTGCTCGAATAGCACATCATAAAATAATTTGGGTTGTCCAAATTACAAGGCCCAAATAGCCCGAATTGTAGGCGTTCGAAAAGAAAGAAATTAGGTCCATAATGAACCTAATTTCCAATCATCTATAGAGGTGCGCTAATTTGAAATTATTTGAAAGAGCAGTTGAAGACGGTTGAAGGCGGTTCCCGAAGAAAAGGAACATGGGTTTCTCAAAGACCCATATATATATGAGCCGCGGAGAAAGAAAGAGGGCAGCACAAGATCACAAGATCATCAGACTTCTGCATTTTCGTTTTCCTAGAATTAACTCTAGTCTTAGGAGTAGTTTTAGCGTAATGTAGGAGTAGATCGTAGCATAATTTAGGAGTAGCCGTAATGTAATTTAGTATTTGACTCGATGGAATTTGCCTTTTCAAGGCTTGTATCGGCATTCGATTGCCTGTAATTTTTCAAAATTGAAGACTTTCCTGGAGATATAAATTACTTTGTATTCAGATTTAAGTATCGATAGGTAATTTGTATCTTGATTTGAGTTTTTCATTCGTAATTCTCATACTCGAAATGAACAACTAAAATGTCAATTAAAGACATGAACCATCGCTTAGCGAATCGAACGCGCGGGTTGAAAAAATAATACATTTGATCGAGAGATTCTCATGGAGGTATAAATTATCTCGTATCCAGAATTAAGTATCGATTGGTAATTTGTATCTTGACTTGAATTTTTCCTTCACTATGTTATTATTTCATTCGAAAACGATAATTATTTTCATCAATTGCGGTCCACTCGAAGAAGATGAAGAGAAGTTCGAATACATTTAATCAACTTTTCGTTTAAGACGTAGGACCACCGGTAGCCTATTTAGGTAGGGGTCGATAGATAATTCTAAGTTGAGATTATCGCGAGGCAGGGATCGTCTACTCGAAATCCCTCCTTATTCTAGTCTGTTTTTCACGCGAAACAATAGCGAACATTGTATATCACTATAATTGAAGCTTTGTGCATCTATGATTAGCTGCATCGATCTGGAATTTTTTCTTAGAATTGATACATTTTTCATTTTTGCATTTTTGTCATGTTAGTGCATAAAATGTAAGAGAATAATACTTCTTTTTTGTTATTTGGGGAAAATTATTTTTTTGGTACCATTATATGTCACATTTTGCACGTTTAGTACCATGATTTAAAAAAACAAAAATACAATTTTACTACCACAATATTACTTTTTATTGCAAAAGTGATACCGACGTTAAGAAATAGACGGAAATTGACACATGCTCCGCACATCACCGTTAACTTGAGGTTTTGGGGGGACTGTTTCACCAGTTTAGGGAGAATTGCTTTTTTGGTACCATAATACATCATCTTTTGCTCTTTTTGTCCCATGATTTCTAAAAAATACAATTTTAGTTCCACGGTACCAATTTTTATGTGGTTTGCACATGAACGTTAACTTGAAATCTTGGAGGGATATTGTAGATGTGAGAGCCACACACTTCGGCATTAACCTAAAATGTCAAAAAAATAAAAAATATATGGGCGATCTATCATTACTCAAATTCGGAAAATCTCATTTCAAATCCTAACCCCCCAAAATAATTTTCACCAAATCTCCTTTAATTTATCCTCCAAATCAAAATCCACATCAATAATCGAGTACAAGAGGGTTATATTGTGAAGAAAATGCTAAGACCTATGCATTTAAACCATCTTTTGGTCCCTTATACGGTAAGACTTGCGCATTTTTGCGATAATGTATTTTTTATTATTTAGAGTTATTTATGCTTGTGTTTCTTGTGTATTTTGTGTTATTGTTCGTGGAGGAATTTTTTAGGGTTTAAATGCACTTGTTTGACTTGTTTTTACAGATATAAATTCATATATATTGTCCCACTTATTGTGTATAAACTATTCAAAAATGTTGTTATGTGGTCCCTGTGGTGTTTTTAATGTTGTTTCTGTAGTGGACTAAGAATCTATGACAATGTGGGGATAGAGGTTGAGGTTTTTAATATTTGTCTATCATATGTTAGGGGTTAGGTTATAAATAGTTAATAGTTAATGTTATTCTTTAATTCCCGACAATGTGGAGTTATGTTTTCATTTTTTGTAGTTGGATAATGCTTCTTTATTGTTTGATGTATTATGACTCTATTTTTATTTTATTTTTTTAATTTGTGGTGAATTTTCTGTTTACATACCCAAGTCCACGTATTGTGACATTTAGGATACATTATACATGGGAGAGTGTGAGTGTGAGTGATTTTGACTATGTCTATCTAAGGTGGGTTAAAGTATGTACTCTAAATAAAATGTGTGAAGAATTGGGTTTTTTAGGGTAAAAGATAATACAAAATTGATAGATTAAAAGAGATTAAATAGGGTGGTGATGTACGAAACTGATCTTTATCAATTGGTTGATGATCATGAGGATGAACTTACCTTATTTCTTAATACTGATATAACAATTAACTTTAAAACAATGTAAAAGATTGGGAATGTTAATGATAAGGAAAAAGGTTAGGATGTGAGTGTGATTGTGTATGAGAAAAGGAAGGGTTTGATTATTAATAATAAGGGTAAGACTACTAATAAAAGGGTTATTGATGAAAGGAAGGGTAAGGCTATTGATGAAGGAAAGTGCGAAGTTGGGGCAGCAAATGATAAATGTAAGGAGAATGTTGGGGATCAAAAAAGTGGTATCACTTTGCAATAAAAAGTGGTACTTTTGGTACTAAAATTGAATTTTTTGAAATCATGGTACCAAAACTGCAAATGGTGATGTATTATTGTACGAAAAAGTAAGGCTTCGTTTGTTTCTATTTTCAACATGTATTTTTGCCAAATTTTTGGCCAAAATGTGTTTGGTCTCATTTTCTTTGGCCAGATAGAACTCAAAACTTTGGCCAAAATTGCTTCTGAAAGCCTACAGGCTACAATCTACTGCCTATATACAAAGCCATCTTCTCACATGCATTTGACATTTTATATATGGGTCCCATTTGATTTATTGTGCCACATTGTTTTTTTTTTTTTTTTACTTTGCTAGGAAAATATACAATTACCTGACAAACATGCAGTGCAATTATTTAGTTTAGTTAAGAAATTTTGTAAGTATTTGATAACGTTCACCTGTGGTTTTTCATTCATGGTATACATATATAAATAAACATTATATGTATACAACTATATATAGACATACATCATATATGTAGCTATACAAACATATTATATATTTATATTATTAGATATTATATTTTAAAATAGTTTAAAAGATTAACATACACATATATTTCCTAGATATGCACATTTTTATATGTACGCAATAAATATATACTTATATATACATATACATGATTATATACTTATATATACATATACATGATTATATACATATAAATACTTCGATTTTTTTATTTTTTTTAGGTGAACATTGAATTGTATACCCACTAAACTCTGTATAAAACAAGCAAAAGACACATACTGCTTACCTTTTATCTATAGTAATCAGTATGCCCTCAAAAGAACAAACTATACATCATCAAGCCCTAACTAAATCAAAACAGACTATTGAGTAATAAGTTCTATGTAATGGCTATCCTTGTTTGTTAGTTTCCCATTTTAGCAGTTCACAATTCTCATTTGCAGATCCCTTTTCAGACAGTTAAAGACTACATTTTCAGTTTACTCCATTCGGTTGAAAAACCTATTATTCCTTTCCCTCCAAATGCTATAAAGCAATCCTGCAATTCCAGCAACTATTATCTGTTGTTTTACTTTCCAAGCTTTGAAAGCATATTTCAACCATCTCTGCCACCTGTTAATTTTACAATCACAAGGTTGGACTTGCAGCCACTGTACCACGCTGTGCAACAGATTTTTGGATCATTCACACTAAAAAAACAAATGGTTCACACTCTCACATTGATTGCTATCACCACACAGCACACAACCACACTCTTCAATGTGCATAAATTTACTCAATCTCATTCTTGTTTGTAAGGACTTGTGAGCAATCAACCACATGGTAAAGGAATGTTTGGGAAGGTTTAGAGAGTTCCAAACAATACCTGCATCTCTGAAATTTTCCTGTTCTCCCTTTAGCTAAGCATAACCACTCTGAATAGTGTACACTCTTGAGGGGTTAGGAGACCATCTGTTTTTTACTATAACCACCTCTAAGTTTGGTTTTCACCTTTTCTAACTTTTTCCAAGCCCAACTGTTGTCCATTGGTGGTGTATATGCCCAATAATCCACATCTTTTAAGTACACAGAGTTTACCCATTTTACCCACAGAGTATACCCATTTTACCCACAGAGTATCTTTCTTTTGAGCTATATCCCAAACATGTTTGGCCACTGCTGCCTGATTCCACACCCCACAACTTTTGATATTCAGCCCCCCTGCCTTCTTATTTTTACATATCCTATCCCAGCTAATGAGTGCCATTTTCATCCCTTTATCAGTGGATCCCCATAGGAAATCTCTACATTTCTTCTCTACCATCTTGACAATTGACTGAGGTAATATAAACATGGTGGTCCAATACACATGCAGTGAGAAGAGGACTGCATTGATAAGTTGGACCCTTCCTGCATAAGAGAGTTGCCTGGTTGCCCAGCATTGTAATCTCATAGAAATTTTGTCAACAAGAGTGAAGCAATCTACTTTAGACCATTTTGTAGGTGACATGGGAACACCTAGATATCTCAAAGGGAAAGTCCCTTCATTAAACCCAGTAATTTGCAAAATTGCTTGCTTTGTGATTTGTGATGCCCCTCTCACAAATATACTTGATTATGACTGGTTTGCATATAGCCCAGTGGTCTCTGAAAAGACCTTGAATGTATCCCATATCAACTGTACAGAACAAGTATCAACCTTACAGAAAATCAATAGATCATCAGCAAAACAGATGTTGGTCAGTTGCATCTGTTTGCATGTGGGGTGAAATCTGAATGAGTTCTGGAGGGCTGCTATCTTTATGCTTCTGGTTAAGTATTCCATTACAAGGACAAACAGAAGGGTAGAAAGGGGATCTCCCTGTTTGAACCCTCATTTGCCTTTAAAGTATCCATAAGTTTCACTATTGAGCACAAAAGAAAAAGATACAGTAGATACGCAAGTCATGATCCGCTTAGTTCCTGCAGAAACCTCCACTCCACTATATCATAAGCCTTCCTAATGTCTATCTTCATTAGACATCTAGGTGAGGCACTCTTTCTATTGTATTGCCTAATTAGTTCTTAACTTAACATCACATTATCACAATAGATCTCCCCTTTATGAATGCATCTTGATTTTCATTAACCAAAAAACGTAGTACTCTAGCAACTCTCTTAGTCATAAGCTTGGATATGCACTTATATATTGTATTATAATAGGCTATGGGCCTAAATTCACTTACTAACTGGAGATGGTCCACTTTTGGGATTAAAGATAGTAAAGTGCAATTCAATTGAGTTAGCAATTTATCATTCTGGAAAAATCCCATCACTGCATCTTTTGTTGCTAACATATAGAGAACATAGCTTGCTTAACTTCCTCTATGGTGAAAGGTTTTATCATATCCAATTGTTGTTCCCAATCCGATTTAGGTCCCATTTCAAAGGCTCTTGTGTCAGTTTGGAGAGTAGGAGTACTTGTGCCAAGCAGCTACTTATAGTATTCAACAAAGTGGGCTATCAGTTGCTCATAATTAGTGATAATTTCTCCATTTCCATCCCCTATGGTAACAATTCTATTTCTGTATTGCTTCTTTTTTAGTACAAGATGAAAATATCTTGTATTCTGGTCCCACAATTTCATCCATGTTGCTTTTGTTTTTTGATGTAGATACTGTTCTAGTATTTTATTTTTCTCATAAAGTATTTTACCGGCTTGTCTTTCTTGATATTGTAACTCTCTGTTCATTGGATCCTGATGAAGTAGGTGTTGCTTTTCTTCTAGGTCAACTTTTGCTTTGTAAGCCTGTACTTCCACTTCAGTGAATTGGTTATGATTTAGTGTCTTCATCACCCCTTGTAATCTTTTGAGTTTTTATGCCACTCTGTACATTGTAGCATTACACTAACTCTCATTTACCAAAACTCTATCCAATTTGGAAAAAATTCTGCTCCCTTCCTTACCCTTATTATTCCAGGTGTAACTACATCCCTTCCATGTCATTTTTTCTAATTCACTTTGTTCAATCCAAGTTTCGAAATCCAATATCTTACTAACTGTAACCGGGGCTCCCCCAATCCTATCATTCATAGTTAGAACTATATTAAAATCTCCCATTATGAGCCATGGACAGGTTACACTAGTGGCTAAACCAGCTAATGCATTCCATAGCTCCAGCCTTTCTATGCTTTGATTATAAGCATAGACAAATGTCATCTCAAATGCATTCCTGGTAATTTTGTGAATCACTGCACAGTGCATATATTATGCTTTTGCTTCCTTTACCCTTACTTCAAACTGATCTGGCTTCCACATCACCCAAATTCTTCCCCTAGGATTTTCAGCTAGATTTGTAACTACTCCCCATCCAGCACACATGGAATTGTACACCTTTTGATAATTATTTTGTTTTATCTTATTTTCTAACACTCCACATAACCCAATCCCAAATTTATTACAGAGAGCAATGATCTCTTTCTGTATACTAGGGCTGTTAAGCCCTCTAATATTCTAAGTTGCAATTTAGTCCATGATCAAGGACTGTGACAGTAACTTGACCTGGTTGTACCCCAAATTGTGCCACACTTGTGCTAGCCCCATTGTCACCTTCTGGTAAATTAACTTGATTCACTGGTGTTTTCCCACTCTTTGTTATCTATATCCACTGGCCCTCAAGTGACTGTGTCTGCACTCTTACTAAATCCCCCTGTTGTTCAACCTCATCTGTCTGCTGTTTCGGATTTTGGCCCTCTGGTGGATTTGGTAAGTTCATTTTCTTTTGCATCCTTGGTTGTTTTCCTTCACATTTTCTACACTCCTTTACATAATGTCCAAAATTGTTGCAATGTGAGCATTTGGTCGGTTTCCACTCATAATTAACAGTCTGCTCTTGGACTACCCCCTTTTCATTCACAAAGTGCACAACATCTGGCATCTTGTTGATGTCCACCTCAATAAGCATTCGGGCAAAATGAATCCTCTCCTTACTAGCTGTCATTTGATCGGCTAGGATTGGTGTACCAATCAGACTCCCAATTTTACTCAGTGCAGTATTACTCCAAAATTTGAGGTCTAATCCCTCCAGCCTTACCCATATTGGCACCTTATCAATGATTTTCTTGGTGTAGTTCATATTAATCAACCAGGGACACATGATAACTGGTTTGTTATCAACGTGGCACACTCCCATGTTAATTACTGCATCCCTTGCATCCAAATTCTGAAACCTTACCAAGAACATTCCATTTGCCATTAGAAGCACCTTATCGAGCCCCTGTTTGCCCCACATCCTTCGAAAGTAGCCATTCATTATCGGGAACAGGGGATTAGCCCCCAAAACATAACACACCAGAGATGGCTCCCAATACTCAACTTCCAATTGAACATCATCAACCTCAATTTTGCTCATTGCTTGCCCCGATATTGTGTCTGGTTTGATAAATTGCAATTTGGTTCCAGCACTTTGAAGTTTAGAGATATCAAATGAGTCCCAGACATTACTTGTTTTCACCCCTAACTGTTTTGGCGATTTGCGGCTTTTAGTCTTATTAGGGTTTGCCGATCCCTCATCACTTTTCCCCAACCAATCCCTCAACAGGTCCTGAACTCCCTTCTCATTCTGAGCTTCCACCATAGCTTGCGCCTTCTTCAACAGCTCCATGGTTGCATTACCTGAGACTCGCCCTCTATTAATCATGACCTCTGAACTTTCTCCCATCGGAATAGATCTACTCACACTCATTGTACGAACCCTCCCGCTGTCTGGATCGTGTTGTGTTTCCGTTGGAGAAGTTATCGGTATTGTCATTGTCGCGCCACCCCCTGTGGTCGTCCTCTCTTTCGTCTAGCCATTGCCTCGGCATACGAGAGCTATCGTGCGCCGAGAGAAAAACTAGAGAGAGAAAGACTAAAAACTGATTATTTTTAAAATACTTCGATTAATTATAATATTATATTATATATGTATACATATGTATTATGCATATATATTACAGTGTATGTGTATATATAATATATTATAATATGCATATATATTATGTATATATTACATATGTAACAAGTATCATGTTAACATATGTGTTATTAATATACTATATCTATGTTACATACATACAATACTTTGTATACATTATGTTTATATATAATTTATATTTATATTATAATATATAAAATATTATATGAATATATTTATTGTAATGAATGTACGATAATATATATATATATATATTAAAATATATATGTCACATATATCTTATTGCTTTGCATATATTAAATACATATGTTGTATTATATATATGTAATATATACGTATATTATAAAAAATATATAACATATTATAGAATATATATATATATATATATATATATGTTAGAATGAATTTTATATTATATATGTTCTAGTACATGTGTGTGTGTGTGTGTATATGTACACCAATTGAAATACATAAATATATACATATAATATTATTATTATATATATTATAATCATTTAAAACTTATAATATAATATATTTTTTAATCATTAGTCAATTATTAACATTACTTTTTTAGACAAAAACTTACATGATTTGACTGCTACAGTTATTTTTGTTTCCTCTGAAAACAAAACCAAACACATTTTCACTAAAAACACCACCCAAATATTACTTCAAAATAGCTAATTCAAACACATTATCACCAAAATACACAATTCCCAATAAAATGTTTCACCAAAACTACCCTCCAAAATAGAAACAAACACAGCCTAAGTTTTCCCAAACTGGTGCAAAAAGATGTATCACTTTTGCAATAAAACATAGTAATGTGGTACTAAAATTGTATTTTTTGAAAACCATGGTAGCAAAAGTGCAAAAGGTGATATATTATGGTACCAAAAAAAATAATTTTCCCATATTATTTGCTTACATACTCTTTGTATTATTTTTTTGAGATTAATAAAGGATTCAAATCACATAATATTAAAATAAAAAAAAGGTCGAGGAGTCTGCAAATTTTTATTGATACATTCTACTTAGGGGTGTATGCGGTGCGGGTTGGGCAGTTTTTCCTATTTTTTTAGCCTGACTCGATGTGCGGTCTTGAAGTGTTTAACCCAAGTCCAACCCAACAAACACAGAAACCGCACTTTGCGGTCCATTTGGTTTGGGGCGGTTTTTGCAGTTTGATACTCTTTTTTTCTTTCTTTTTTACTTAAGTTGTTCATTAAGTGTTAAAACTCTTGTATTATCTAAAACTTCATAGTATATTTATTATACTATCTAAGATTATATTTTGTAGATTTTACATAATAAAACACAATTGAAGTAAGTAAAATTTGACTAGAGAAAGTATTACTTATTAAAAAAAGATACAATCTCAATGTGTACAAGTTTAATCATTGTTAATAAAAAGAAATGATTCAAAATATTTTGTATCATAAATTTATTGTTCTTCGAAATCACATAATGCTAAAGTATCAAAACGATTCTTGACTATAAAATTTAAGTCTTTAGAGCAAAACTTAGTTTATTGTAAATTCGTAATCTTAACTTATTAGTTATACAGTATTGGAAAAAAACAAATATAACAACACACATTTTAAGTCTTTATGTTACAAGTATAAATTGCATTCTTTCATTTCGACATAAATAACATTTTTTTTTCTAAAAACTAAGCAATGTCAATTTATTTTCAATTTTTCTTTTGGTATGCTCATCAACGAACTTCACTGGAAAATACTGTGATACTTTTTGTTAATAGTAAAATCAATTTCAAAATAAAATATTCTTAAAGACATTTGTTGAATAATTAGAAGGATAACATAACTTATATAGTGGAATTTAACATATGCATTGAGATCAATTTTCATCTGTTGGTTTCTATCGACCAATACAATTTATTTCTATTAAAATATCATTGTGATTTATCAAAGATAATTTAGTTTCAATTTTTAGATTGGTAATTTGTGACATATTCGGTAATTGCATACTTACTATAATACAATACAAATATATTTGAGCAAATACGAGATAATATATCATGTTGAAATGAGGGGTATTACATAATAAATTAACACTATATATATAAGTATATATGAAATATATAGCATTGCTGTTGGGCGTGGGTTTTGCAGTCCATAAAAATGAAAACCAAACTCGATTGCAAAAATGCAATTTTTTTACGACATAATCCAAAGCCAACCCATCAAATGGTCAATCCGCTAGTTCGGTGTGGTTTGGGTTGGGGCGGTCTAGCAGTTTGATCGAATACCTCAAGCCGACTCATCTATAGTGCAAACATGAGCTTGTTTTAGTCTATCTTAGACAACCATTATATAATTTTGGTCCTTGTTTTCTTGACACCGTACTGAATTAAATGTCTTTAAGATCACACCGACGGTTGAAAATTGATCTAGTAATCCAGGGATCTTCTTGAATAATTAGAGTTGAATACAAATTGACGGTTCAAACACCATAATCGTGGAGTTTCAACCTTTAATGTCATAATGCGTATATAATGTGCCCATATTTTCCATTCGTGGTCTTTTATTTCATTCGCATTTCATCTCGTGTTTAAATCATATCACATGTCATGTGAATGTAAATATTTTTTTTTATATATATATATATATAATTAGGGGATGTGAAAAATCGGTGGTATATAACATTACTCTTTCACAAAGGAAAATGCTATATACCACCATTTTTATACCACTGATTTTTCACCGCCTCTTAATTTAGAAAGTATGGATGTATTAAATCCATTAAAATCAATTAATTGCAAGTGATTTCTTACCAAAACTAGGGGAGGTGAAAAATCGATGGTATATAAAAGGTGGTATAAACATTACTCTTTCACAAATTTGACATCCATCTATAAAGTGAGATACAACATGAAATAAAGAATAGAATAAGAATTCAAAGTGTATTTATATAACTACTTCATAGGTAAAATTGCAATATTTTTAGTTTCATTGTTTACAAATTTGTAAAATCAATCTTATGTGATGTATATTTTTGTAATTGTAATAACAGTTGTTAAAATACTGACAAAAATCATTAGTTCAATCACATATCTTGCATGTGATCAGTAATATGCATTACACGTGCGAAATTCCATCTTACTTTTACAAATGTGACCAAAATCTCAAAAAAAGAATGCGAATCATATGAGACAAACTTTGGAAAGTTGTAAACAATAAAACTAAAAGTGCTAATGGACCCAATCACATTGGACTGATATTGCAATTTTGCCTATTTGTATTGTATATATTATATGTGGTCACGTTGAAATCCGGTGGCAATGCTTAGTGCCACGTAGGATGGTAGAGGCCTAGAGAGAAAAGAAAAACTAGGGCAGAGCACGTGAATGGGCGTGCAAAGGAAAGGAAAGTAACATTAATTAGTAATAGAAAATGTGTGCAGAAAGACACTGATTCTGATTCGGCCACCTTTTGGTTTGACCTTTCCTTACCATGCAGGACACTTTGTCGGCTCTCTCGATGCTTTTGCACCAGGTGATGCAGAAGTGACATGTGTCACCTCTTTTTATATCCATTTTCTTTTTGTTTCTTTTGAGATTTTTTTTCTTCTTTTTTTCATTTTGTGTTATTTATTTCAATTTTATGTTTTAAAAGTTTAAAAAATTGTGTCTTGTTCGTCTATATTTATAATAGTTGTTGTGCTTATGTTGTTGGATTCAAATAGTTTAATATTATAAATTCAACCAACACGACATGTATAATTAGTAGGCTAAAATTAATCCAATATCAAATAATTATATTTTCAAATTAAGCGGTTCATGTAGGTCGAATTGGATTATATCTTAATAAAAAGTGCTCATAACTCAAATTATTTGATAATTAAAATAAATTAGATAATAATAGTAAAATATTAAATAAATTAATATTATTCACGCACAACTCAATTTTTTTGATGTTGTGAACAATATAGTAATTTTACACTTTTTTTATCAATATTTTTTTTGTTAAAATATCAAATAATTTAAGTTGTTAATAAGTATAAATAAAATATAATAAAAAAATTTTTTTGTTGACACATAAAATTGGAAAAAAAACACAAATGGGAAAAGAAAAAAAAACAAAAGGGAAAAAGAAAAAAAGAAGAAGGAGAAATGCAGAGGTGACACATGTCACCTCTGCAAACCTGGTGCATACGCACCAGGTGCATCTTCGAGGAAACCCCCAACATCTATATCTTTTTCTTCCACACACTAAATCACATTACACGCCAAAACTACAACTAAAGGATATATATAGTATAGTACATATATATATATATATATATACTGCCATTTTTCGTCTTATATGAATATAATTAATGAGAATTTAAGTACATTAGTCTGTTTATAAGTATACGTGATGTGTATACTATTAGCGTTCCACATCCGATAAAGCCGAAGAGATTGAGAGAATTAAAAAAGTCCAAACTACTAAGTTTATAGAATATTTTAAGTTATGAGAAGTGATATTATTTTCCATCACGTAATAAGCATTGATGACAATTTCTCCCATATTCAAAAAATCTTCAATTTCGATCAAATTTGATTTAAATTTGAAAAAAAGAAAGTAAACTATATAGAATTAAGTTACCAATATGTGTGTATATATATATATTTGTACCAAATTGCTAGTTTTGATATTTATTGAATGAAAACATCATCACCCCATAATTAATTACATAATCAAAAGTTTGCGATATATACGCCTACCTAGCTATACATGGTAATTCTATATCAGATCGAGTCTAAAGGCCCGAATGTATAACTTGTGTCTATTTTTTTCACATAAGTGTTTGTGAGGAGCACACATAATACAAGTTATTGTGTGAGAGATAGACATCAGAATCATTGAATTCTGTCTAGCATAAAAAATTTCCCTTTATATATTCGCAGTATCTATTTTTCTGTCAAGATTATATATCTTGGATCAGAAAATTATTTTTCCAACATTCTTGACAATTAGGGACGAAGCCAGGATTTATACCAAGGGGAGAGATTGTTGTGATATATACACGTTTTGTTTGCCTAGTAGATGAAGGATTGGCAGGGGGTGCGGGGGGCTTGCCTGGAAAAAAACTACGATCATTAGATTCAAAATTTAATTATGTTAGCGTCGCCATTGAAGTGTCCAATGATTTGGACACCATGATCATTGATGAGCTCACCGGATCCTTACAAGCCATAAAGAGCGGCTTAAGAAGCTGAAACAAGAATCGGTGGAGCAAGTTTTACAAGCAAAGTTTTTTTCAAAAGAGAGGGAAAAAAGGCGTAGCACGTTTCAAAGAAGTCGAGGTCGTGGAAGAGGAAGAGGCGGCTATACACCATCAAACAAAGCAGAGTAAAGCCAAAACTTTAATGAAAGAAGGGCCATGGACAAGGTCGAGGAAGAAATTAGAAGCAAAATACATGAAAGTATGATAAATCAAGTGTCGAATGCTATAATTGTCATAACATTGGCCATTATTCCTGGGAATGCAAAAGCGATGTGGAGGAAAAGAATAATTTTGCGGAGAGCAACACCAAAGAAGAAGATCCCACTATACTTCCCGCATGCAAAAGTTATGAGCATAAAGATAAGAACCAGTGCTACCTTGATTCTGACGTAAGTAGCCATATTTTTTAAAAGAAGAATCTTTTCATGGTGCTAGATAAATCAATTTAGAGATTCATCTCAAGTCCAAGTGACAGGAAAATGTACAATTTTGATTCGATTGGAGAAGGATGCTATCAATTCATTTCGAACGTCTTCTACGTGCCGAATATGAAAAACAACATTTTGAGCTTGGGACAACTCTTGGAGAAAAATTATGAGATTCACTTAAAAAGCAAAAGTTTGATCATGAAAGATGAAAATGGACACTTGTTGGCGAAGGTCCCAATGATGAGGAATAGAATGTTTATGCTTAACATTCAAAGCGATGTTCCGATGTGTTTACAAGCTTGTGTCAAAGATTCATCTTGGCTTTGGCACATAAGATTTGGACACTTGACTTTTGATGGTCTCAAAATGATAAAAAAAAAAAGAGGCATGGTGAGAGGATGGCCGAGCATTGACCATCCAAATCAATTATGTGAAGGATGTCTTTTGGAGAAGCAAGCGAGGAAGAGTTTTCCATAGGAATCTTTGTCAAGAGCCCAACACTCTTTTGAGTTGATACACTCGGATGTATATGGACCTATCAAGCCATCATCGCTTGGTAAAAATAATTATTTCTTACTCTTTATTGATGACATTCTTGAAAGACTTGGGTGTGTTTTTTGAAAATTTTTAAGAAGTTGAAGACCATGGTAGAAAAGTAAAGTGGCTACCAAATCAAAGCTTTTCGGCCCGACTAAGGTGGAGAATTCACATCAAATGAATTCAAAAAATGATATGAAAAGAATGAGATTCATCGTCTCATGACAGTACCGAAATCGCCACAACAAAATGGCGTTGCCGAGAGAAATAATCGAACCATTTTCAACATGATGAGGAGTATATTGAAGAGCAAGAATATGCTGAAAGAATTTTGTGCTGGTGATATTGATGATCAAAAGAGCATTATTAAGTTTGTATTGTTTATGAGAGACTATGTTTTTACGTAAATTTCTAAAAAGCGACCAATTGTGACATTGTCAACTTGTGAACCCTAGTATGTGGCAACAACTTCTTTTGTGTGTCAAGCAATTTGGTTAAGGAATTTGTTGAAGGAACTTCACCAACCATAAGAAGAAGCAAAGAAGATTTATATTGATAATAAGTCTGCACTTGCATTGATAAAGAATCCCGTGTTCCATGAAAGAAGCAAACATATTTATACAGGATATTATTTTATTAGAGAATGCATATCAAAGAAAGAAGTGGAACTCAAGTTTGTGAAGTCGCAAGATCAAATTGTGAATATTTTTACCATGCCTTTGAAGTTCGAGACTTTCCAAAAGTTGCGGAGCTACTTGGAGTAATAAATCAACTTCAAAAGTGGGTGTTGAAAATAGAAAATGAACTAGATTCATTTCTAGAAGTCCAGTATTTAATTAAGTATATAAATTTATTTAGTAGGTACATTGTTTTAGAGTTATTCACCTATGTGTCTTTTGAAATTATTCATGTATGGAAAAGGGGGAAAATTAGAATTAAATAATAATGCATGTATGAGGCTAGATACATATTTGAGTTTACCAATAAATATGCACAAAGTCATAGTCATTTGTAACAAGTTAAAAATCAAGTTCACAAATTCAAGGTCATTTGTTTGGATGTGTTTTCATTTCATTTTCAACCGTCATTTTTTAAAATATATGGGGGAATGAGTTTTTTTATTTTTGTGTGAGAAAAGTGAAAAAAGTAGGTGTGTTTGGTTGTGTTTTTAAAAATGGTTGAAATTGGTGATTGTAATGTGTGAAATGATTGAAAAGTAATGATTAGATGAATAATGTTGGATTTAAAAATTTAAAGGAGAGGAGAGAGAAACGTATATAAAATTGAAAGGAGCTGAGAGAAAAAAGTGATAAAAAGAAATTGTGAGATGAGTGATGTGAAATGTAATTTCACTGAAATGATTGAAATTTATTGGGAACGTAAAAACGAGAATGAAAATGAGAATATTTTCAGTTAAAAACAGTGTAAAGTGTGTATTTTCATTTTCAGATGAAAATGAGAATGGAAAAAGTGAACTGGAAACACAAACAAACATAGCCTTAGTTTCCTCCATTTCTCTCCTAAAGTGAGTTTTTGAGAGTTGAGTGTTATATTGCTCTCCAATTTTGAATAGAATTGTGTTGCTAACTGTATTCATTTGATACATACATGTCACATGCATAAAATTCAGGCCACTTCCTAAAGTTTAGAAACAAAAAATCATACACATGATACATATATATAATAATTAGAATAGAAGATGAAATATCATGTGTAACAAAAATTCTACTACTAAAGAACTTTATTTGACATGGTCCAAATATACCATATATATGTACATACATTACATTTATTCAATTTGTGTATACTGTATAAAGGCACAAGGAATACAAATTGGTGATGGAGAAAAATCTGTTGGAACACATTTCAGTTCATGTCATTGGGGTAGGGTTACCCGGCCAATGAGTTGGCCCCTGTGTTTATTTACTCTCAGAAAAAGCTGATCCTATTAACCTACGACTACTCTCCTCCATTGCCGTGCGAAACCCTAATTATATTCTTTTCTTAATACAAAGTAATATCCCATCTTTTTCTATCAGATAAATTTGAACAATTGCATGATTATATTAAAGGTAATTTCCGCTTAAATTTCTTGTAAGAAAATATTATCCATTCGGTCCCAAAGAAACATAAAACGATAATGTTTCCAACAAAAATGTTATTTAATTTCGCAGCACTTCAAATACAAACAAGTTTGACGCCATCCTGAAACAGAGAAACAAGAACATTTGCATAGTAAGTGTGATTTTCCAACACTTGAACACACACACACACACATATATAAACTTGACACTATATTCCCTCCTCCCGCCACAATGACTAGCTTCCATTCCTATTCTGTTTTGTCGTGGGTGGGGTGGTCGGGGTGGGGGTGTTATACGCAATTGACGATGAATTGTAACAGTAAAATAACTGCCATTTTCACGTGGTTGTGTTTGCTTTCTTTTATCGAAATCTGAGCTACTCTTTGGTTGAGTAATGCAATTACTCCTGCAAAGTAATAACGTCGGTAGTAATTTTCTGTTCCCATGCAAAAATAATTGTATAATACCATTATATATATAATATATATATATATTTATTGGGAACATAAAAACGAGAATGAAAATGAGAATATTTTCAGTTAAAAACTGTGTAAAGTGTGTATTTTTATTTTCAGATGAAAATGAGAATGGAAAAAGTAAACAGGAAACACAAACAAACATAGCCTTAGTTTCCTCCATTTCTCTCTTAAAGTGAGTTTTTGAGAGTTGAGTGTTATACAGCTCTCCAATTTTGAACAGAATTGTGTTTCAAACTGTATTCATTTGATACATACATGTCACATGCATAAAATTCAGGCCACCTCCTAAAGTTTAGAAACAAAAAATCATACACTTGATACATATATATATATATATAATAATTATAATAGAAGATGAAATATTATGTGTAACAAAAATTCTGCTACTAAAGAACTTTATTTGACGTGGTTAAAATATACCATATATATGTACACACATTACATTTATTCAATTTGTGTATACTGTATAAAGGTACAAGGAGTACAAATTGGTGATTGAGAAAAATCTGTTGGCACACATTTGAGTTGGCCTCTGTGTTCATATACTCTCAGAAATAGCTGATCCTATTAACCTACGACTGCTTTCCTCCATTGCCCTACGAAACCCTAATTATATTCTTTTCTTAATACAAAGTACTATCCCATCTTTTTCTATCAAATAAATTTGAACAATTGCATGATTATATTAAACGTAATTTCTGCTTAAATTTCTTGTAATAAAATATTATCCAATCGGTCCCAAAGAAACATAAAACGATAATGTTTCCAACAAAAGTGTTATTTAATTTCGCAGCACTTCAAATACAAACAAGTTTGATGTCATCCCGAAACAAAGAAACAAGAACGATTGCATAGTAAGTGTGATTTTCCAACACTTGAACACACACACACACACACACACACACATATATATATATATATAAACTTGACACTGTATTCCCTCTTCCCGCCACAATGAGTAGCTTCCATGCCTATTCTGTTTTGTCGTGGGTGGGGTGGTCGGGGTGGGGGTGTTATACGTAATTGACGATGAATTGTAACAGTAAAATAACTGCGATTTTCACGTGGTTGTGTTTGCTTTCTTTTATCGAAATCTGAGCTACTCTTTGGTTGAGTAATGTAGTTACTCCTGCAAAGTAATAACGTCGGTAGTAATTCCCTGTTCCCATGCAAAAATAATTGTATAATATCATTACATATATATATATATATATATATTTATTGGGAACGTAAAAATGAGAATGAAAATGAAAATATTTTCAGTTAAAAACTGTGTAAAGTGTGTATTTTCATTTTCAGATGAAAATGAGAATGGAAAAAGTAAACCGGAAACACAAACAAACATAGCCTTAGTTTTCTCCATTTCTCTCGTAAAGTGAGTTTTTGAGAGTTGAGTGTTATATTGCTCTCCAATTTTGAACAGAATTGTGTTTCAAACTGTATTCATTTGATACATACTTGTCACATGCATAAAATTCAGGCCACTTCCTAAAGTTTAGAAACAAAAAATCATACACATGATACATATAGTATATAATAATTAGAATAGAAGATGAAATAACATGTGTAACAAAAATTCTGCTACTAAAGAACTTTATTTGACGTGGTCAAAATATACCATATATATGTACATACATTACATTTATTCAATTTGTGTATACTGTACAAAGGTACAAGGAATACAAAATGGTGATGGAGAAAAATCTGTTGGCACACATTTCAGTTCATGTCATTGGGGTAGGGTTACCCGGCCAATGAGTTGGCCTCTGTGTTCATTTACTCTCAGAAAAAGCTAATCCTATTAACCTACGACTGTTCTCCTCCGTTGCCCTACGAAACCCTAATTATATTCTTTTCTTAATACAAAGTGCTATCCCATCTTTTTCTATCAAATAAATTTGAACAATTGCATGATTATATTAAAGGTAATTTCCGCTTAAATTTCTTGTAAGAAAATATTATCCAATCGGTCCCAAAGAAACATAAAACGATAATGTTTCCAACGAAAGTGTTATTTAATTTCGCAGCACTTCAAATACAAACAAGTTTGACGCCATCCCGAAATAGAGAAACAAGAACGATCGCATAGTAAGTGTGATTTTCCAATACTTGAACACACACACACACACACACACATATATATATATAAACTTGACACTATATTCCCTCCTCCCGCCACAATGACTAGCTTCCATTCCTATTCTGTTTTGTCGTGGGTGGGGTGGTCGGGGTGGGGGTGTTATACGTAATTCACGATGAATTGTAACAGTAAAATAACTGCGATTTTCACGTGGTTGTGTTTGCTTTCTTTTATCAAAATTTGAGCTACTCTTTGGTTGAGTAATGCAGTTACTCCTGCAAAGTAATAACGTCGGTAGTAATTCCCTGTTCCCATGCAAAAATAATTGTATAATACCATTACATATATATATATATATATTTATTTATTTCCATGAGGGAGGGACCAAGGAAGTTACTCTATTGACCTATGCGGACATGTCGGGCTTCCGGTCATATATCTAGTCACTTTATCCATAAGATCTTGCTCCAAAATGTTCTCGATGTCTGGTGGGGGGATGGTGAAGGTAAAATCTATGTTAGACCAACTTCAATGGTCCTTGTGTCTATATTTCTCACATACACAATTGTGTGAGAGAGATAATGCAAAATACACACTGAGACCATTAGAATTAATTTGACATTCAATTACTGGATGGCCAAGCACCTCTGATTCGATATCAACTCCCGAATTGGCCAAAATGTCGGCCACCTAGTTAGCTTCACACCTAATGCGAGTGAAGTACATACACATATTAAGTATGAATTTATGTATGGTCAATATAATAATTTTTTCAAGTTCTATAAATTATAGATAAGTTGTTATTATTGTCTTAATTAGTGATCAAAGTACTCAATATTAACAAATGATGATACAAGTAATTATGTAGTAGTTTGATTATTAAAGACATTAATTCACAATTCGAGCAACACAACTACTCGGCGGAAAATTATTCACCAAATGATGTAAATTATGCCATACCAACATAGCGTTCATTTCAGTGCTGACGTGACAAACTCCATTCTCTGGTGTTCATTACCGGGCGTATTGAAGAATTTTTTCTTGTCGGCTGTAGACATACGGTTGTGACTTATTTAACATCAATAGTAAGCCTATTTTGTTGGAGAGGAAAACATAAATGACCAAAAATTCTTGAGTACAAATAGTTTAGTTTAATCAAAGATTTGCAAAATTTCATTTTAAAATTTTAATTGTTTCTAAAATTATATAGTTTCTTTAAATTTGAAATCGAATTTTTGTATATCCCCATAATCTCCATAAAAAAATTCCTTAAATTTATTGTTCCGAAATTTTCATTAATATCTTAGTAATAAATAAAAATTAATGACACATGCAAAATGATAATATTTGATTTCCAATGACATTATCCTCATTCGTACACACTACTCACTTAAGTGAAAATTAAATTTTAAAATTATATATACATATATAAATGAATTTTTGTTTTTTAATTTCATTTTTTTTAAATAATAAAATTATGTCTGAATGATCACTATCAATAATAGTGACATATGTGCAATATCAACACGAAAAAGAAAATACATTTACAATTATATTTGTTGTCTATTAATTATCACTGTATTTGTGTTATTACTTGTCAATAATAAAATTTTGTATACATGCTTTATTCTTATAAACTTGTTAAAAGTCATCAATTAAATAATTTATATATATAAATATATATATATATATATATTGCATAATTTAAGGGAAAATTAATCAAAAATCCCCAATTCTTAATAAGATTTAGGGATCAGTCCCCCACTAATAATTCTACACTTTCAACTCCTTAATTCATAATGCAATTTTGAATTCACTCCCTACCCACTTGAAAAGATGAAAATACCCTCAATTTATTAATTTTTTATTCACCTTCTTCTCCATTTTCTATTCTCTCTCCTCTCCTCTCTTTTTTCCTTTTTCACTTCACCACAAATCCAATTGCATAAACTTTTCCGGCAATTAAAATTATTGAAAGGTGACACCATTTTGTTCTCCATGATAAAATGAACAAATCAAGATCCATATTGCCTATATTTCGAGTAAAAAATATTTAATTTTTCCAAATTTCATATGTACAACTATTGAATTATCGATAGAACATGTGTGACGTATTTTTGATGTATTTTCGGTGTATATTTGACGTATTTTCATATGATAAGTTGATAGATTTGTGCGACCTCGCGAAAATATCCATAACGCACTGTAGGATGCTCAGAATCATAAATTGCTTTTTTAGTCTGAAAATAGACACATAGAGCTTTCGGAAATAGTATGATACATTATCAATAAACGTCCTATATGAAAGAATTTTGTCTTCAAACGTAAACTAAAATTTATAGACATTTTTGCGCGACTTCACGAGAAAGTCCATAACTCATTGTACAATGGTCGGAATGATATGAATTTTGTTTTTATTTCAAAGTGGACACATAGAAATTTCTGAAAATGTATGATACATTACCAAAAAATCTCTAGTATGAAACAATTTTTCCTTCAAACATAAGCTAAAATTTGTCGATAGTTTTGCGCGACTTCACGAGAAAGACCATCACGCACTGTACGTTGCTCAGAATAATAAAATATTTTTTCTTTTAAAATTAGACACATAGGGATTTCTGAAAATGTATGAAACATTATGAGGAAATGTCTAGAACTAAACAGTTTTTCCGTCAAACGTAAGTTAAATTTAATATGCATTCATAAGTCGATATTATGTACTAATACGTCATATTAAGTGTACCTATACATCAATTGATAGACAATAATACGTCAATTGACTAGCATTCATACGCCAGTTTGAATGTACTAATACGTCATATTAAATGTATTATTACGTCAATTGATAGACAACCATACAGCATTTCCAAAAAGTGATACGTCAATTCACTTGCATTCATACGTCAATATTATGTATTAATACGTCGTATTAAGTGTACCTATATGTTGATTGATAGAAAATAATACGTCAATTGACTAACATTCATACGTCAATTGACTAGCATTTGTACGTCAATTGATAGACAATCATATGTTGATTTTCAGAAAATAATACGTCAATTAACTTACACTCATACGTCAATATTTTGTATTAATACGTCATATTAAGTGTACTTATATGTCGATTGATAGACAATAATATGTCAATTGACTAGCATTCATACGTCAATTGATAGATAATCATACGTCGATTTTGAGAAAATAATACGTCAATTGACTTGCATTCATACGTCAATATTAAGTATTAATACGTCATATTAAGTGTACCTATACGTCGATTGATAGACAATAATACGTCGACTAGCATTCATACGTAGAATTGAAATGTACTGATACATCATATTAAATGTATTATTACGTCAATTGATAGACAATCATACGTCAATATTATGTATTAATACGTCATATTAATGTACCTGTACGTCGGTTGATAGGCAATAATACGTCAATTGTAGCATTCATACTTCAATTGAGTAGCATTCATACGTCAATTGATAGACCATCATACGTCGATTTCTAGAAAATAATACGTTAATTGACTTGCATTCATACGTCATATTAAGTATTAATACGTCATATTAAGTGTACCTATATGTCGATTGATAGACGATAATACATCAATTGACTAGCATTCATACTTCAATTGAAATGTACTAATACGTCATATTAAATGTATTATTATGTCAATCGATAGACAATCATATGTCGATTTTCAAAAAATAATACATTAATTAACTTGCATTCATACATCAATATTATGTATTAATACTTCATATTAAGTGTACTTGTACGTCCGTTGATAGACAATAATACGTCAATTGACTAGCATTCATACGTCAATTGATAGACAATCCTACGTCGATTTTCCAAAAAATAGTACGTCAATTGACTTGTATTCATACGTCAATATTATGTATTAATACGTCATATTAAGTGTACCTATACGTCGATTGATAGACAATAATACATCAGTTGACTAGCATTCATATGTCAATTGATAAACAATCATACGTCGATTTCCAAAAAGTAATACGTCAATTGACTTGCATTCATACGTCAATATTAAGTATTAATATGTCATATTAAGTGTACCTATACGTTAATTGATAGACAATAATATGTCAATTGACTAGAATTCATACGTCAATTGAAATGTACTAACACATCATATTAAATATATTATTACGTCAATTGATAGACAACCATACGTTGATTTTCATAAAATAACACGTCAATTGATTTGAAACCATACGTCAATATTATGTATTAATGCGTCATATTAAGTGTACCTATACATCGATAGATATACAATAATACATCATATTGACTTGCATTCATACGTCAATTTGAATGTACTAATACGTATTGTTGCAAGTCAATTGACTAGCATTCATACGTCAATTGAAATGTACTAATAGGTCATATTAAATGTATTATTACATCACTTGATAGACAATCATACATCCACTTTCAAAAAATAATTTGTTGATTGACTTGCATTCATACGTCAATATTATGTACTAATACGTCATATTAAGTGTACCTAGTAGTAGTGTCTACACACATTACATTTGTGAAATATGTATAATCATGTCTACAAATATCTCAAAACTATAAACATTTACACATAGAGTAAAGTGAAAACTAATAGTAGTGTGGATACACATAGTCTTTGGAACACACATTACTAAGTCAAGTGATTACTAATAGTAGTGTCTATACACCTTACATTTGTGAAAGAAATGTATCATTATCGATTCAAATTCTATGATCACCACATAAAACATTACAAATTGATACATTCGTTCATAAAATACTTGTTCAAATATATTTACGTGTGTCAGTGGATTTAGGGATAAGGGTTTAGGGGTTAGGGTTTAGGGTTTGGGGTTTAGAGTTTAGGGTATAGTGTTTAGGAAAAAGTGTGAAAATGGTCTTGTATCTATTAGGGGGTAGCAATTTTAGTCCTTTAACTTTTACACTTGGCAATTTCAGTCCTTTAACTTTTAAAGTCTGAAAATTTTAGTCCTTTAACTTCTTAATTGACAATTTTAGTCCTTTTAGCCGATCAGGTTAGCAAAAATGTATCCACGCTCAAAAGATGGTATCAGAGCCTTAGGTTTTATTGATGAAATATTATTATTATTACATATGTTATTTTCATTCCTAATGGAGGGGATTTAAATAAGTATGGAACCACCGAACAATCGCTCGAGTAGTTATGAAAACCAGGTATCCTTCATTACATGGAGGAAAATTGAGGCGGATAATTCTAAGTTACCTCAGGACCTTAGAGAAATTCAAAAGACTGTTCAAGACTATGGCCACAGATTAATTCATATACCTATGAAAATAGAAAGTTTGAACCAAAAGATTGACGAAATACTACAGATCCTACCAGATCTGGGTAAAACTATGACGGATCTGAAGACTGACATCTCAGATCTAAGAGGAAAATATAGGAGTATTGCTAGGACATCCAAGTCCAACAAAGAAAGGATTAGCGACGCCCTTGAAAAGGTACCTCTTCTACACCAGAAAGGTAAGGTTACGAAAATTCTGAAACCAAGAACTCGGGAAGATCTAATTAATGATATCCTTAAAAATATAAATTAATATGGAGATATCAAGAGTAGGTCTATTTGATCTTCAAGAACTAGCTGAGTCTTTTTCTCAACTAGCAGTTGTGGATTTGGTTAATATCAAAATCAATGAATCAACCCTGGCATTACCACCGCCAGAATGAAGTTCCGCATCACATAATCCTCTGCCGGATGAAACGATGCGTGAAAGTGAGGAAATGCATACCAACGCATCCGCAGCTCTTGGGGGTAGCGGCTATAAAAATAGCAACAACCACACTAGAACTCGATAAAGAGAACTTCATTAGATTAATAGAGTTAAGCTTGGAAGGATCCGTAAAAGTTGGATGGAATCATACAATGGAGACAACCAAGCAAGAAGTTTTAGCCGGAGAATCTTAAAGTGTTATTGCAGAAAGATTTGGAAGGTTTGTCGGAGATGGATACTTCGACCAAAGCAATGTTGAGAAAACCAGAGAGTACACAAAAGCTCTTTATGGTATTGAACTAAGAAATATTTGTGCAGTAGATGAATATATCTATTGGTTTCGCAAATGCTTCTTCCAAAGTGACGTAAAATCAGATATTGCGGAACCTATGTTCTTTGCAAAAATCTGTAGCCCTTGGAGGGAAATGTTAACCCAATCCTACAAGGTACCGGATGGACAAATTGATTCAGTCTCTAGATGAATGTCTTTCTTGAAAGACTGATGCTATCAAGCTTCCCTTCAAAAGAACATGAGGAAGCTAAGAGGAAATATAAAGAAATCCCTTCTTTGCTGTGACAACAATAATTTTCCAACGATTATTGGAGAATCAATTGAGCTCAGAAAGAATAGAAAAAAATATGATAACTCTAATAATAGGGGTTACAAAAGGCGATCTTCGTTCAAAATAAATTCTTGATGGTCCAAATCAAAAGCCCGACCTTATAAATCTGGCCAGAGATCCGGACCAACTAGGGTATCTTCCCACGTTCCCGAAAATCCGACGGAAAACCCCCCACAAGATGAACTTTCAGACGTGCCCATACCCGTACAAATAAAAGTTACAAAGATTGTAACTGCTGGACATGCGGAGCTCGATGCCACATTTCACCAGATTGCCAGCAAAAAAGTGGTGAATTACGACAATTTGAAGCCACGGCTAACATTCTGGATGCAGTTTTCTATGGAGAATTGGTACCAGTTTAACAATTTGAAAATGTCCCCTCAGATAAAAGTGTCTATAAGGAAGAAATAGAAAGTGATTCAGATAGATCTTCAACCAAATCAGTATAATTTCAACGAAGGTGATAGGCTCCAAACATCAGAAAGCCTATCAGGATTCTTTTCAAGGTCATCTATATCAAACAAAACCATGGAAAGGATAATGTGGAAAAACTCTAACCTTGGACCATATGATGGTTTCAAAGTAAGTGGAATAAGCCGAATCCTAAACCAAATAGGATTAAATCAGTGGAGGTATAACATCATATACAAAGTAAGCTCAGGAGAGTTTGCAATTCCAATGGAGTTACTGGTAATGTGATGGATATGCAACTTATTCCAAAAGAATAAATTCTGAAGGAATTAAGTATGATTTTAGAAGAAGTAGCAGTTACTATGAAATGGATCCATATCGAAACTACTAAAGTAGTAATTAAAACCACTTTCAAAGAAGGAGTTGATTCTCCATTACATTTATCTATAATGGATAAGAGAATCAATAATTTAAGAGATGGTTGTCTTAGTACAATGGTAGGAAATTTATATGCAGGTAAACTTATGTTTGATATTCATCCCAAAATTGCATATAACCTAGCTGACCAAAATTTCAGTCGTGTCATAACCCTTCATCAAGATTTTAAAAGAAACGATCTAATGAAAGAAGGTAATAGACCGTATTCTATAACTTATAGAATTGCATATGTACTTTATAATACTCATCATTCTGATTTGTTTATAAGGAAAGAGTATATTGAAATTCCAAGAATTTTCAAGGAATTTGCTAAAGTAATGGCACCTGATCCAATTCAAATACCAAGAATTGGAGGTGTTGATATTTTAATCAGAGATCATCTAGTTCTAGATCGATCAGTTAGCTCTAGAACAAATTTTAATAGCAGGATGTCCTTTTCGGAAGAAAGGATTAGGAGTTTAAAAGGAAAAGAGTTAATTGAAGATTTAACTCAAGCTATTAGAGTGAATAATGTAAAAATTAGATGCCCTGAAGGATGGAAAGAAGTGCAAGTTATATTTGATATTACAAAGAAGGATAATTACTTTCCTTGTGATGATCTATATTATTTGCAACAACCTACTGTTGGCAAATACGTAGGTATGCTAGAAATGGCAGGCCATGAAGTATTTATTTCTAGAACTACAGGACGTGACCAAGGAATTGTTACCTTGGGATTAAGTTTCCTTGATGATCATAAACCTTGGGGAAGAAAAGGAACACGTATGGAATTTTGTTTAAGTGGTCATCTCATTAAAGTGGAATCACTAAATCAATTTTCTATAACCAACTTCTTTTAATATAAATTATGGCTGAGTATAATCATTATATCTTACACCATAATTTGGGGTGTAAAATATTTTATGTTCATCCTACTTTGCATCACGCCGTTGACCCCTGTTATTGTAGGATTTTTCGACAAACTGATTGGTTCAAAAGGAATAGAGCCATACAATACTATGTTTTGAAAAGTATTGAATTTTGGAAATAGGAGATTTCCTCACCTGAATTTCAAAATAAATCAAGGATTTATCAAAAATGGGTAAATCATCATGTGAACTGTTGTTTACTAGACGAGTTGAAAATGGTACATGAAGCAGCCTCAAAATTGGCAGCTTAAATGACTAGCCCATTTTCAATATACATATCTATCGGTATGTTGTCTGAACAATATAAGTCAGAATATTTTGCTGCTTATATTGATTCTATACCAGGGATTTGTACAACAAAACTCGATGTAACAATGTAAGGAATCTTTACTCATTATTGCAAGAAGGGATTTTTCTCAAAAGATCCTAATACTCAATAAAGGTATAAGAGAAGCACATATCATGATTGGAGGGGCATTTGGTACACCTTAGTTTAAGGTAAAAGTGCCACCTATTTATTTCCATGATACCGGAGCAGATATTTTGCTAGGTAATAATTTTATCCAGACTTTTGCAAAATATGTGCAAGATAACCACAAGAACTTGCTCATTATTACTACTAATTGTGGTAGTGAGATACAGGTTGTGCGGTGAGAAAAGGCTTTTAGCCGGATTATGCCTATCAATTTTCGCAACAAACGTGGTGGTTTTGATAATGACACCCAATTAACCAATCCTAAAATGAAGGATAAAAGAAAATTTGGTAAGGCTCTTTTGTCTTTCAGACAACAGAGATATTGTAAAGTTTCTGAAGAAGGAACTAAACTTCTTGATGAAGAAGGAATTAACCTTCTTAAAAATGTTTTACAAGAAAAGACATCCTTCTTCGATAGGGATGAAGAAAGTAAGCTTTCTCTCGAACATATCAAAAGATTAATCCAACAGAATTTCAATGAGAATCCTTTGGCATGGTGGGCTAGAAACAAGATCGAAGCTACTTTGAAGGTAAAAGAACAATGTAATTATGAGTATATTCGATATAAGCCAATCCAGATGAAAATGGTGGATAGAAAGATATGCAAGAAATAATTAGAGAGCATATCAATCTTAAACTCATGGAACCTAGAGTCTCTTCATATAGTAGCCCTGGATTTTTGGTAAAAAACCATTGGGAAGTAAAAATAGGAAAAGCCCGATTAGTAATCAACTATCAAGGTATTAATAAGATACTCGAATTTGATGGTTACTACATCCCGAGTAGAGAACACCTAATTGATTGTGTCAAAAATGCTAAAGTGTTTTCTAAGTTCGATTGTAAATCCGAATTTTATCAGATTAAGATGGAAAATGAGTCAAGAAAGTATACTGCATTCTCCACTCCACAAGGACAGTATATCTGGAATGAACTTCTAATAGGTCTTGCAAATGCACCCCAGATATACCAAAGGAAAATGGATAACCTATTTAAAGATTATTTTGAATTTATGTTTGTCTATATAGATGACATCTTGATTGCATCAAAAAATATGAATAAACATATTAAACATCTTGAGATATTTTCTGATGTATGATTTAAAGAAGGATTAGTGTTATCTGAAAAGAAAGCAATAATTGGAGTTAATAGGATAGAATTTTGATGCGGACGTAAAATATCACTTTTCACAAATTGGGCTCGGGAGAATTGGGCCTCAAGAAAAGGTCATGGGCTACCTCAAGGAAGGCTCATGGGCTACCTTAAAGGTGAGCTGAAAATAAAGGTTGAAGATAGCAAGGTGGTAACCTGATGAGGAGACTGATAAAATAAGGAATGATATTTGATGTGGCTAGGATTCTCTATTTATTATTTGGCTTCGAAAGCAGAGAAATCTCACGATGATTTAGCTCGAGTGGGAAGACAACGCATGTGAGTGGGTGCTCCTGACCCTCCAAGAGGAGTTCCTTTTGGCCCGAGGATACTAGCTGATGAATTGCCCAATAATTTCCGCACACCTAATGTGTCGGAATACGATGATTCATCTGATCCAATGGAGCACTTGTGGAAATTTGAAAATAGCGCTCTGCTACATCAATACTCTGAAGAAGTAAAATACCGAGTATTTCTTACCACCTTAACACGGGGCGCTCAGTAGTGGTTTAACCAGCTAGCCCCTAATTCTATTCACTCTTTCAAGGAGTTTAGCTCACTGTTCCTGCACCAGTTTGCTAGTAGTAAGAAGTACTAGAAGACACTTTTGAGTTTTTTTAGCATGCACCAGGGGGTCAAAGAGCCCCTACGAGGATATACACAGAGATTCGAGGCTGCTGCCCTCGAGGTCCCCTCAACTAGTGCTGACGTGCTATCCAACGCGTTCGCCCAAGGCTTGAATGATGCTGAATTCTTTAGGTCCCTTGCTAAGAAGCCCCCTATTAGTTTTGATATCTTGTTAACTAGGGCGGAAAAGTACGTGAATATGGAGGAGGCCACTCAGAAGAAAAGGGCTGAAGCCACTACAATGAACCAAGATGAAGAGGATGCCGAGGTGGAATCAGGGAGGCCTCCTTCCCCGGATAGACGCAGAGGCGATTACCGTAGTAGTCAATGTACGCCTTTGACGGTTACCCCCGCCCAAGCATTTAGAATGGTAGAACATGAGAACTTTCTAAGGTGGCCACAGAGTGCTTATACTGGACCTGCCAATCCCAAATCTGAAAAATACTGCCAGTTCCACAAGGACTATGGACATGACACTAATACATGCCGACACCTACTAAATGAGATAAAGCATTTGATCAAAAGTGGATACCTGTAGGAGATAATTTGACAGGACCACGGGAAGAGCACTAGGTTGTTCAAAAGAAGCCCATCGCCAGTAAGGTATCGTGGTAGAGATAGGAGGCAGGACAGGGAACTGCAACCACGCCATCAGGAAGGCTCCCGTCTAGCTCTATGAGCACACCTAGCTCTAAGAGAATTGAGGAAGACTCTTAAAAAAAAAAAGAGTTAGTCATTTTATCGCTTTCTAAGTCATTTGTTCCTTTTTCTACCTAATTGCTTTAATTCGTGCTAGGATTTTGAATTTTGTTTGTTTCCTTCTAGATGTTTAAATACGTTAGTTCAATTTTTCCTCATTGGTATTGTTTCTTGTTGATTATCTATATGTGCAATATGGAAGTTTCTTTATCTATTTGACTATGACCTATATGACTAGGTGAATGCTTAGTCTCAAATTCTATTTACCGTACTTCTACTCGAGCATCCTTACATATTCATGCATGAATGCATACACGTACATGAAATACATTGGAAAAAAAAGTCCTGTGTACGAAAGGCCGGGCAACCCGAGAGCAAAATGCCGGGTTCTAAAAATAAAAGTTCTGTGTGCGAAAGGCCGGGCAACCCGAGAACGAAATACAGGGTTCTAAAAACAAAAGTCCTGTGTGCGAAAGGCCGGCCAACCTGAGAGCAAAATGCCAGGTTCTAAAAACAGAAGTCCTGTGTACGAAAGGCCGGGCAACTAGAGGGCAAAATGTCTGGTTCTAAAAAGAAAGCCCTGTGAAAAACCAGGCATTTACTATTTAACTCATGCAGGAAGACCTGTGAGAAATCAGGCATTTAACATTGAAAATATACAGGAAGCCCTGGGAAAAAGCAGGCAGAAGCCTTGCGAATACGCAAACACCAAAAAAACCTTGTGAAACACCAAACACCAAGGAAAGCCTTGCGAACACACAAGCACCAAAATGAAACAAAATAATAGTAATATTAAAATAAAAAGATAAAAGTAATGATAAAAAATATATATATAAAAAAAAGGAGAAAGCTTTGTAAAGCACCTAACACTCAAGAAGCCCCGTGGAAAATTCGAGCAAAAATTACATTAAATGTGCAGGTAATCATATAAAGTCTACAAGAGGACCCAAGCCCTACAAAAAAGTGTGTGGCATCTTATACAAGGGCCCTGGGGACGTGGGCTAGCTACAGTCATGATAAAGCTCATCAACAGCTTCCAAATAAAAGCTCTTCAACAGCCTCAAAGTAAAGCTCGCAGCAGCCTCAAAGTAAATCTTGTCAACAGCCTCAAAGAAAAGCTCATCAGCAGCCTCAAAGTAATTATACTCTCAAAACTTTGAAATTCTTTCAAACTCTCAAGAGTAGGGGGACTTATGATGTGGACGTAAAATATCACTTTCCACAAATTGGGCTCAGGAGAATTGGGCCTCAAGAAAATCTCATGGGCTACTGATAAGAGGTGTTTTTACGTGTTTTTAAGACCGTAATTCTTATGATTTGGATTCACTTATTGCTTAAATCATGTCACATTTGCATTTAATAGGTGTGTTAAGTGAATACAGGTAATAAATGAGAATACATGAAGAAAAGGGAAGAAAAACGATGTACAAAACAAGTTCAAGCATGTTTTTCAACACCTAGGCGGTTTATGCATCTCCTACCACATTCGAGCGATAATTCCGTACATTTTGAGACCGACTTAGACAAAGTTTCCTTCTACAAAGTTTTAGATGAATGTCTTAGCTTCAAATGGGAACTTGAAACATCCAAATTGGAGGTCTATAGAGATAATTGTGAAGGAAATACGATTGCTGCGCCGAACAGAGAAGTACATGTGCCAGGATACGCCCCAACGCCCTCCTAGTCTTGCCTAGGCATGGATAGTCCGAATGTTACTCCTTTTTCAGCCTAAATTCCAGCATTATATGATGAGTAAGAATCACTTTTGGCCATAATTCATCACATGTGTTGAGGGGTTGTCATAAGTGTGTTTCTTGGTAGATTTACTTTATGAGCGCCAAATCATAAACAACCTCCATGTTGAAACGTAATTTAGGTATACTTAGAGACTGAATTGGACAAAATGTCCTTCTGCAAAGTTATAGATCTACGTTTTATCTGAACATGGGGACTTGAATCATCCAATTTGGAGATCTGTGGAGAAGTTTATGAGGAAAATACTAAGACTGCGCTGGAAAGCAAGAAAATGGCAGCATGCATGTGTTTTGTTGAAGTTTTCACATGGTTAGGCTTGGTGGAATTATTAATGGCCGAAAGTTCAACATTTTTTAGCTGGTTGGAATCTTAAAAGCCAAACTTTAAGCATCACCTTAGGTGGAATTCTCATTGGGGAACTTTAATGGGAATTCTTAATGCATACTTTAGTGGAATTTTTGGCTATAAAAGGAGGGGGAACCCATACTCTTCATCATTCACTATCAATTTCAGATTCTTGGAGGAGAGGAGGAGGAGGAATCAGTCCTCAAGCTTCATTCATCACCATTCTTCATCATTCTAAGAGGAGAAAGCTAGGAATTGAAGCTCCAATCAAGGGGCCATCATCTATCACATTAGAGGGAGTTTTTATAGCCTTTTCATTTCATTCATGTCTATGAACATGTGTATTTATTCATTATTGTTTTTCATAATATCTATCATGAACTAAATTCATAAGACTAAGGCCATGTAAGGTCAAATTGTGATATATGCTTATAATAGATGATTGTTGAGGTTATACTTATATTGTTATGCGATGTGAATTGTGTTTTTGTCTATCTTGCATATACTTGATCACTATATGTTAGAATCTTATGCCTAGGTTAATATTTCGGGAGAAAATTGACTTAGGGTGCAAGAAATTCACATCATGACCCGTAACTAATGAGGAATTGCCCTAGACATAGGTAAAGATTCCCGGGTGAAGTTGTTCGATTCAAATCGAGTGAACTCTAGTACGTTAATGCATGTTTAGTGGTTAGATTTTCGGATAGGAATATTTGGGAAATCACGATCTAAGCATAGGAGTTTATACGCGAGACATCGGTTATTCTCTACCCTCGGAGCTCTCACCATAACAATATAAGCGTAATCCTTCAACGAGAATCTTTATAAGTATAATTGATCAATTTGAACCTAGCATGTGCCTTAGTCTCCCTTTCTATTTTGTTTTAAATCATTTGTTCAACCTTGTTCTTATCTTACGCATTTCACACTCATTTTACCTTTATTGTTTTGATCTTTGTTGTTATAAAATCTTAAACTAGAATTCAAGTCCTTGTGGTTCGACAATCCGGACTTCTCGTCCACTTTTATTACTACACACGACTAGTGCACTTGCTATTATAGCACGTTAGCTTTTAGCGTGTCAGCTACCTTAAAGGTGAGCTGAAAATAAAGGTTGAAGATAGCAAGGTGAAAACCTGATGAGGAGACTGATAAAATAAGGAATGATATTTGATGTGACTGGATTCTCTATTTATTATTTGGCTTGAAGAGCAAAGAAATCTCGCAGTAATTTAGCTCGAGTGGGAAGACAGAGGGGGAAGGCTTATTAGATAGCCAAGGAAACTAGCTCATGGCAAGGATGAAAGATACCTACATCGGACACGTGGAGGGCAAGCTAGAAGAAGATAGAAGATTGGATCGAGTCAAATCATACATGATCCCAACCGATATTTCCTAAGATAGGGGATATGATCCTCATATTCCCTAACAACAAGGAATCTGTCAAAGTGACCAATTCATAGAGAAAATTCAGCCATTATGGGCCTATAAATAAGTGTAATCTTCTCTTATATACGTTACGTTTTCTAAAAATACAAAAAATCGATATCTCTGTATTTTCTCTCAGGAACATTGAAAATAATATAACACTTCTCCTTTTTCATTCCTTATTTTTTATTCCACATTTGATTACTTCTCTTTACTATTCTGTATATTTCCCTTAAATCAAAAGGACACAATCGTGTTTCATTTTCACAATTTTTCTTGGTGTAATTTCGAACCACATCAAATTTCCTGGTATCCTTATTGATGAGACAGGTATTGAACTTCAAAAACATATTATGGAAAAAATCCATAGTTTTCCTGATGTTCTAAAAGATAAGAAACAGCTTCAGAGCTTTTTGGGAGTTGTTAACTTTGCAGGTATCTTCATCAAAGACCTTGCAAGATACAGAAAAGATTTCCGGCCACTCTTAAAAGAAACCGAAAGTTCAAAATGGAAGTGAGAAGAAATTCACACTCAAAGGATTCGTGAGTTGAAACAAGTTTGCAACAACTTGCCTAAACTCGCAATACCACAAGACAACGATCATTTGGTAGTCTATACAGATGCCAATGATTATAGATGGGCAGTAGTGCTCATGAAAAAGACAACTACGAGTGAAGAACCTTGTAGATATACGGGAGGATTGTTCACTGAACAACAAACCAAACTTTGGCATATAAACGAAAAAGAATTCTATGCGGTTTGGAAGACATTTAAAAAATGGCCTCTATTTTTATTAGCCAAAGAATTCACTTTAAAAGTTGATAATACAAATCTCAAAACCTTTTTAAAAAATAAACTTGAATCAAAGATTGAAAAGGCACATATTATTAGATGGCAAGCTGAATGTCAATATTATTACTTTGACATCATTATTGTGAAATCTCATGAGAATGTTCTTCCAGATTTCCTAACAAGAGATGGAAGCATCTGAAGCAAATCCCATCCTCACGATAATGCAGGCATTTCAGGAAAGACCTAGAGGAGCTTGATAAAAAGTTTGGACAGCTATCAGTTAACGTTGAGGCAGCTAGCTATGTACAACGAATTGATTTGGACACAGTCCAGAACACAATCAGGGGAACCATGTATGCCATGACTTTTTTATAGGATACCCTACAAGAACCAATTTGAAAGGCATCATCCTCAGTGATGACTCGAGAATTACGAGAGCAGGACTCGAAACCTGCGTTTAGAGAATGGGGCTCTACATCCGGAGCGGCAGATTCAAATACTGCTTGCACAAGTCCTATACCAGACTCTGGTAGAAAGGAAATTGTTGAACAATCGGAAGTGCAAACTCCAATTGTTTCAAGTCAACCCAACACCTCCAGGGAAAAAGAGGGAGAGATTAACCTTAGGCCACAGACAGGCACTTCTAAGGTTAATACTAACGAGATTAATTTACCATGGCAGGTATACCAGCGATCATGGGAGAAACTAATCTCAAGAAAGGGGATAAATCCAAGTAGGACTCTGATTGAAACATCAGGGAGATATCCCAGAGTTTGGATGCTCAAGGGGTCAAACCCAGAAGAGGTCTGAGAATGGTATGATTTTAGGGCACTCGCCTCAATCCATACTATGTCACCAAGTTTCCCGAAAATCTCCAAACTTTCGGACTAGATTAGCATAGCTGTGTATGATTCATGGCAAAATAATCCGCACATCAAAAGAGGAGATATTGTGGAGCTAAAGTTCATTTCAGCAGCTCCAGAAATTGCAGGAAAAGGGTTTCATCCGGCTTTTTATTTTATCAAATTATAGAGACCAGACATGGCGGCCTATAATCAAGTAAAGATCGTTAAGGAAGAAGCACCTTTGGTAATCTCTTAGCGAAGATTAGATTTCTACTAGAAGGGTTTGGGGATTTTGGGTCTGTCTCACCGAGATGGACAAAGTCAAGGATCCATTTAAATTTTTTTTCAAATAAAATAAATGGATCTGTTTTACTCAATTCTATGACAGGAAAGAGTACTGAGTTTGCAGAAAAAAAGTTCTAACAGAAACGGACACTTATCTGGAAGAACAAGCTACTTGTAACTGAGAACACAAGAAAGAAAGCATGCAATATGATGCATGTTGATCAATGGCATAATCATGTATGCCCGAGTTGTGAAACACAAGAGAAACCCTTGTTCGGTACAAGAATCAGGTTTACAAAGAAGAAACCCGAACAGGACAAGGGTAAAAGACCAGCGTACCCGAGGGGTTTTCACAAACCTCGGTAAAAATTTCGAGATGTAGAAAGAAACAAAAAACGAGTCCAGTTTAGGCTCAATAATTCTACAGCTTTAAATTTAATAATTAGTTTAAAATTATAATTTACGAGTATTTTATCCGATAAGAGCATTATTGTAATCTATTACAGGAAGTTGACGAATGCAATGACGTCAGAAGGAAATTATCAAAAGCGGACAAATGGCCGACAAAGCCAAAAGTAGCTTTTGACAAAAACAGGTTAAAAGTCGGGGTAAACCAACAGTAACCGACAAAACCCAAAGAAACGGACGAAGGTGCTAACATAGGGAGGCCAAAGAAAAGTAAAAAAGAAGCCGACAAAGTACTATGTCACACATGTGGATTAGGACAGCTGTTGACGCACGCAATAGCGTCAGCAATATAATTTGTTTTGAAATTTGTGGCTGAAGTCCGAATGACGCCTATAAAAGGAAAAGAAAGAAGCAGAAGGAGATCATCATTCATTCCTCTCCTACTCTTCAAAAATTCAAGAGCTTAGAAAGAAAAAAAGTTTGTGTAATAATTTTAATATGTCATTCTGAGAGTATGGGGATTTCCCCAAAGAGTATAGCCATCTCTGATACATGAGAGGCTAACTAGTTTTCTCCTCCAATAGCGGAGTCGAATATATATGTAACAATAATTTTATTTCATCAATAAAAGTTTAAGGCTTTTGTTCAACCCCTGTCTTCCAAAGTTTATTAATCCTTTATTCTGGAGTACGTTTTACGCCTAAAGGTAGGAAATGAAATTGGGCTGTGTTGTGTATTGTTGAAGGAGCTGAGTGCCTGCGAACCATCGGCTACAGTTGTGTGGTTGGATCCAATCCATAAAAATGAGGACTAGAAATACCCGGTGATAAGGCGGTCAACCAAAGGTATAAAATTATGAAATTTTAATATTTTTCGGAAGCATATTGGGGCTGATTTATTTATAGAACTACTTTGTTGCACTCAAATTATTATAGGACCAAATTTGCCAAGATCTTGGATAAAGGACCAGAATCGCCATTACTCAAAAGATACAGGACTATAATTGCCACCTTAGATAGTTACAGGACCAATTTTGCCACACTCAAATAGTTACAGGACTAATTTTGCAATTTTTCCTAGTGTTTAGGTCACAATTGACCAAAAAGGATGTATTACATATGAAATGATGTATTGTTACAACTAAAAGTATGTATTAATAAATATAAAGGTCGTATGTCACCATTTAAGAGATGTATTATTTTAATTAAAATGACGTACATGTGTAGTCTAACGACGTATGGGTATAGTCTAATGACGTATTATTACATATCAATTGACGTATGGTTGCATATAATATTAACGTATGACTACATATAAATTGAAGTATGGTTACATATAAATGCCGTATTATTACATATGAGTTGACGTATTATACATATCAAATGACGTAAGATTACATATAAATTGACGTATTACTACATATCAATTGACGTATGACTACATATAAAATGCCATTTTATTACATATGAATGGACGTATTATTACACATCAATTGATGTATGGTTATAATTAAATTTACGTATTAATATATATCAATTAGCATATGGTTGCATATAAAATGTCGTATTATTACATATGAATGGACGTATTATTGCATATCAAATGATGTATGGTTAAATATAAATGGACGTATTCTTACATATCAATTGACGTATGATTGCATATAAATTAACGTAGGACTACATATCAATTGACGTGTGATCACATATCAAATGCCGTATTATTACATATGAATGGACGTATTATTATATATCAAATGACGTATGGTTACTTATAATTGACGTATTATTACATATCAATCGACGTATGATTGCACAGAAATTGACGTATGATTACATATCAATTCACGAATGGTTACGTATAAAGTGACGTGTTGCTACATATCAAATGATGTATGGTGACATATAAATTGACGTATAGTTATATATAAATTTACAGTTTTGCGCGATTTCCCGATGAAATCCATAACTATTGTATAATGCTCGAAATCGTAAACCATTTCTTTTATTTCATTGTAGACACATAGGACTTTCTAGAAATGTATGACACATTATCAAAAAAATTCTAGTATAAAACAGATTTGGCTTCAAATGTAATCTTAAATTTATTGTCAGTGTTGCGTGACTTCATGATAAAGTCCATAACGTATTGTACAATACTCGAAATAATAAACCATTTTTTTTATTTCATAGTAGACACATAGGTCTTTGAGTAAATGTATCGCACATTATCAAAAATGTTCTATATAAAACAGATTTGGCTTCAAATATAAGCTTAAATTTATTGACAGTTTTGCGCGACTTCATGTAGGTCTCATATTTTACATATTTTCATTATGATTTACCTCACATTTATCTTTATTTTATGCCTTGTTGTTAGTCTTTTCCTTTATTTTTAGCCTAATTTATGTATTTGATTTCTAAGTCGTTTCAATGCTTTTATAGGCATAAAAGCGATGATTTTGATGAGTTGAAGGAGTATTTATTACAATAATAATGAAGGCTATCCAAGAGGATGTGAAGAAATGCATTTGAAAGGCCAAACGAGAATGTTTCGTTGAAGAAAAATGAAGAGGAAGATTTCTGCACAGGCAACTGCACAATTGTGCAGATATTCTGCACAGCTGTGCAGCTGCGAATTTTTGTAGGCCGATTTTATGACTTGGATGGGCATAATTTATGTATCTAAGACTCCTTTTTAGTTAAAAAAAAAGTGGCAAAAACATTTATATAGGCTAGAGTGAGGTGGAAGAGCAATTTTTTTCATTCATTCTTACAAAAAAAGTAGATCTTGGAGAGAAAAGAAGACTTCTAGAGAGAGAAAGGAGATCTTGAAGAGTTCTTGGAGAAGAGTTCTTGGAGAAAAGCTTCATCTTCTCAAGTTGTATTCTTCCAATCCTCCATTGTTGAACATGAGTAACTTTATATTTATGCAATTTATTTCTTGTTTTTCTTTAATTATGTATAGCTAAATTATTTTCTAGGGTTTAAGATGTAGTCTTGTGTATTGATTTGGATTATTGATGATTGATGGATGTGATTTCTTGTTTGGTTTATCTATTAATGAGTGTTTAATGCTTGTAATTGATTGATCACCAATTGCATGATTTAAGATGAATTAAGAAGTACCGGGAGGTGAATTAGTTTATTGGTTCGGATTTAATAGACATGTGTAAATTGCTTAATAGGGATATTGGTAATTTTGCATGAGACTAGTAAACAATATTCATAGAACTTAATGGATTCATCTAAATTAGTTTTTGATCATGGGAGTGACGTTAATTAATTTAGGTGGGTACTCATGAAGATCTCGGGAGAGTATTCATGTATTTAAGGAAATTGGGTCTTTAATTTAAACAAGAATGATAATCCATTGAAAGTCAATAATCCATAGAAATACCTTGATGAAATCTTAATCCCTAGGCCTTTCGTTAATTGATTGTTCGTTTTAATTATATTTGTGTTAATTATTTATAATTAATTTTGTTTTTATAAATTTATGCTTTTAATTAGTTAAAATCTCAAATCTTTGATAATCGATAGTCTAAATAATAAGATACACTTTGTTTGGTACTTGATAACCTTCCCTGTGGAGACGATCTTACTTTCACTATATTATTTGTTCGATTCCGTGTTGTTACGGACGGTTAACACTTCACGAGAAAGTCCATAACGTATTGTACAATGCCCGGAATCATAAACCATTTTTTTATTTTATAGGCATATAGATATTTCCATAAATGTATCACACATTATCAAAAACGTTCTCGTATAAAACAAATTTTGGCTTCAAAAGTAAGCTTAAATTTATTGATAATTTTGCGCGACTTCACGAGAAAGTCTGTAAAGCATTGTACAATGCTCGAAATTATAAACCATTTTTTTATTTTATAGTAGACACATAGGGATTTCTAGAAATGTATGACACATTATCAAAAAAGGTCTAGTATAAAATGGATTTGGCTTCAAACATAACCTTATATTTACTGTCAGTTTTGCGCGACTTCACGGTAAAGTCCATAATGTATTGTACAATACTCGAAATCATAAACCATTTTTTTGATTTCATAGTAGACACATAGATCTTTCTAGAAATGTATCACACATTATTAAAATTATTCTAGTATAAAACAGATTTGGCTGCAAATGTAAGCTTAAATTTATTAATAGTTTTGTGCGACTTCACCAGAAAGTCCATAACGTATTGTACGATGCTCAGAATTATAAACCATTTTTTTTCTTTCATAGTAGACACACAGAGCTTTCCAGAAATATATCACATATCATAAAAAAAGGTTTAGTATAAAATAGATTTGGCTTCAAACTTAAGCTTAAATTTGTCAATAGTTTACTACAATCATACTTCATGTTCTTTTTATCTATACTTCATCTCTAATGTATTCATACGTCAAGTGTACTTTAACCATACTTCATCGTAGATGTAATCATACTTTTTGTTAGCTATAATCATATTTGATGTTGAGGGTAGAAGGTGGTGTCGGGGACAGTGGTCGTCGTCGTCGGAGGTGTCGCCGGCGACGATGGTGGTTGTCGGAGGTGTCACCAACGACCGTGGTGGTTGCCGGAGGTGTCGCCGACGACTGTGGTGGTTGTTGAAGGTGTCGCCGACGACCGTGGTGGTTGACAGAGGTGTCGCCGACGACTGTGGTGGTTGCCGAAGGTGTCGTTGACGTCAGTGCTGGTCGCCGGAGGTGTCGCTGACGACAGTGTCGCCGATGGTGGTTGCCTGAGGTGGTCGCTGACGACGCTGGTGGTCGTCGGGGTTGTCGCTGGCGCCAGTCGCCGGCAATGGGGGTTGGAGATGGGAGAATATACAAAATAAAAATAAAAAAGAAAAAAAGAAATAGAAAATAGAAAAATAGAAAATAGAAAAAGCAAATAGAAAAGGAAAATAGAAAAAAAAATGACATTTTGTAATTATTTGTGTTAGTTGGGGTAGTTAAGTCATTTGTTATGGAATAGAAAATGAATCTAAAGTTTGATTATGAATTAGGGAGTTCAAAGCTTAAAAGTAGGAAGTGGGATTGAATTTAAAATTAAAATATGAATTAGGGATTTTACACTAAATAACTGTTGTATACTTTAATATTATCATTGAGATTCGTTTTAAATTTTTTTTTATAAAGTGTCAAAAGTATCATTTCATAAATAGTAAAACATCAAATCATCAATAAAGGAATTAAATTTTAAAAATAAAAGTTGAAAAAATCACTGACAAAGAGCATAGTTGTAGTGAAGTATTTCCAAAAATAATGTAATGTTGATTTGAAGATGATTCGGTGTAGGCGTCCGGCAGATATAGTAGCATCAAAAGTATGATCTCCTAATGTAGTGTCACACCCCCAAGCCTCAAGGAGAGGTGAATATCATTTCGTAATCGTACGGTTACTGTGCCACGTACTAATTGCGTGCTCGATATAAAAGGAAAACTGCCCCATCCCAATTCCCACCCCACAAATATATAGAGAGTAATAGGGTGAACTGGGTAATTCAATGTGTGTATTTTGTATCTGTCTCTTTGAGATAAATGGATGAGTATATCACACGATACGCTTTACTATGCGAATGAGATAAATACAAAGATCATAAAACTTGATCTAACATAAATTTTTCGGCTTAAAATTCACTTACCTCCTACAACATCCAAGTTTTTGCACTAGACATCTCAAAATTCATAAAAGTAAAATAAATGGTTATTCACTTCAATGGTCCCTCATATGAAGACATTGTGTCATTTTAGTCTCTCATGTAAAAAAATTAGCACTTTAGTCCCTCATGTCACTAAATTGTATTACGTTGGTCCTTTCTTGCAATTTCCTGCCATTTCTTCCCGGTGAAACATGCGCGTGAAACACACACACCCCAAGTAGGGGCATTTTCATCTTTTAATCTATATTTTTACACATGAGTCAAAACTTTCTCACTTTAGTCCTCCAAAAATCAGGCGGGAATAATTCCTAAACATTCACGTCTGATTTCTGCTCTGCTATATATAACCAAGCTTCTGCCATTTTTTAACTTGAATTTAAGCTTTAAACTTTAAGTTACAGTTGCTCATGTGAATAATATATGCGACTTGCCAAACTTAAATGATCTTTGACCAATTCAAGTTGGGGAAGATAGTTCTACGTATGCGAACTAAATCAGGTGAAATGTTCACTTCGATTTTTGCCCATCTTTTTTACTTTAGTTGGACTGAAATTTGCGCTATTTTTTCTTAACATTGTCAATTTCAGGAAAAAAAAATTGGCCCCAATGTGATTAGCCTACCCCAAATCGCATTTATATGTAGCCCTTTTGCAATTTCTTGAGCTTTTTTGCAATTTTCTGAGAAAGTTGTTCGAGTATTTGGAAGCCCTAATTTTTTCCTCCTTTTGAAATGTTGGTAATCTGGTGGAATTAAACCCCAAATTTGGGTTTAATTGATTCAAGTCCCTCATGTGTAAAAATATATGTTAAAAGACAAAAAAGCCCCTGCTTGGTGTGTGTGCATGTTTCACGCACATGTTTCACCAGGAAGAAATGGCCAGAAATTGCAAGAAAAGACCAATGTGATATAAATTAGTGACATGAGAGACGAAAGTGCCAATTTTTTGACAAAATGAACTAAAGTGAACTAAAGTGATACAATATGTTTACATGAAAGACTATTGAAGTGAATAACCCTAAAACAAAATCATGAATATAGAAATATTATAGCGGTTTTGTTGAACCAATATATATTTTATTTGTCTTCATAGCAAATTATATGACAAATATAATTTATTTGTCTTGTGAATTACATTTTAATTCGATCAAATCGTAGTCTACTCTAAAATGTTCCCAATTCCTTAGTTATATGGTTGTGTTTTCACTTTTCATCCTCACTTTCCATTTTTAGTACTTTCAAATACATATTTGAGTTTGCTTTGATTTTTGTTAAAAAGTGAAAATATTATTTGATTGTTTAGTATGTCTTTGAACTTAAAGACAGAGATAATGAAGATATTGTTACATATCAATAAAGTTTAACTATAATATTTATTTATTCATCAAAAAAGAGTTTAACTATAATAATGTCATTTTAATAAGAGCATAGGTAGTTTTGTTTTGGGGTAAGTAACGTCACTTTCGATCTCTAAACTTTTCACTTTAGTTCATCAAGTTTCAATCGCGTCAATTGAGTCCCTCAATTTCAAAATTAGTATCAATGTGGTCCTCTTGACCAACTAAAATACCCCCTCATCCAATGGAGTGATGAAAATTCGCTAAAAGTTTTCCGGTTGTGAGAACTATGGGGTAAGCTACTTTACTTTGATTATGTTCAAGTTTTAATCTTCTTTATCTTATAATTTGTTTCATACTTTTCTTGGTATGATATGCTCATGTATAATCATTCGAAGGATATAATATCGGGACACTTAAGGAATATCAAAACTCTTGATGCGGAGCTGATGTCGGTTAAAAAAAAATTAGAAGTGGATGTGGATGCTCCTGGTGTTGTCTTGTGTAATTTTATTCCTCATGTACATGATGAAGTGTAGATGAGATGAAGTAATGAATTTTTGTTTATGAGATAGGATTATGGAATAAGTCCTTTGTATGAAATCCATTGTGTGAAATGCTTTGCGTGAATATGAAACAGAGCTTGTTTAATATTTTCAGTATTTTGCTTGTTTAGACAATTCCAAAGCATGTACAAATAATACCAAAATATGCGCGAAATACATGAGTAGAAATTGGGTTTACATTAAAATGGATAAATGGATTTTCCTAATTTTAGAAATTGATCTTTTTGCTGAGAGTAGTACTATTTGGAGCTTTTTTCCAAAATATTGCTCATAGAAAAAATAATTCCCAAAGTATTACTATTTGAAAAATATTTCCTAAACTATTGTCTTTACTATCACATGTATTGACATATGTACTTAAGTTTATTTAGTTGAGATTCTTTTATTTCTTTTCCCCCATTTTAATGGCCAACATTGATTTACTTGTTGTAATTTCCTACTTTATTTCCTACTATGTATTCCATATAAAATTGAAAACTCACGTCTTCCAACTTCCACGCCAAAAAATTGTGTTGATATTTTTAATTTCTTGGACTAGCTTTCTCCTTTCCACCATTAATCTCGCAAAACATATAAAACATTTTTTCTTTTACACAAATTCTAGCACACACTGGCGGTGGCAGGCAAGGTTTAGCGCTTTTTTCAAAAAAAATTCTACACCATTTGGGTTGCTTGAACATTAAAAAAAAAAAAATGGTGTACCCTTTTTTGTGTTTAGAAAACAAGGAACTTCTTTGTGAAATGGTCAAATTGATATATTAGAAAGATGAGTAGAGAGTCAACAATGGTGCAGCGTATGCTAACTTTTGTAAATGCGTCAACAATAAGAGTACACATGAACCTTGTAGTCGAGCCTGACCAAAATTTTGGGCTCAAGCTCAATCGTGATCCTGAATTGGGTCAAGCGGAATCGACAGATTGGAAATAAATAAAAAAATAAAATGTTATTACTTTTGTGTATTAATATGTACTATTAATTTTTCATTAATATATATCTATATATATTATCAAATATAATTGATATATATTAAATTAAAATCATTTATACATATATATAATATTATAAAATATTATATTATATATATATTAATGAATAAATAAATAAATAAATATTTTTATGTCGCCTCTCGAGCCTCCCAACATTTAGTTTTCAACTCGATCTCGATACTCACACCAAGGGAAAACTCATAATTGGAAAAACCCTATTCTTCTATTCCTCAAATAGTTGTAACACATTTTCTAACTTTATTACATAATATCACTCAATTATTAAAAAAATATATTAAAAAAAAGAAGAAGAAGAAGGAGAAGGCCGTGTACAAGCCCTACAAAGGTGGGAAAATTTTTTCATGAAAATTGCCTATAAAATAGGAAATGAAAATAAAACTTCAACAAGTTTTTTTATAAAATAGGAAATGAAAATAAAACTCAACAAGTTTTTTGGTACAGAAGTTGGAACTTGGAATTTGAAAGACATCGATATTAGGTATATAGTAGGAAATAAAGTACGACTAAATCTATGTAGGCCATCAAAATTGGGGAAAAGAAAAATAAAAAACTTCCAAATAAATAAATTTGTATATATATGGCAATACATGTGGCACTAAAAATAATAATTTAGGAAATATTTTTCAAATAGTAATAGTTTGGGAATTATTTCTTTTAAGAGTAATATTTTGGAAAAAAACTCTACTATTTGTTTCACTAATATTTTACTTGAAACTTGTAGTACTTCTTGTATAGGAGTAGTTCATGTTATTGAATTTTTTTGTACAATGGATTGTAAAGGGAGGAAGTACTCCACTTTTTTTTTTATGATTTACATTGTGTGGTTTTGTAAAGGGAACAAGTACTCCTTATTTAGGAGGTGGTGTTTATTACTTATATATTTTGACAAGGCGATGGACTTAATATAGAAGGGAGAGGGGACCGAAAAATCCTCCCACCGTGTCATGGTGGTTTTTGTTAAAAACATAAAATTAAAAATGCATGAAATACACACCATGCAGTGCACCAAACATGGACCAAATATACACCAAGCACCAAACATACACCAAAAAACCAGCCACTGTATGCAGGAATGTACAGTTTGTTTCCCGCCAAAGGACCTAAGTGACAAACTTTGTAAAGTTAAAGGGTCCAAATTGACAAATATTTAAAGTTAAGGGACTAAATTGGAACTTAGAAGTTGAATTAAGTTTACTCTTAAAATGGTCAGATGCGCAGTACATGACCAACTATTCGGTCAATACTGACCGGAGGAACCACATTGAAACTAAGTTTTACGTTGAGAGACTCACTTGCCGCGATTGAAAGTAGAGGAATTAAAGTGATTTTAAGTGAAAATTGAGGGATCAAAAGTGTCATTACCCCTTTCATTTTCTTTGTTAGATAATAATAACTGAAATAAGTAAGTAGACTAGTGGGATATAATAATATTAATTGAAAAGAGTTAGAAATGAAATTCAACACAACTTGCCATAGAAGATTTCATTTGAGTTTGTGGGTATTATATAAGTTCGTCCAAAAATTAAAAATTGAAAAAGAGGATAAACTACCATGTTTTCGAAATTTCCCAATAATAAAAAAACGACTCAATGTTTGAGGAATACAACCATATTAGGCCAAATCAATACTTAGACAAAAATATATATAGAATCTCAACTACTTCATCGCACATTTATACAGTTATAAATGTATTTACCAATATATATATTGTTGGTCAAAAGTTCGAACAAATTGGAAAAGGGAAGAAGGAAAAAGATAGAGGAATATTCGAGGCGAGAGTGAACTCTATTCTTAACACGAAATTGTCTTGGTTACAGGTGGTACCGGCATTGACAAAACGTGTCCCAAAATACTACGAATACATTCTGAAATTGAACCACATCAACTTTCAGAAACAACGAACTAATATTCTATTTTGAACTCTCATGGGGAGGAAGATAAACACAAGAGAAGATGGATTGTGTTGGTGTGTTTTGTTCAGACTGCTGGAGAGGACTATCTATGGCCTCTGAAATCAGACAAAAACAAAACGAATTAATTCTGCTATAAACCATATCTATACAGCTGAACCATTTCTGTTGTTACAGATATTCTGACTGTTGACTGCAATCAATAGTTCTTCTAGAAGCAGATTTAAATTTCAAATAAAATTGTTAATTCGTTTTTATTTTAATTTGATTTCTGTTGTTGGATCTTTCTTTTTCTGGGAGATTTAATTAAATTTTGTCCAAAAAAATTAATTGAGAAGCCCAAGTCCAAACCCCAAGCCCACGGCCCGAACCCATCCGGGCAGGCGGACGGCCGCAGACCCATGACTCCAATCCGTCCGAAGCCGCGCGAGTGTGGTGAACCGGACCATGGCTAGGTCCCCTCTTTTCACAATCCCACAAAACTTGAGATGATTCAAAGGGTCAGTCATTTATCTCAAGGTAATTGTATATAAGCTAGTTTAACTTTTGTTCCACATCCTACGTGGGACAACTAATTTCAAACACTTAACTTTAACAATTAATTTCGCACCCGATTTGAGAAATTCGAAATGTTAAAGATATCTACTCGGGATGTAGATTAATATTATCCAATAATATTTAATATTCCGGATATTTGTGATATTCGAATTTCGTACGCAAAAGTGGTTGATATCACACTTTGCATACTCACCTTTTCCAAAAAAAAATATATATATATATATGTACAGAGTTAGAAATGTTGTTGTATCATCCAATACACACATCTTTACCTTCTACGTTATAAATTAATGTAACTATAAAACATTGTGAAGTCCGCATACTTGAAAATCAACTTTAAATATTCTTGAAAAATATGAATCCGAGGGGACTAATAATTATTTTTAAGGTAGAAGTATTCAGGACTAAGATAAATTTTTGTGGGAGGATGAAATAATATGCAACCAACAATTCGAGAAAAATTCCACAAAGTTTAAGTTTGGAGTTTGGTTTTGGGGGGGGGGGGGGGGGGGGGGGGGGGGGGGGGGCGGGGTTAGTGCAAGAAATAGAATATTTTTTTTTGGTTTGATAAATTAGAATTTGAAGGGGGTGAATTAGGTGCAATTTGGACATATATAATATTACCTATTAGGTAGAAACTCCAAAATTAAAAAAATGGGTTAATTGCATAAAACCTCAGTTTTATAACGACAATGAACATAACATATGTGTTAGCAAAATAGCCTAATCACCCCTTGATTTATTAAAAAGTCTGCACAAAATCTAAAAATAAGTGTATTTTTCACCTTTATACACGTACTCATTTAACATTTATATACTATCTAAACAATATAAAAGGTGGATAATATTATTTTACCCAAAAATGCATATATTTCCTTCTATATTTTTAATAAATTTGAATTTCACGCAAACTTTATAATAACATAGGGGGTGATTAGACTGTTTAATTAATACAAAAGTTTTTTATTTGTATTTTTAATATAACACGAGTTGTATGCGTTTAACCCTAAAAAAATTGTCAACGTCTTTGGGAATTGACACTTTGACATGCGTGTGGTCCAATTTAAGAGGATGCTATTTGGTGGATATCGGAGTCCAAATATCTATTATATAAAATGTTAAAATATGATAATATATATATATATATATATTGGTAGATTCAACACATATTTTAACAAAATGTGTGGTTGATATTTACTTAGAGTTGGACTTTCGATACCCATTAAGTATCACCCAGACATAAAAAGTACAAGTTCTAGGTAATAAAAGATTAAAAGTAATAAAAGCAAAGTACAAACTGATCATGCCATGCCAAAATGCTGGTCACCAGGTGCTAAAGAGGTGACATGTACTCACCTTTTTAATTCTTTTTGTTTTTTGGAGTTTTTTTTTCTCTTTTTCATTTTGTGTTTTTTCTTTCAATTTTATATTTTAAAAATTTAAGAAATTGTGTCTTACTCATCTATATTTATAATAGTTGATGTGTTTATGCGGTTGAATTCGAATAGTTTAATATTATAAATTCAATCGACTTGACATGTACAATTAATAGTGTAAATTAATCCGACACCAAATAATTATATCTTCAAATCAAGCGGTTCGTGTAGGTCTAATTCGATTATATTTTTAATTAGAAGCCCTCACAACTCAAATTATTTGATGATTAAAATAAAACTAGATAATGATAGCGAAATATTAAATAGATTAATATTATTCATTCACAACTCAATTTATTTGATGTTATGAATAATATTAGGTAATTTTACACTTTATTATCAATATTTCTTTTTGTTACAACATCAAATAATTGAAGTTGTTAACGAGTATAAGTAGAATATAATTCATATCGATCTAATCGAATCTCTTGATCTGATGATATAAATGATTTGATTATGGATAATTCTTAACTATATACGAATTGAGTTATTAATATGAATTTGCTTGAACCCAATCGCAAAACTAATACAAATAAAAATGAGAAAGGCAAAAAAATTTCTTGCATTTTCAAACATAAAACTTAAAAAAAGAAAAGAAAAGGACAAAAAAATGAAAAAAAAAGGTAAAAGAAAGATTTTAGAAATACTCAAAAAAAAAAATTAAAGAGGTGACACACACCAGGTGCACTATCAGGAACCCCAAAATGCTACTCTACTACGCCTGTTGCTTTCCCTGCCGCTATTTACTGCTGCATGCAGTACATCGTGTAGCGAGCCCAAAATCCTCCAAATCTTTTCTCTTTCTGTAATTTTTGCTTTAATTTCTTCTTCTCAGGGTTGGTCTTTGTCTACTCCAACTTGCATTCTCAACCAAACGCGTTTACTCATCATCAATGCTTACAAAGTATGTATTTGTCAGGGAAAAAAATGCTTACAAAGTATGTAATTACCCAATGCTTTTAATTTATCTTTTTTATAAATAAAATTAACTTGAATTTTTTAAGATCAAACGCTTACCACTACGCCTCAATGATGAAGTGCAGCTGATCAATCGTTTACCACTACATCTAGGCAGCCGACGATGAGGTGCAATTTTACTTCTTATAATCTTGCCAGTGCAAAACACGGCCTAGGCAATGGTCGATGATGAGTTGGTTGCACCCTCCATAAGCGGTATGAGTCGAGTGGTTAGTACTTGGCCTATTACGGTATCTCAAGTCAAATAATTTTGCAGTTGCCAGTAAATAGATGTTCACAATACTCAATTTGGTTGAAACTAAATATAATTTACAAACAAAATGAATTACGCAGATTTTTTACTACTCGAACTCAAGCTAATTCCATTGAATATGATAGTTTAATTTATTCTTGCATTCAAGAAAATAAGAATATGAATAAGAATTATTTCGCTCATTTTATGCAAGAAAAAAGTATATAAATTGGGAGAAAACTAGGTGCTTCGATCTAATCATGGTAAATTATAAAATCTATTGAATAATCTTATATTTACAAAACATATGTTTCTTACTTTATGTTTCATATTTTTCAAGAGTTTAAACAAGAATGAAGAAAATAAAATTTCTTCACTTTGAATGATTCGTGATTTAATTTGTGAAGTAAAATTTAGCATGGATATTAAATTAAAACGTAGAACTCAACCATGTAAATATCAATTATCGCCGGTGATTCTTAAGAGTTTATAACCATGATTATTTATTTAAATAATTGTTCCCCATTTGTAACCTAAAAAAATCGTGTATAAATAAAATTTATAATATAAAAGATTTGTTAATAAACGAAGAGGAAGAATGGGGAGCAATTTTCTTTATTCTCTGTTGAATGAATGAAACCCTAACAGAAGAAGAACGAAATATATAGGCTAACAACCTAAACAAAGTAGACATCTAAAGCAAGATAACTACCAAAATAAATTACAATTACAATACTTCCCATCAAGTTGGCACATGCAAATTGTGAATGCTCAACTTGCCAAGTAAAAATAAGAATTGTGATCTACTGAGCGCCTTCGTGAAGAGATCCATGGGCAAAAATTTAGATCGCACATGAGATGTAAAAATGGTTCCTGCCTGAACCTGCTCTCGAATAAAATGATAATCAATCTCTGAAGTGCATGATTACTCAATTTTACGAACCAATTTCGCAAAGCCTAGCGCAAACCATAGATTGACTTTTGCAGGTGACAAACTTTGTCATCATGTCCGCCATGAAATCCCAGGGTAACCGCATGTAGACCTCTTTGTCCAGGTCCCCATGCAAGAAAGCGTTATGTACGTCCATTTGATGCAGTTCCCATCCACGTGCCACTGCAACAGATAAAAAAATGTGGACAGAGACAAGCTTGTCCACTGGAGCTAAAGTCTCATGGAAGTCGAGACCCTCGATTTGCATGAAATCCTTTGCCACAAATCTCGTCTTGTATCGTTCAACGGTGCCATCATATTCGTATTTTATTTTGAATTCCCATTTACAATCTATGGGTTTCTTCCCAGGTGGTAAACTTTCCAAAGTACACATTCGATTTGTTTAGAGTGCCGAAATCTCTCGAGCCATAGCATCACACCATTCAAGGTTTTTCACCTCTTCTGCGTAATTCCTGGGCTCAGTGGTCGAGCTAAGCCCAACTAAGAAACCTTGATGTCCCTGAGAAAAACTATCAGGTGTCACATAATGAGCTAAGGGATAACGAATACCTGAGGAGCCTCTGTGTAGTGATAGTTACCGGGGCACGGGAGGGGGGGTCTCGCATTTTCACACAAGTCAAAAAAGAAATAGATGTCCCAGCAACAACCGAGAAAACAATATAACCTTCTAATCAAGCACACACGGCGTGACCCGTTTCGGTCGCGACTCAGTTACGACCCTCTCATTCACACCTTCAATCTAATGTGACTCACCCATATCAAGTGTTGGCGTCTCGCTCCCCGTCAATTCTGAACCACTTGGTTGAACATCACCACGATCCTCCATAACGTCTCCTAACACATCCAAAATTTACTCATTGCTCTCAATGGCAATGCGGGACTCCACCAAATCGCCAAGTCTAGAAAATGGAAACACATTCTGATGGAATGACACGTCACAGGAATAAAAGAATGTATGTTTATCGAGATAATGCAGTTTCCATGTCTTTTTACCATGCGGATATCCCAAGAAAATACACCACTAACTACCAGATGCAAACTTATCCTTTTGCTTTGGGGTGTGGTGTGCATAGCAAAGACATCCAAAAACCTTAATGTGGTTGTAGTTTGGCTTAATGCTAGAACAAATCGCATACGGTGATTTCCCTTTCAACTAAACAATGGGAGTGCGATTGATCAAGTAAACTGCAGTCAACGTACACTCACCCAAAAAAAGGATGGGCAAGTTGGCTTGGAAACGTAAAGCACGTTCCACCTCGTAAATATTTATGTGCTTACCTTCCATTCGTCCGTTTTGCTGGGGCGTGTCTATACAACTAGTTTCATGTACAATGCCCTATTTTTTTATAAAATTCTTGCAACATCAGAAGTAAACCCCAACCCATTGTCACTTAGAATACGCTTAATCAACTTATCAATATGAGTTTCAACGAGTTTACAAAAATCAATAAGAAATCGACATGTCTTGTTTTTTTCTTTAAGTAAACCCAAACGAAACGACTATGATCACCTATGATAGTAAAAAAATTATGTGCACCATTACTCAAGCTTTATAGGGGCCCCACGAATCATAATGTATAAGATCAAAACAATTCTCACCATTTTTATTACTTAATGGAAAAACGGAATGAGTCTGTTTGGCTCGAAAATATGTATCGCTAAAATTATTCTCTTTCGATACTAATGTACCAATATCAGAAGCATAAGATAAGTGTTGACTAGCTTGATGTCCTAGACGTCTATACTAGATTGTGAAGGAGTCTACCTTATCAATCTTCAAAGCGGAATGCAACTTTGCGCATTTGAAATAGTAGACCCCTTTCCGAAGCTCACCACTCCAATCAGCTTCCTTGAGGTGTGGTCCTGTATCACACAAAGATCATTAGTGAATAAGAGTTGACAATTCAAGTCAATAATTAATTGATGTATAGAAATTAAATTGCATGTCAAGTGAGGAACATATAAAACATCATTCAAGGTTATATGTTCATTTAAAACGACGTGTCCTTTGCTTGTCGCATCAGTCTTCGCCCCATTTGGTAAAAATAACAAAATCAGAGTAGTGGCTTTAACATTAGTCACAAGCGCCAAATTTCCCGTCTTGTTGTTGGATGCACCGCCATCCAATACCCATGTAAATTCATTAAAATCCTTACCGGAATGTTTATCCGAATTCTCACTCTCAAGGAGCATCAACAACTTCTGAAATTGATCACTCGAGAGTCCTGGTATCCCTTTCGCGCCTTCAGGCAACCCACTAGCTACATGAAAAGATGCAACTCGACCTTGGTTACTAGCTATAGCTAAATTTCCTTGCCCCTGTCGACGAGTTTGATCTCCTCGTTCACGGCCTCTTGGTCCTTTCCACCAGGTAGGGTACCCTAAAATCTCAAAACACTCCGAGATTTCGTGGCCATTCCGATCACAGTGAGTGCACTTTTTCTCACCGTTTCCTCTCGGTTTTGACTGCCCAAATTGAGGTCCATATTTTGCTTTGGGTGTCATCTGGCCAAGGCTATGGCCTCCACTCGTTCCTCTTGGCCGAGAACAATAGACCTATATTGTTCCTCTCGAGTGATAAGTGTGTAACCTTTGTTAATGGTGGGAAGAGGATCCATGTTAAGGATTTGAGAACGAATCGTTTGGCGTCATCTAGACCTATCAAAAACTGATTCATTTTTTCTTCTTCATTTTCTCGAACAAAATCCTTTGCCGCTCCACATGTGCACTTAGGGATCGTCAAATAGCTACTCAGTTCGTCCGATATCTCCTTTAATTTCGTGTAGTATCCGATAACAGTCATTCCCTCTTGTCCGAGTGATGCAATCTCTCCTTTCAATACATGAAAAGCGGTGCGTTTCCAACCAAAACACGATCCCTTAGATCATCCCAAATTGCCTTAGCGATTTTTTCATAAGCGATGCTGGGCAGAATGGACTTGTCAGTGGAATTGAAAATCCATGAAATTAACATGGAACTGCATGCCTTCCCGTTTCCTGCCTCAGCCGAATCACCACTAGGTTTCTTTAGGGTTCCGTTAATGAATCCCAATTTGTTTTTTGCTTTCAAGGCATTCATCGTAGCCTTTTACAACATGACGAAATTTTCTCTGTTCAGAACATAATTCATAATCTATCGCTCCGGTATTATCTGGTGGTGACAGAAAGAATGGAGACGACATGTCGACGACTTTCTTCTCAGCCATGAATCCAATTGAGGGGATTCGACTTCAAGAGATATAGATCGATAGAGGCTATGGCATGGCTAGGGCTAAGTTTAAGATCTTCTCCTAACCTGCTCTAGTACCATGTTAATAAATGAAGAGTAAGAATGTGGAGCAATTTTCTTTATTATTTGAATGAATGAAACCCTAATACAAGAAGAAAGAAATATATCGGCTAGCAGCCTAAACAAGGTAAAAGACTAAACAAGATCACAAGGTAAGACACCTAACTACCAAAATAAAATTACAATTACAATAAGATTATTATTGTTTAACCAAAAAGGAACAATTATAATTTTTTTTTCTAAATTTATATTACTCCAAAAAGTTTAGTTACCCAAGCAAATAAGCAAGGTGTCAACTCTGGAGTCCTAGATCACGTAGGCAATGTTTGGTTATGTTTTCATATCATATTTGGTCCAAAATTCTCACCAAACCATGTTTGGTTTACAAAATATTTGGTCAAAAATACACTATTTTTTTGGTCCAAAAAAACATAATAATTATTTTTCATCTTTCTACACCTACTTTGTCCCTACACTCCTCTTTATGTGCTCTCTTCTTGTTTCTCCTCTCTAACAGACCAAAGTTTCACAATTTAACTGTTATAGAAACTTTTGTTCCATCTGAAAACAAAACCAAACATTATCTCACCAAAAAAACACACCCAAAAACCAACTCCCAAAATAAAACCAAACACAATTTCATCAAATACGCATAAATTTCTCACCAATAATTCTCACCAAAATACCATCCGAAAACATAACCAAACATAGCCGTAGTCTTTCATACAATGTTGAAGCTCCAAGATTATTCCAATGACTTGAGAGTTAAAGATTGTTCTATTAATACACTCAAAAGTTCTTGAATTTTGCATTTAAAATTGATAATTACACCAACGCAAAAAAGTAATAGAATTTTGATTTCTAGTGAACTTAAGTGAAAAGATATGCGATATTGAACCATATAAGATAATGTTAATTATCTTAATATTTTCCATTTTATCATATCTTCTTTTTTCTCTAAGAATTGAAAGTAATCACTTATTCCAACTATTCTTAAAATTTACATGAGAAGATCAATCACTCAAAAATTTTTTTTTTTTTTTGGTTACTTCTAATTTGAGCTTATCAAATCAAAAGATTCCAAAATATAGGATGTTTGAAGTGATTATTTTAATTTTTGGGTTAAATGCAAAAAAAAAGCCTGTGAAAGTGCAAAAAACCCTCTTCTGTTAACGAAATAGTCTATAACCCCCTCTATTACCTATAAACTCTGCAATAAAATCCCATTCTGTCGAACTTTTTGGCGTTTAAGATGCACTAGAGTGAGACGAAGTTGGGTTTTCTTTTTCGATTTTCAGATATTAAATTGGTATATTTGGATGGGGTAGGCTGGATATGGGTAGGATATAGCAATTTGGGTTGAATGGGTGCCCCTAACTAATCCCTTTTTATTTTTCCTTTTCTTTTTCTTTTTCGTCTTTCTTTTTTTCCTTCCTTTTCTTTTACTCTTTCTTTCTTATTGTCTTCTTCCTTCTTCCCGTAGCAAATCTGCCATTATCACCTGCTTTCCAACACCACTTCCGCCTGTGCCATCCACTTCCACCACTGTCGATTTCTCCACCTCCATCACCACCTGCTTCTTCGCCTCCACCACGATATCTCCACCTCCATCACCACCACGCAATCTCTCCACCTCCACCACCACTTGCCATCCCTGCCTCTTCCACCATCCGTTCCGCCGGAGAAGAAAGTCCACCTGCTCGGCCGGAACCCCATTTGCTCTGTCCCTCTTCTTTTTTTCTTTTCTTTTATAGTTGAAAAATAAAATTAAAAAAAATTGATCCATTGATTTGAAAATAGATCTAGGGCTGAGACTTGATCATAAAATAATCAAATAAAAAATTGAGTCAAAAGAGATCGAGTTGTTGAAACACTTTATATAAGATCCAATGGTCCATATTTTAAATATATAATAGCTTATTTCTAATTAATGAAAGGCCATAAACAGGCATTTCAAGAAAAAATTAACGTTGTTATAAATGTTTGGGGTAATTACATTTACACCCCCTCACTAATTGGGTAATTACAAAACCCCCCCTCACTAATTCATAATTACAACTACACCCCCTCGACTCACTTTCGGGCACTTTGGGCTGACCGAAAAGGCTAAAGGTCAAGTTTGCCCTTTGATTTTTCAGAATTAAATAAAAAAAAAAAACATGACCAGTAAATTACCAAATCACCCCTCCCTCTATAATAGACGGGATTGATCATTTTTGGCGCCCATTTGCGTTGTCTCTCTTCCAAGAACACCATTTCACTCCACCCACCATACCAACTTCAAAATTGCCCTGTAAATCGGTGGAAATCGTCGGAAAGTTGCTATCTTTTGCGTTCGTTCAGTCTCAGACGCTTTTCGGAAGGCTCTGTCGCGTTTTTAGACGGAAAAAGGTATGTCCAAACCCTTCTTTGGTTTTTTTCTTAAAATGATGATAAGAAGAAAATGTAGTCTTTATTTGTTGTTGGTGTTGGTGTTTTACACCTTGCATTTGAAATTTTGGGTCTGATTTTGGCAATATGACGTGAGATATCAAAAAACAAACCCTAATTTTTTTGTTTTTTTTAAAAAAAATTTTGTACTAATATTCCATAAAACTCGTATAATGTGTAAATATTATGTGTATTTTGACTCAAAAGTGTTATCTTTGCTAAAAATTAGAAACCTTAGATTCAGAATTTTTGGGTTTTTTGGGGCAGAGACAATTTTTTGAATTTTTTGGTGTTTAACTCTACTGTTGTATGGTATTGACATGTATATTTGTGTATTTGTACAGAGATAACATTTCGTGGAAAGTATGATATTGTACTCCACATACTTGGTGGGCAAGATATGTTAACTAATGTGAATTCAAGGTGGTACACACACAAAAACCTAATAGATGACATATCCAAATCCTATTTAATGCCTTCTTCACTGTCGATTTGTATGGATGTGAGCTATGAGGTTGAAGGCACCTTAGAAAGGATTCCTATAAGAAGTGATGAAGATGTAGTTTCCACATTTGATAGAAATAGGAGTACTAGAGAAGTTCACATATGGATTGACATTGATGTGGTGGAGCCCTTAGGTGTTTATAAGAGTAATAATGACTATGTCATTCACTTGGAGAGTAGTGTAGATAAATCTGTTGATGGTGATGAGGAAACTGGTGATGGTAGTGATCAAAATGTTGTTGATGAAGTTGCACAAATAGGAACTGCTGCTGGGATTGATGAAAATGCGCATGGTGTTGCTGGTCTTGATCAACTGGATGATGAGTTGGGTGTTGGGGGAGGGGATGAGGGTGAAGGGGATCAGGGTGTTGAGCAGGGTATTGGTGAAGGGAATTAGGGTGGGCAGGGTGTTGGGGGAGGGGATGAGGGTGAAGGGGATAAGGGTGTTGATCAGGGTGTTGGTGAAGGGGATCAGGGTGAGCTGGGTGTTGGGGGAGGGGATGAGGAAGAGTAGGGGGTTAAACATCAAGGGGGTGAGGGTGAGCAAGGGGTTGATGATTTAGTTGCTGATTGGATTGATGAACAAGAGCATACTGACACTGAGCCATCTGATAGTGACATTGTGTTTGAGACAGATGACAGTGAGACAGATGATAGTGAGTTTAGTCAAAGTGGGACTGAGGATGAGGCTGAGGATGAGCCAGCTGAAGCTATGGGTGAGGCTGAGCCTAGAGATGAGGGTGGCCCTTCTGAAAGGATTGTGGACTCAGACAATGACAAGGTCATGAGTGATTACAGCTTTGATGACTTCTGTGGGTTGAATGATTTGGACAGTTTAGATGAGGAGGGTGAATTAGATGCCATGGATCAGTACCTCAATCAGAATGATGTGGATTTTGACAATGGTGAGGTGGATTTGAGAGTGGGTGATATTTTTGCAAATGTCCAAAAATTCAGGGAATCTTTGAAAGAATATTCAATTCAAGAGGGCTTTGAACTGTTTAGGGTAAAAAATGAGAGAAAGAGGGTGATTGTTAAATGTGCTGCTCTAAATTGTCCATAGAGAATACATGCATCTCCATTGGTAGATGGTGTGACATATGCAGTGAAGACATTGACAAAAGAACACACTTGTGTGAGGGTGACAAGTTTAAAGGAGGCTTCATCTGCTTGGATGGCAAGCAAGTTAGTCAATGTGTTGAGGGAGAATCCAAACATGAAACCAAAGGGCATCAGACATTTTTTGGAGAAGTATAGCCTTAATCCACCATACATGAAGATATATAGGGCATGCATGTCTGTCTATTGCACACAACAGAGACAGAATTGAGAAGTACACTCATAGTATCTATTCAAAGGACATGTACATGAAGTCTTACTCCCATGTGATCCATCCAGTTCCAGATCCTAAATTTTGGCCAGCACTTGAGGATATTGTGCCATCAACATTACAACCTCCAGAACTGAGAAGATTGCCTGGCAGACCTAGAAAAAACAGGAGAAGAGAGGGTTGAGAGCCTTCTTCTACTAAAAAATGGTAATAATGAGGATGGTCAAGACAATGGCCAAGACTTCTTGCCTTAAAAAAGAAAGTGTAGAATATGTGGATTTTTTTGGCACAATAAAAGAACATGTCAAAGAACCAATTTGCACAGAAGGAGACAAAGGAGGCAGAGAAGGAAAAGGAGAAGGACTGGTGGTGATGATGTTAATACTCATGTATATCACTTTTTAATGTTCAATTTAGTTGAATAAATTCCATGATTAGAAATGTAATTTAATTGTCTAATGGGGTACGTGTGCCAGGACCAGAGGGCTGATGGCAGTGAGCCTACACAAATGGATATGGACAATGATGTCCCTCTTGCAGACATTCTGGCCCGATGAGATCAAGGAGAAGCAGAACAAATGGTGGTGCAAGTGGAAGTGTTGAGGCTGGTGAAAATGCAGCTGCTGGTGAGCATCAAGACCAACAGCCCTATGTTCCTTCTTTTGGTGGAAAGCATCAAGCAGCAAGTGAAGATGGTGGTGGGGAGGTTAACTTTGATACATCACTTGATCCTTCTTTGGATCATTTGTTCTTCTTTTAGGTATCTAATTATATCCTGAACAATTCTGATTTTTTTGGGCATATATTGTGATTTTAGGTGCATATATTGTGAATTCTAGTATACCTGTAAGTTGAAAAACAATTCTTCGTTTTTTGTTGGTGATTTTTTGCAGTTCTTTTGGGTTTTTGGGGTTGGTATATTAGAACCAAATTTGATAGATGAATTGTCAGGATTATGAATTGTGTAAGTTAATGAAAAGTTGCTACTCAATTATATAGCAATTTGCTTTCCATTACAATGTCATTCCATTACATGTCTTTCCCTTACAACTACTTGAACAATAATAATAAACTACTTGAACAATAATACTAACTGACATAATAAGTAGATGGCAAGAATGACCAAATTTACAGCAATTAAATGATAAATTAGCCTAATCGATGGATCATTCACATTTAATTGCCTAATTTGTGGAGCTTCTTTAGTGGTGCGCATTTCCTTTGAGAGTTGAAGCTGCCTTGGACCTCATGTTCCGTAGCTTGGTTATACGGCTCGCACCAATGAGAAAAACATCTATAATATAACCTCCCCAGATTTTCTTCAGATTCAGAAACATTTATTGTAGTTTTCCTCCCACAATTCCACTTAATACACGATTTCTTCCTATATTTCACTCCGAAGCAGCTTGAGGATTGACTTGAGGAAGTCATTATCACATTTCAGATGGTGCAAACAAGCCAAAACTGCTGCATTTATACCAACCTCCAATGGTCAGGTCCCCAACGGTCATATTTTTTTATTGTCAAAACATTACATTGGCACCCCCTGAAAAATGGTAGACATTACATTGACACCCCCTGGGGTATATTGGGCAATCACTATTTCTGGACTATTTGGTCCAGGTTGGTCCAGGGGTATTTTAGGGAAAGTACAAAAGATTCTTAATGATATCATCAAAAATCTGCCCAAAAAAATTGGCAGGGGGTGCCCATGTAATCCAAAAAAATTGAGGGGGTGTGGTTGTAATTATGAATTAGTGAGGGGGTCTAGTGTAATTATCTCTAAATATTTTGACGAATGTGGCACATGTGCAATAGGTTTTTTTTTGATAGTACATAGCAGAGTTTATACATAACAAAGAGGGTATTAGGCCATGAAAGAGTATTAGGCTATTTTATTAATATATAGATTTTTTTTTTTACACTTTCAAGACAAGACAAGTTGACCCTTAATATTTTTATCATACATGTTTCAAAACAATTTCGCACTTTAGATTTTTGAAATTTTGATACCCTTGTGCCCTCTCTTTCTCTCCATCTCTATCTAAATTCTAGTTTTTTTTTTGTTTTTATTTCCTCCACTGACGAAGATTTAATGAAACAGTCGTCTATTTCACCACTGTTACCACCATCATCGTCGGCGCGGTTGAATTGGAAAAACCTTCTTCAAATTGTACATTACATATTCAAATTTGACGAGACGAATATGAATCTAAAGAGACAAAGACAAATATAGCAAAATAATGACGGGTGATACACAAATTTTTATATAGCAGTTTAGATATTTTATTTATTATTTTAGTTTTTCTCTCGTGTAAAAATTTATTTTCTCTCTCAAATGAAAATTTTGTCTCTCCTTGAATACGAGTTGCCAAGAATTTTCTTGAACTCGTTAGTTCTTAAGATTATTATCTTGAAAAATCTCGACATTTAGTGTTTAAATTGGTTTTTACTACATCGTTAAACACAATTTTCAATTGTATTATTTTTAACATTGTAAACTTTTTATTGGATATAATCTTAAAAATACAATATATCCATGTGCCCTTATAATTGCCAAATTGAATTTTCTATTACGGTTTCTATTGCAAGATACGGGTGACAGACTCTTAACATGCAATTTTTTTTTTCTCAACTACAAAATTTTATTGATAAGATGTGTCACACAATTGATGCCTTGCAATTGTAATTTAGAAATTCCCATTTGACATGTGGCATAAAAGTGGAGGGAAAATTTTAATCCACTCCAGTTCGACCATCCGGATCAAAGTCAACCAAACAATTTCACCAATAATGCAAGTCAAACAAACAATTACCAACAACATAAACAAAATAGAACGAAATAGACAATAATAGAAACGTTTGAATAGGATGTGGAAAACCTTGCTCGACTCCATGAGGAAACTAAATCAAAATTGGGAGCCAACATTTTCTTGTCCTACTAACAATTCTAGCAAACAAAATATACTATAATTAATAATTACCACTACACACATACCACCTTCCCCCACCAAAATTAATTTAGGAATTATCATCATATAGACTAAAAAACGAACATGGTCTTAAATTGGAACATTCCTTTGCTCAACAACAGCAGATAATGGATACTTCATCTCACAAGACAACTTCAACACCTCACTCAAGTCCACCGGAGCCGCCGCGTCCTCCGCCCACTCGAAGTGTCGCACCAGCTTCGCCACCCAAAGCGCCACCGTCACCATACCCAAATTCTTCCCCGGACAAACCCTCCGACCAGCCCCAAACGGCGCCAGCCTCAGATCACCGCCTCGAACGTCCACGTCAGCACCGCCCATCGCCGCCACAAACCTCTCCGGCCTAAACTCCAACGGCTCCTCCCACAAGGCGGCGTCGTGGGTTATGGCCCACATGTTGACCATGGCGGTGGTGGCGGCGGGGACCACCATCCCGTTGCTAAGGTGTACATCCGACGTGGAGAGACGAGCCCATGAAAGAAGCGGCCCCGGCGGGTGAACCCTTAACGCCTCCTTCACCACAGCCTGAAGATACGGCAGCCCCGCCACGTCGGCGTCGGTTAATGCCCCCGCTGCCCCGTCTAGTTCCTTGCGCAGCTTTGCTTGTACCTCAGGGTGCAACACCAGCTCCGCCATTACCCACTCCGTTAGTAACGCCGTCGTATCAGTTCCCCTGAATATCATCTCCTGCATGAAATAATTACCTTCATTTATTATATACTCATGCAAATATAAAATACATATCTCTATACATATATATATATAAACGTACCCATAAAACGGCGATCATATCATCTTCATCCAGCTTCTCATCACCATCCAAAGAAATCAAAACATCAACAAAATCATCATTATCAGAAACATTATTCTCGTTCAAATTCTTCTTCATTTTGTGTTCTTCAATAATACCCGTAACGAATCTTCTCACACGGGGCACAAGAGCTTCACATCGTGCAACAACTTTGGAAGGATCATTCAAACAACAACAAATCCAGCTGGGAATATAATCAGACCAATTAAAAGCACCCAACAATTCAAACCCTTCTCTCACCATCTCCTTAAGCTCCTCGCTATCCTGCGCCGTGTCGTAACGCTTACCGAAAACGCTCCCCATAATGTTATTCAACGCCGCGTTTTGCAAGTGCTTCCTCAACGAAACGGCGCCGTTCAGGGTCTGTTCGTCGGATATGCTTCTCAACATGGCGGCGCAGTCTTTCTGCCTGCCCGGCTCGTGAGCCGAAATGCGGCGCGGCGCGAAGAGGTGGGAGGCGGCTATGCGGCGGAGGCGGCGCCAGTAGGTGCCGTTAGGAGCGAAGCCGATGGCGCGGCTGAACATGAGGCTACGAGCCGACTGTTTAATGGGACGGTCAGCGAAGTGAGGGGAGGTTAAGATCTCTTTAGCCAGTTGAGGGTTTGAAGCCACGACAGCCGGCGTGGAGCCGAGGCTGAAAGCCATGAGGTGGTTCGCGTTCATGGCGGAAGCTATGGAGGCTAAGGAGCGGTGAGCCAAGCCGCGCCGGCTGAGAGTGAAGAGGCTGCCGAAGACGGGGAGGCCACGTGGACCGGGGATGGGAACGGCGCCGTTTTTGTTTCTTCCGTTCTTCCAGGCCGTACCGCCGGGGGAGAAGGCCCAGGTGAGAAGAGCGAGAGAGAGGAGAGAGAGAAGTATGGTGAAGAAGATGAGATATGTTTCGTCGAGTAGAGTTTTTGAGCCTAGAAAAGCTGGTAGAGTGTAAACCCACCAGCTTGAATCCTTTGTTGTTACCATGTTTAAAGCCATTTTTTGCAGAGAGAGAGAAGGGGAGAGAGAGAGAGTGGTGAGTGTTGGAAATGGAGTTGGAGGAATTTATATATATAGGCAGATGAAAGGGTTAATTCATTAATAAGGAAGACTGGTTAAGGAATGACAATGAATTCGGGTTTAACGAGTACTCGTCCCGGATCTATTCAGTTTGGATAAAAAATAGAGTCAATTAATTAGAATCAAAAGTGTAAATTCAAAACCAACTTCTCATTCTGTAGTAACAGATGATTTGTAGTAGATGTGTTTATATTGAATTATCGATTCGATATTATTTATTTATTTATTTGTTTTGAATGTGTTTGTGAAAATAAAATAGGAAAAAAAATGTAAGAAAAAAGTCAAAAAGTAAAAATCGACTGGATCTAACGGGTAGGATCATAACTCGCAGGGTCTGAGATGAGTCTAGGTATTGAAATTTTTTAATGGTGGAACCCTAAATCCTGCTATACCCACCTTATATCCGCCTCGTATCGCTAGAGAGGTTTTGAATTGGGCTGATGATCAGTAAGTGAATAGTCATGCCCTTAATTTACTCTTTAAAAATATATTAAAATTGATTTTTTGAATTTTTAGTATAAAAACTTATTTTAAGATATCTTTGAAATTTTTTCATGGGAAACTAGAAAATAAAAATAAATAAATAATAAAATCTGGATGATGAAGCTGAAGAGCCCGAGGTGAGCCAAAAATAATTCCTTACAGATGCGAAAATGCAATTTTTTGGTGACGAGGGGTGAGTGGGTGACCACCTAGCCGAGTCGGCTCGAAAAACGCTTGACTCGAGCTCGAGCTGAGTTCGAGCCCAACTATGCCTGTTCGAAGACACGCAAAATTAAAAAATAATTTTTTATTTTATTTTTCAATAAATATAAAATATAATATTTTATTTAGTTTTATATATATATACATATAATATAATATCTTACATTATTATATATATGTATTAGTTATTAAATATTAAATATTTATGATGATTATATTTAATTATATATATGTTAATACAAAATTAATAATATAATTTATTATTTAAAAAATAATAATTTATTATTTAAAAAATAATAATTTTTTATTTTTTTTTCTAAACTCGAGCTCGGCTCGGCTCGAGTTCTAACGAGCTCGAGTTCATTTTTTTGAGGTTCGTCGAGCTCGAGCCCAGAATTTTGGCCAAGCTCGACTCGTGGACTCCCCTACACGAGCCATTGAGTAGAAATATTATTATTCTATGAAACTTGACATTAAGCTTGTTACAAGTTACTTTTTTTTTTTTTTTTTACATAAGTTATATCCTATACGATGAAGAGCTATACCATGAGTGGAAGCAAAGTAGTTTCCGAAAATAATTAGGTTGACTAAGTCTCAGAATAGATTAATTAAGTAAAATCATGCACGATTAAGATACAGCTTTGTACTTAAGACCTAATCACTTTTTTGTTAAAAGTCTATAATAATCTTCCACTAAATGTTTAGAGAAGATGTGAACAAAAGACCCAGCTGCTTTTGGAATGACATTTGGGTAATTCTACGACACATACATACCATTAATTCTGGTATACTTAATACTATATATTTAAATTGAGTTGGATGGTTTTTACATGAGTAGTGGATAATAAACACCACCCACGCAACACAAATATTTGGTATTAAGACAAGCAGAATCATTAATTTAGGACCAATTTAGAATTTTCCCATGACATTTAGCACGAAAGAAAATGTCAATGTTTTTTAAAATTGGGCTTGGATTCCTGTTGCCAAGCTTATTTCGACTTGTATTTTCTTTTATGTGTATAAGATAAAAACTAAATATGACATGTAGTGTCGGTTCGAATTATTTGTTCTAAGATGATATTTTCATCTCGTAATCCACTTCATTTGTGGACGACATGCTTATAACAAATTTTTAATATAAAGTTGATTATATACTCTTGTGTATAGGTGAAGTAGAAACAACATAAAGTTATTATATACTCTTGTTGTGCACAGATGAAGTAGAAATAAAAGATAATATACTATTTTGTAATAAATTTTTTTGCAAATAGTAGTATATATACTTGGCACGCAAGTGTCTTATATATCAGTTACAAGGTCATTGTAAAAATAAGCGATATAAGCGGGCAGTGTTAATGAAAGAATGTTAAGTCGCGGCACCAGATAACCCAATTTCTTTAACACAATATTGCCTCACTCTCAGTGGTGACGAGCTATGACAATTGTATCCCAAAATACAATGACTACGCATTTGAATTAGTACAACTACAAAATTCAAAGTCGATCGAACAAAAGACTGGTTGATCAACTCTCATTTTATGAATTATGAAAAGAAAACTCAACTTTCAATTTAGAAATGAAAAGGAGAAAGAAAGACGAAATTGCGTTGATTGGATGATGGTAATTGAATTCGGGGGGTCTATTTATAGAGAATGAAAAATTGTTGGCCAAAAAGATGCAACTTTTCGGAATGTGAAACAGACCCAAAAGTTGCAACTATTGGGCGAAAAACCCCTTGTTTGCAACTTTTCAGAACTTGCAGCTTGACCTCGATATTTTCAGACTTATGCACAATGGTCCATAATCCCGTGGGGGACAAAAGCACCACTCCCGTACGATTGTTGCCGTTGGTCCTACGATTGTGATGATTTGTCGCAACACTTTAATCGTTAACTTCTCATTCATCCAAAATCGAATTTGAGTAATTCAAAATCCGTAATCAAAATTGTGTAAAAACACATTTTACTACAAAATTTCCAACCGATACTTATACTATTATATTTTAATTTGGAATAAATGATCTAATGAATGTGGAGAGTGTTTCCAAAATTTTCTTTAATTTGTGATACTAATGCATCAAAGAAAATTTTAATCTGAATTGAATTTGATTACACTGGATTAATTACATGGTTTTGAAAATTGAAAAGAACACTTCTTTAATTAGTAGTAGCTGCACAAAAGTCAAAACAACCTGAGGATAAACAATTTCGTGGACTTTTAAGTTTTTTATTTCTAATGACTCAGCTTAATGGCACCAAGTGCTTCTTTTTCTGGTAAATAAAGGTTTAAAATATTTTAAAGAAGATATCTTAATTGAAGTCTCGAAACCGAATTTTCCAATATCTACATAATTTATTTATATAGAGCTTGGCTAAATTGAATTGTGCATCGTTAGTTTTACGATAACTAGTCACTTGTGACGCACTCGATACGTATGCTTAATTATTTAAATATCAATAAATATTTATTTATTATTTCATAAAACAACCTTTTTTAATACCGTATATGTTACTTGTAATTATGTAGACATAAATTTTATCATATTTATGCCAATTATTTTACGTAGTTAGAAACTAGCGCAAGAAGAAGATAAAAAGAAGAAAAGGAAGAAATAAATTTTACGTAGAGAAATAAAGAGAAAATTTGAGAGAGAGAGAGAGAGATGTTTGAAAAAGAAACGTGGGTAGTGTTTGGATAAAACATCAATAAATCATGTGACAATTCGGATCGGAGAGAGATGTAGTTATGACATACCAAAAAATGGCAGTCCAACATTTGATGTTCTTCAATTATAAATAGAATAGATTATACAAAAGAAACTTAACTGTTAATTACGTTGTTCATTATAGTTTTGCAAAAAAAGACTAAATATTCGATAATATTACCGAAAAATTATATATTATTAAGCTAAAATAATATATAGTTTGGCTAATTAATCAATTCAAGGTTTTATTTCTTTGGGCTAAGCTATATATATTGGGCCATGGAGTTCTGTTATAAACACTTTGGGTTTAGAATTTTCAAGAGGAAAACGTGGGCCTTAATTAATTTCATCTTTGAGTTTTTATGTTAAATAAATATGCACTTTGCTTCTTGATTACTGCAACTTACGGTTTTTCTCTCTCAAATTTATGCTCATAGCCTCATATTATCAAATTTCTATACAATTATCATATTTTGGATTTTTGGAATGAAGTACTTTTAAATCTATATTGGTTATAGTCCATGTGGCAATTCAAGCAAAAATGTACTCTTTGGACCTATTAGATTGGAACTTGAACATTTTAGTTTTGTTTATACGTAAAATTATTGTACATTTGGTCCATGTTATCACTTACCAATTTTTGTTTAAACATTTGGAGGACATCATCTGATACGATCAATGATTTTTCATATCAAGGATATTTATTTTCGAGTCAGGAATTCACTCCAAAAAATATAGAGAGAAGAGAATAATTTTAGAACTAAAATTTTTTCTTCTTGATTCCAGTCCAAATCTGAAATCCCTGTCTTACAATTTTTTTTTTAAATTCAAGACGAAGGAGCATACCTTAAATTCTAGCCCGACAAACCAAGATTGATAGTTATAATCCTGAGCCATAAATACCCTATCTAGCTTCCCGAAAACAAAGGACTTAAAACTACCACTACTCAACAATTCGCATAATAATTAACTAAAAACAAGAAATAATATAACTACAGGATAATGTCACTAATAGTTCCTGAAGTATTAAATTTGTATCACTTTGGTCCCTAAAATATTTTTTGTTACACTACCGTCCCTAATGTTATAATTTCGTCTCATTTTGCTCCTTAAAGTATTTTTCTATCTCATTTTGGTCCCTTTTTCGATTTTTATGTCTCACTTTGGTCTCTTTTTTCGATTTTTAAGTCTCACTTTGGTCCTTTTTTAATGAGAAAATGATGTTTATAGTCCCTCTGGTTTTACGTTTGTGTCACTTTAGTCCCTCTGGTAATAAAAGTGGCACATTAGTCCCTCAACTATAAATTTTGTTGCACAGTAGTCCCTAAACTCAAATTCTGGCTGATTTCTTCCGGCCAACCGAGCGCGTGTGTTACACCTGCCGACCATGTGTCACTTTTGTGGATTAAAATGCAATTTAACACAAATATTGAGGGCATTTTTGTCATTTTCAATCCACCCTATTCTCTCTCTCTCTACTTCATCTTCTTCACCAAAACACACACTAATTCACACACACACATATATACACGCAGACACACACACACGCGCATATATATATATATACACGCAGACACACACACACACATATACTTTTGTGGATTAAAATGCAATTTAACACAAATATTGAGGGCATTTTGTCATTTTCAATCCACCCTATTCTCTCTCTCTTCTACTTCATCTTCTTCACCAAAACACACACTAATTCACCAAAACACACACTAATTCACACACACACATATATATATACACGCAGACACACACACACACGCATATATATATACACGCAGACACACACACACACATATACACACACGCAGACACACGCACACACACATATACACACACATATATAAACACACACACACGCATATACATACATATATATATATATATGTATGTATATAGGTTTATACCATTCTGAAATTTATGGGTTTATACCCATAAACCCATTTCAAAATTCACCATTCTAAAATTCAATTTGGGTGTGTGTATATATGTGTGTGTGATTTTATATACATACATATATGTGTATATGCGTGTGTGTGTGAGCCTATATACATACATATATATATATGTATATGCGTGTGTGTGTGTTTAGATATGTGTGTGTTTATATATGTGTGTATATGTGTGTGTGCGTGTGTCTGCTTGCGTGTATATGTGTGTGTGTGTGTGTGTGTGTGTGTGTGTCTGCGTGTATATATATGTGTGTGTGTGTGAATTAGTGTGTGTTTTGGTGAAGAAGATGAAGGGGAGAGAGAGAGAATATGGTGGATTGAAAATGACAAAAATGCCCTCAATATTTGTGTTAAATTGCATTTTAATCCACAAAAGTGACACATGGTCGGTGGGTGTAACACCCGCGCTCAGTTGGCCGGAAGAAATCAGCTGGAATTTGAGTTTAGGGACTACTGCGCAACAAAATTTATAATTGAGGGACTAATGTGCCACTTTTATTACCAGAGGGACTAAAGTGACACAAATGTAAAACCAGAGGGACTATAAACGTTATTTTCTCTTTTATTTTTTACATTTTTGTCCCCCAGAGACACTTTTATTATTTCCAATGTAACTTCAAAACAATTCAAATTTCATTGCTACTTGATCAAATTACATATAATAAAATTTATCATGTAATTAGCTGAGTTCAACTAATTTTTTTTTTAAAATCTCAATTTAAAATGTATGGAATATATATTTAAAAATAGGTAATATCAATGGGTAAGTGCACCGTTTTATAACCGAATTTTGATTAAATAAATTGAATACTTTTTTGCGATAAATATTTATTTCTTAAATCTAATCAATTGCATTTAGTGTATTGATATTTTTGTGATGTTATTGGTGCTACTTGTCCTTTGCTTTTTTATAAAAGAAATTAATACATTAAAAGCAATTGATTAGATTTAAGTAATAAATATTTATCATAAAAATTATTTAATTTATTCTATCAAAACTCGGTTGTAAAGTGGTGCAGTTAGCCATTGATATAATACTTTTATTTTAAAAATATAAATTTCATATATTTTAGATAGAGATTTTTTTAAAATTTTAATTCAACTAAACTAACTACATAATAATTTTTTTTAGTTGAACTCAACTAATTACATGATAAATTTAATTATATGTAATTTGATCAAGTATCATTAAATTTGAATTGTCTTGATGTGATATTGGAAATAATAAAAAAAAAATTTGGGGGGGGGGGGATGTAAAAAATCGAAAAAAGGACCGAAGTGAGACAGAAGAATACTTTAAGGATCAAAATGAGACAAAATTATAACAATATAGACGGTAGCGTAATAAAAAATACTTTAGGGACCAAAGTAATACAAATTTAATACTTCAAGGACTATTACTGGCATTATCCCTAAAACTAATAAGCTTTAAAATAAAGCAATGACCCATTTACACATAATCTAAGCAGGCCTCTTGACTTCTATATTGGGCTTTGAACTTGGACCAGCTTGCATTGCTGGGTAGGAAATCTGATTGGGCCCCATAACATCATCTTAAAACATACGGAGTATACTTAACTAGGGATGGCAATGGGGCCGGGTCTAACGAGTACCCGCCCCTAATGGGGCGGGTATGAGTCCAAAAAAATGGGGCCGGGTCCGGGTATTGAAATTCAAGATCCGGCTGGGTCCAGGGCGGGTAACGAGTCCTGCCGATACCCGCCCCGGACCCGGACCCGGACCCGGACCCGGACCCGCCCCGATCAAAAAATCATAATATTTTTTAATTATATATATATATAATTATAATATAATAAATGTAAGAAAACAATTACAAAAGTAAGAAATACATTATTACTCAATTTTCGCCCATTTGTCCCCTTTTGTATTACTCTCTCTCTCCCCCTAAACTCTTTCTCTCTCTCTCTCTCTCTCTCTCTCCAATTCCTCAATTTTTGCCCCATTTGTCTTCCCTTTTGTTTTGTATTATTCTCTCTCTCTTCCCCTAAACTCTTTCTTTCTTTCTCTCTGTAATTCTTCATCATTATTTTCTTTTAGATTCATCCGTTTCCTTAGACAACTCCTCAAGTTTTTAATATATATATATATATCACAGAACACACATACACAAAACACGCACACTGCACACCGGCGGGTGAGGGGGGATCTGAAGAAGAAGAAGAAGAAGAAGGGGGGAGAAGAAGAAGCAGGAAGAAGTAGCAGGGGGAAGAAGAAGAAGGAGACGAAGAAGGAAGAAAATAATATTATTGCAATTTTTTTTTAAATCGACCGGGTCTAGTGGGTAGGACCCGGACTCACCGGGTACCCGCCGGGTCCGGGGCGGGGCGGGTAATGACCGGGTCCGGGTATTGAAATTTTTTAACGGGGCGGGTCCTGAGTATTGCTATACCCGCCCCATACCCGCCCCGTTGCCATCCCTATAATTAACATAGAATGTATATATGTAGATATGTATATGCGAACAAGTGGGCTATATATTTATAATAATAAACCATCAAGTTGAAATATTATAGTTTGTTAATTGGGTTGTGATGGGGAAGTTAGCAATTTTAGACCTAATTGCATATGCCAAGTCAAATTTAGACCCTTTTGAAAAAGCAAGACATTTTTAATCCTCTGTGAGACCCATTCAATTGAAAGTTCTAAAATACCCTTACTAACTAAGTTGTATTAAAAGAAAAGAATAATCCCTATGGGACCCATTCACTTGAAAGTTCTAAAATACCCTTACTAACAAAATTGTATTAAAAGAAAAGAACAAATTTGCCATTTATCAAATGTTTAAAATAACCTTACATTCATTCAATAATAAAAAAAAAGAAAACTAATATTAAATGCCAAGTCCCCCTCCTTCTTCCCCTTCCCGCCGTTGCTGAGGAATCTGTTTATGTTGAATAGAATTTCCCCCAATTCAATCCAAATTTAGGGTTCTTCGTTCCCCAAAATCCCCCTCCCCCCAATTCAGTCCAAATTTAGGGATCTTCTTTTCCCAAATTCCCCTCCCCCCCAATTGACTCGAAATTCTTTACAATTGATTGATATTTACCAAAGAAAACTTGCGCATTGTTTTCCTTGACTGCGGAAGACAACAATTTGTTGCTTTGGTCGTGTGTTTATAGTTGTTCGAGGTGCATTTGGAGTTTAATCGACCCGAATACTTGGTAACTTTGTACATTATTTCAATTTTGTTTTTTATGCAGTTTTGAACCAATTTTGGCTTCTTCTTCTTCATCATTGTGACTGTATGTATTGTGATTTTGAGGTTGGTTTCCAAGATTAATTTTGTTGAATATTTTCCAAGATTAATCATGTTGTTGTGTTGTGCGGTAGGCAATGTAGGCAGGTTGTAGAATAATGGGTATACTTGTTAAATAGGAATATCCTTCTGTATACTGGTGTATAATTCAATCATAAATAGTTTCAATAGCAATAACTGTTTTTTGTTGTTCCTTTTAGGAAAATGTCAGACTATCTGTTGTACTATAGATACGATGGAGAATGGCAGAGGAAAGATGGAGAATTAGGAGCATATGAATGGATTTCAAGGAATAATTATGAAATGCACAATACAATAATCAGAGAAGAGGGAGATGATCTTAACACGGTAACAGTTTCAAAGTTTTATGATTTTGTATTTGAAAGGTCTCCTTTAAACAGGATGACTTTGACATTAAATTGAGTTATATGCCTTTGTCCTGTAAAGGTTCGAACCCTAAATATATTTTGACCGATTTTGATGTAAAGTGTTATCTTATGGACCAATGTTGTGTATCTAAATGTAGAAGCATTCTCCATGTTGAGCTTATTAAGAAGACAGTACCTGTTGAACATAATTGGTTTGAAAATGGTAATGGTGTTGATATTCATGGTGTGGAATCTAATACTGAGGACTCAGGTTCTTATGTGGATGTCAATTTGGTTGATGACTATACATCTGCCGTTGGTCGGCCGGGTGTTGTTTTAGATAAGCGGATGTCCCCGCCCATATCGATGGCCTCTGCCCCAACTCCTGTGAAACAAACTCCTTCAATTAATGAAAATTTAGAATCAACTCCCTTTTCGACTCCTAATGTTGAAAATCTGCAATCAACTCCTGCGACTCCCTCAAGTCCAATACCTGCGTACACTACACCTTTCTCAAGGGATGACTCAATTCCAATTCTTCGAGCTATCGTAAGTGAACCTATTCCTGATGAGGTTGTTGAAACCTTCAGTTTTGTTGATGGTATAGATTTGCCTATTGGACATGAATTCAAAAGCAAAGATGAGGTATTCAATGTGGGGGTCTAAAAGGGGGGGGGGGGGGGTTGAATAGACCCTGAAGTCTTTTTCAACTTAAAAAAGATTCTTATTAAAAAGGATTTTGGATGCTTGAAAAGTAGACGCTTGACTGAGCGTTTACTTGAAATATAGACGCTTAGGCTAAGCGTTTGATGAAGACTGTTTTTAGAAAGTTAACTTAGGCTTCAAGATTTGAATTCTTTAACCAAGTAGGTTTAAGCGTTCAGTTTTTTAATCAGTGTTAGCACACCAAAATGATTTTTGTAGTGTTCCTTTTTAAAAGGCTTTAGCGTCACAGAAAGTGTATTTAGTTGCTTAGCGTTTGATTAAGTTTTGCTTGATCAGTTTATGATATGACAATATGAAATACTGAAAGTAAAGTAAAGAACAATATTTGTAAGGTTCGTTGGGTGGTGTAATCCCAACTACGTCATTCTTCTCCTTGAACACTTGGAGGCAATCCACTAAAATGATTCTCAAACAATCACACAGAATCTTCTACAAATTAGGGAGAGATGGTCTGCTCCAAATCACTTCAATCCCCTTGCTTCTTTCACCCAGAAATACGGCAAGTATTCAACTTCGACTTCACACAGATCGCGAGGCTTGGATAGGGATTTTTCTGAAAGATTTGTTTGATTTTGATAAAGTTCAAACAATTAGGAATATCTCAGTAGTAATGTGGGTTTCTCTGAAGAGAATGTTTGAGATATTGGTTGATTGTCTCAGGAATTTGAAGAAAAGCAAAGAGAATGTTTTCTTGAAAATTCTAGCTTTTCTGAGATTGTAAGGAGCGAGACTTCAATGCAACAGCAATTCAACTTGATAATTGTTCTCTCTGTGTTTGAATTGTTGTTGAAGTTCTATTTATAGGCATTCTTGGAAAAAGTGTCCGTTTGAGACATGCACGAGCGCGTGTCTCTCACTTCCACGAGTGAACAACTTTTATCCTTTTTCTTGAAAATCTGCTGCACAAAAGTTGGTGTTGCAGGCTTTGAATAGTTGACAATCCAATACGGTGGCTTCTCCGTACGTCTGAAAGTGCTTATCACATTTAATGCTCTTATCAGCATTTAATGCATTTGAATTAAATGCCCTTTGGCACTTAATGCATTGAGAATATTTGCATTAAACTCCTTCTGGACTTAAAAATAAATTCAGGTGAAATCAGTCATTGATAGACGCTTATTCAACCTTGAATCACTTCTATCCTATAAGGTGACGCTTGGTGTAGCTGGTCATTCTAGCTCTTGGAATCTTCATCTTTATTCAGACTTCAGGCGCTTGAGTCTTCAAACTTTACTTCTGATAAACTCACTCAGAACATATCAGAAGCTTAGTCTAAGACAACTTAACCAAACAATCTAGAATAAAAATAAAACAAAGCCTATTACAAATCTAACGCTTCAAAACTGAAAACAACCTTACATATTTTGGGGTCTAACAAAAAGTCCTAATTGTCATCATCAAAACATCTAACATGGAATTCCTAACAATTTCCCCCTTTTTGATGATGACAATACTCACTCTTTTATAGTTCAAGAGTTAGATAGCCAAAAATAAAAGTTAGCTTTGATTAGATAAGGTTAGTTAAAGTTAGTTACGCTTCAACGAGATGTTTCAGCTGAAAAATGCATTTTATATATATCAAAGATTACAAGCATTTTTACAACTAAACAAACAAAATAGAAGAGACAAGAATATAGATAATGCAAATCAAAATGCTTTAATGACTTGATCTAACTTTGTATCGCTTGGGCATTTCAGCTCGGATAGCTTCAGTCAGATTATCTTCCAAGGTCATCATTGCTTCATGATCTTTGTTGATTATGAGCTTATTTTCTTCTTGTTGTCTCTTCTTGAAAGCAGTAAAGTGTTTATCCCAATCAGTTGGGTCAATACCAATATACCTTAGGCAAATTTTGAAGGTTCGGATGAAGTCAGACATCTGCCTCTCTTCAGCTAACATTCTTGGATCTGAAGGTTCTGGAATAGATGCTCTTTGAAGAGGGATGTCAAAATGTTCAAGCAGTGCCCGAGAAGGTATTGGTAGATTTGGATAGAGTGCTCGCGGAGGTTATCTTAGCGTTCTACTAGGCGCTCTAGCAGAATCACTTACCCCAACAGCAGTTACCCAAGAAGGGAGACTTAGTGCAGAAGGAGAAAGTAAAACTTGAGGTAAGACTTGACGCTCAGGAGGCGGAGGCTCTTGAGCTCTTGAACTAGTCGCTTTCCTCTTTTCTCCTTTCTTCTTCTCTTTCCCCTTATTGCCATCATCAGATTTGAGAAAATGTTCCGTAAGTAAACTGACTTGATGAGCAATCTGAGACATAGAATCTGTAATGTCGTCCAAGCGCTTGTCGAAGCGTTCCTGCAATGTAAAGAGCTTGGCGCTGGTAGCATCATTCAGAGATGTCTCTAGGGTTTCGAGGCGCTTTTCAAATGCTTCTTTTGTGGCAAGTTGGTTGGCGTGATTAGCATCATGCATTTCTTGAAAAGTTTGTCTGCACTCACCAACAGCCGCTTGAGCTGAACTACGCATATGAGCAATTTGAGCGCTCATAACGTGAAACTCAATCTTTGCTAAGTCTTCTTTAATCCAGTGGAGAGATTCTTCGTTTTGATTAGCATGAGCACTGATATCCTCGAAGACGGATTTGAGCAAAGGACCAAAAGATTGACTCGCATCTGATTGAACCGCTTGAGGATCCGATCGCTTGAACCTGGATGAGTGTTTGAGAGAGTCAATGGGAACTTGATACGCTGGATCGAAGACAGTACCTCGTACGTCGAGAGAAAGATCCTCAGCAATATCATCAGTAACGAGTTCAGGAGCGTCAGGAATATCCTCTGGTTGTGACACTTGAACTGGTTCTTCCGCAGACGCTGGGATACTTGCAACTTCAGAAGTGTACGCTTCAACTGACTTAGCAGGCGCTTCCTCAAGCACTGACTCAGTTTGGCGAAAGTCATCGAATTGGAAGTTCCAATTTGCTAAATTGGCATAAGAAGTGGACGCAGCTTCCAAAAGTTCAGTGAGTCTGGTTTTTGAAAAGCAAGTACCGGAAATGAATGTACGAAGGGGACTATCAATGGCCTTGATGTGCATGGGACCAATGATATCAAGCACATGATGCGGAAAGACTTTGGACGACGCTTGACAGATAGAGAAAATGGAATCTGTAGAGTAATTTCTAGAAAATCCAATCAAGCAGTCAGAGGGAAGAGATTTGAGACGCTGATCTTCAGGCACGTAAGCAGCGTAGTACTCTTCTAAATATGGATAGATCGCTTGAGCTAGTCCCTGATTTCTTTCTAGCAGTGAGAGGACAAATTCATAATGACTGAGTACCTCTTTGCGGATAGAAGGGAGCAGTGTATATCCTCGAAATGAATTGATGACAGAGCCATTCCATTGTCTGAGATTGGTAGTGAAGATTTTCTCGAAATGAGATAATGGAGTCATAATCTTCACCATCAAGTTAAAATTATCTTCCCAGTGGCTGGGAGCGAAATTCAGGCTAGTAATTTGAGTACTTCCGCTGGTAGACGCTTCAGCGTTGAAATGTAGAGGAGTAATGGACAATCTGTGAAGCTCTTGACGCAGACATTGTTCAATTTGATGTCTAAGCAGTGGGAGCTTGAGAACAGGCCCAACTCTCTGTTGACACTTCTTCAGTCAATACTTGGCGAAATGATGCTTCTTGTCATGCATGCCTACTCCAAATAAATGGGGAGCTTGAACTAACTCTGTGAAGGTATATTGATGACCCATATACGCTTCAATCCAATTTACTTCGTTCATACAGTAGTCCGTGCCAGCGTTGACTATAGATCTAATGCCTTCATGGTGAATATCTCTGATAGATTCAAAGCGATATCTATCGGTCTGATAGTTAGCATTCCAGATGCTATCAAAATATGCATCAGCTTCAGTCTGGATCAGATCTGTGAGAGTTTCGAGACGCTCACCGGCATGAACTATTTTTTTTTCCATAGGCGAAGTGGATTGACCAAAGTTAGATTCTTAAGACTATTGGCAATATGAGGAAAGTGTGTGTAGCCTTCTTGGTTCAAGACAGCCTCTGATGGATTGAGAAAGCTAGGGCGAAGTGGCTCATACACACGAATACTGTAGTCTCTGAGAGCAAAACCTGTAGACTTGCTGTGGCCATAGTCGAGGTAATATGCCAGATCCACATCACATCTAGGAGTTGTTCCTCCTTGTCTGTCTTATTGAAGAATGAGAGAGGATGGTATTTGACCAGGAGTTTTTTGTAGTTGAATGGCCATATAATATTTCCTCTCAATTTCTATCATCTCAGTGTTAAACACTATATCCTTAATTTTATTGTCGATGTCAATTAGCAGGGCAACCTCATTCTCAGCAGCAATATATCTTTCTTCATTATAGCCTGCATGAATGAAATCTTCTTCGAGCGCTGGGGGCATGTAGTTGATTGAATGATCAATCGTCTTCAGCATGTCCAATTGGAAGAAGTGCCTTGGCTTTGGAACGTCTTCAGCAACGCTCTGACCTTCTGAGCGTGCCTCTGTTATAGCTCGAACAAGGATTGATGTTTGGACCGCTTTGGAAGCAGGTTCCTCAGTTTCAATTTCAACAGCTTCTGTAGCAACATCTTTGGCAATAGCCACAACTTCTGTCGACTCAACATCTAGGTGGATGTTTGGTGACGCTTCAGCAGCAGCTGGAACTAAAGCTGTAACATATGAACTATCCTTTATAAGAGCAGGATCTTCTACAGATGTAGGAATATGAATACTGTGGGAAGAAATAAACTTACCCTGAGAACTTGTCTCAACAGCAACACTTTGAGCGCTTGGCTCAATAGCAACTTGAGCGCTTGGCTCAACAGTCTCAGGCTCTTCAGGAACAAGAGCAGCTCGACGCTTGCTTGTCCTGGAACGCTTGGAGATTTTCTTCACGTTGACTCCTTCAACGAGTTTGAGCGCTTGAGCGGGAGGAGCAACAACTGGTTCATCGAATTCAATTTGTTTGATGATTCCTTCCAGCTTCCTCCGCTTGAGAGGTAACTTGTCCTGTGCATCCTCATCAGTTTCCTCATCATTCTTTTGAGGAGCAGGAATAGCTTGTGCCTTGGGCTTTCTAGGAGCCCTCTTCTTGGTAGCAGCTGGACGCTTCACGGCTTCCTCTTGAGCATGACGCTCAGCCTCTTCATCAGACGCTTCACGTACAGTCTGACGCTCAAAAAGTGGTTTAGCAGCACCACCAACTTTGGGAGGATTGAATAGATTGGTCAGAATCCTTCTTCTCAAAAACTTGGTCTTATTCAACGAGAGACCAAATGAGTAAACGCAGTCTGATCTGTACAGAAGGTTACTCAAAACAAGCCCATACAGTTTATTTGGGGTGTTCAGACAGTCCCTAAACCGTCCAAAGATGTACTCACTACAGTTGATTTGGATAGAGAGGAGTATCGCTGTCATCATCTGAAATTGTGTAGGATTGACCTTATCAAAAGTGCCTACTCTGCATTCAATAATCTTACTGCAGAAATCAGCCAACTGAAGGTATTGGGATACCAAATCTTTCTTTTCAAAGTGCTGGGTGTAGGGTACATCATCGTAAGCCCTCATAATCATCCATGCTTCCTTGATTTGTGCTAGAGTAATACTATCCAGTGCATCACCCGCATTGGGAAGTTTAAAGTTCTTTGCAATAGATGCAGCAGACAACACAAATTCCCTAGGTGTCTCCTTCTTGGACATAGGGAGAAGGCAAGAGATAGACTTCTTGTCCTCCGAGAGTTTAGTAGTCCTCCAAAAAGTGTCAACCTCAGTCGGGAAGAAATATGAATATTGCGTTAAAAAATTCTTCAGCCCGGCCTTTGAAACTGTGTCCATCATATCATGTAGGTTGATCTGGGGTTGATCATACAGAAATTTCCAGTCGACAATAAGGCCTTCAGTAACCTTGATGATAGACTCGGCAGAAGCAGACGAAGCTTTCTTTGGAGCCATTTTTGAAAGTAGAGTGAACTGAGATTTGCTTTTGCTTTGAGAGAGATTGAGAGAATTTTGCAGAAATCTTTGAGTGAAAGTGAATAATTTTTCTGCAGAAATTGTGTTTTAAATGACACAGTAAAGAATTTTGAAACTTGTGTTCTCTAGTCTCTGTAGGATTTAGACACGTGTAAAGACTTTTTAATCTCAGCTATAAATTCATTAACTGCGGACGCGAGTTTTGTGTAAGAGAGAGAAGTTACATTTGGTAATTCCCATATATAATGATTTGACATCCGAGTTAAAAAAAAAAAACGTTTGGTATTTTCAGAGTGTAGCACACGTGCCTGATGGTACATTGACACGTACACAAACACGTGTTATCTCTGAACCGTCATTTTAAAAGTTTTGATTACGCGCCAGTTTGATGTGATAGAAGCGTGCGAGTAGAGTACAAAATAGACTTTTGAGTCTACCCACTACTTCAAAAAGTTTGTAAAATTTATGCATGTCTGTTAAAAATATTTTTATATTAAGAGTTGAATGGAATTGATTCAACGCTTAACTGATACCACTGGTTGATATATCATTAGAAAATTAGACGCTTAGGATTAAAAAGACTTTTTATGTTTGAGCGTCCAATATTTTATGCACAAGTAATACTGAGCGTTGATGATCATGCATCTGAAAATTTTGATCATTGATGCTTGCAGTTATGGTTAAGTACAACTTTAAGGTTCCCCCTAAATTTGATAGCTTGTACCAATAAACAAAAACTTATTTTAGACATAAATCAAGTGGATTCCCCCTAAATTATATATCTAATAAAGTATGATGCAAAATGATTAAGCGTTTAAATCAATCATACCTAATTCACTTCTCAAAGTGAGAAAACGTTGTTCGTTGAGCGCTTTAGTGAAGATATCTGACAATTGTTTGTCAGTTCCAATAAAGTGCATGGAGATATCTTTCTTTTGAACGTGGTCACGAAGAAAATGGTATCTAATGTCAATGTGTTTGGTTCTGGAATGAAGAATAGGGTTTTGAGTCATGGCTAGAGCGCTTTGGTTATCACAATGAATGGGGGTTGGACCTAGGATTATTCCATAATCTCTAAGTTGCTGTCTCATCCATAACACTTATGCACAACAACTTCCTGCAGCTACATACTCAGCTTCGGCTGTGGAGGTAGCTATGGATTGTTGTTTCTTACTATGCCATGAAACTAACCTATCACCTAGAAATTGACATGTACCACTAGTACTCTTACGATCTATTTTGCATCTTGCAAAATCTGCATCTGAGTAACCAATTAGTTCAAAAGGAGAGTCCCTTGGATATGATAGGAGTCGTTTTTACGTGTTTTTAAGCCCCTTTCCGTTTATGTTTTAGGTTCATTTATCGCTTGATTCTTTCCACATGTGCATTTAATTCGTGCATTAAGTGATTTCAGACCTTAAATGGATACAATCGAAGAACGGGCTGAAAAACAACGTATAAAACAAGTTTAGGCCAAGATGCTTCATACCTCCACGACCAAACAAGCAAGAAATAAGTTGGAGTTAGCCAAGATCATGTTTTAGTACCATTTCCGCACACCTGGGTGCCAAATCAGAAACAATCTCCACGTTGGAACGCCATTTGGATAACTTTAGAGACCGAAGTTGATGAAGTGTCCTTCTACAAAGTTTTAGAGATATGTCTTATCTTTACATGGGAACTTGAATCATCCAATTCGGAGGTCTGTGGAGAAGTTTATGAATAAAACACTATCCCTGCGCTGGAAAACACGAAAGTGGCAGCTCCCATTCTTAGTAGGTGGAAAACAAGAGAATGGTAGTTCACATTCTTGGTAGGAGGAAAGTAAGAGAATGGTAGGTGGAAAACAAGAGAATGGTAGTTCACATTCTTGGTAGATGGAAAGCAAGAGAATGGTAGGTGGAAAGAAAAGAGAATGGAAGCACATGTTCTTGGTTGGTGAATTTTTTTGGCTATAAAAGGAGGATTGGATACCATCCTACAAACACACTTGAAAACACATTCCCTATTGGGGGAGCCTAAACACATCCTATCATCATCTTCATCATCCTTAGATTAGTTATGAAGATTATCAAGAACCTTTGAAGGTAAAGAAATCAAGAAGCATGGAAGAGATGAAGATCGAAGTTCAACCATCAAAAATACGAGGGAGTTTCTTAGATTTAGATTTGTTTTTGTCTATGAATATGAATCTTAATTTAAGTTCCTATCTTTTATCTTTTATGATGAAATAGATTCTTCGAACTAAGGCCATGTTGAGGCTTAATTATGATAATTGAGATATAAATTGTGTTTTTCATATTAATTTTATTGTTGTTTTGTGTCTTGATCTTGTTTGAATGCATCATATGCTTAGCTACCATATGCATGATTTATTACTTAAATTATTCGTTCGAGAGAAGGTAATTTAAGGTGCAAAGATGATCATCACATAATCCGTAAAAAATAGGGAATTGCCCCTAGAGATAGGTAGAGATTCCCGGGTGCAGTTAGCCGGATTAATTCGGGGAAATTCTAGAACTTGAATGCATGATTGTTGGTTAGATTCTTGGATAGACATATCTAGAGAACCATCAATTAATCATAGGATTATTACAGCCGAGACATCGGGTAGTAATTATTTAAGGTTTTTTCCACCAAAGCAACATTAGTCTAATAATATGAGAACATGTTTATAATGAAAATTGATTAATTTATGCCAACACATGTGTCTTAGTTGCTCTCTTCCATAGCTATCTTGATTTCGACATCTTGTTTCTTATATCTTACTTCCATAATATTTTAGTTAATTCTTGTTTTAGTTTAAGTTCTTCAATTGCTTTAAAATCATAAACTAAAATACAAGTCCTTGAGGTTCGACAACCTGGACTTTATTGTCCACTTTATTACTACACACGACCAGTCCACTTGCTGTTTAATACACGTAAGGATTTTTCGTGTCAAGTTTTTGGCGCCGTTTCCGGGGACTTGTTTAATTTTAGTTTTTGATTTTATTGTAAGTTTTAAGTATTTATTTTATTTTTATTTTTTTATTACTATTATTTTTATTTTTTTCTTACACTCTGAGCTCGCAATGGCTAGCAATTTTCCAGATATGACCCTTCCGGAGAATTAATTATGGCTGCAAAGCGTCATTCAATTCGCAAAGGATAGCAATTTTCCTGATATGACACTACCGGAGAATCAATTATGGCTGCAAAGCGTCATTGAATCGTGTTATGCACAAGGGTTCTTTCCAAAACATTACCAAGAAAGAATTCCTACTCCGGAGGAACAACTTGATAACACCATTGGAGAGCTCCACTTTATGATGAAGGACGAACGGCGGGAAATGAAGGAGATGAATCATCAACTCAAGCAACTAACGAGCGACATATCTGAGAAAGTAACATGGGCATTGCTTGGTACCACTGAGATAGATCAAAAGGAGGAATTCAACACCGTGATGTTGAATGAAATGAAGTTGGAAAATTAGAAAGCAGATTCCTCCAACGATGAGCATTCGACTCCTATCCTTTCTGAGGGTGTTGACATTTCTTTACTTTCTTCCCTAGCCACAGGTAAATCGGTATTTGATGCCGACGATGGTAAGTTGTTATTGAATGTAGGAGATGACATGGTTAATTTCGATAACTATGAGGTTTTTGAGCATCTAATTGATTTTGATTTGTCTTTACACATTGATGTTTTTGATCCTTACATGAAAAGCGAGCCAATAATCTTCAACATCCATACATGATGGAGCTGAAATATGTCAAGGTGATTGGTGAAGAAAAACGAGACATTATCTCTAGGTTGGAGAAAAATCTGCACCACCATCCGGAGTATGAGGAAGAAAAGGTAATAGAGGTATTGAGGGACCATAAAAAAACTCGTGAGTGGATGATTGCTTGGTCTCAACCTAGGGTATTTATCACACACGATGGACCAATCCTCAATACCAATATCCAAAGATTGAATCGATACCCGAGAGTGGAGTGGAGAACAAACAAAGCATTCATACGTCATCCTCCTTGAGCCGACCCGATAAAGTCAAGCTAGTGACTTTAAAACAAGCGCTTCTTGGGAGGCAACCCAAGTTTGTAAGTTTTCTTTTCTTTTTGCTTTTCTTTTTGCTTTGTTTAGTTTGTTTCTTTATGTTGTGTTCTAGCATGCACTTTTAGCATGTATATTTTCATATGCTTGATGGTTTGTTTGATAAGTATGTTGAACCTGTTATAGTAGCAATTCCCCGTTGTTTTGAGAGACCTATTTTGATGAGATGGGTTTGATTTGGAACATATTTGTGATGAAGGATTGTTTTTCAACAATCCTTCATTATAAGTACTCTTATACCTTTTGCATGCGTTTATGTGAGACAACATTGGGGACAATGTTGAGTTTTAGTTTGGGGGTATATGTGGGTAGTACTTTGTGGTTTTAATACATTCATATGATTGATCACCATGTGCTTGCTATTTTTGTCATGTCATGTGTTCCTTGTTTAGCTCAAGTTTGGGGGAATTTGTATGCTATCATGTTTATATGTGTTTATGTTAAGAAAATCAAGCATGATTTTTTTTTTTTAGTCCTTCCAATTGATGCATTTAAATTGATTAACTTGTAAAAATGACATGATTTTTTGAAATAATTTGAATTTAAATGAACATATATATCTTTGAAATTGCTCATGGAGATCCTATACTAGGATTGATTTCTTAGATGATTCACAATGCACATAAATCGAAGGTAGAGGAGTTGAGAGGATAACCATCTTGAGACACTTAAGGAATTTTTCCCGGAAATATTAATTTAGATTTCTCATACGGTTATAAGTTGAATATTTAATTTTGTATGCTAAAAAATGAATTAAAAAGGTTGAATTTTGGTATGACAAAAATTGGTCAGGCTAATACGTACTGGAGGTGAAAAGTTTCATGCTTACATACTGTACTATTGTGCTAATTTGAGCTTTGCACAAACCAAAAATGAGTGAATTGTTTAAAAGATCTAGTTTTATTTCGTGGCCTTTGACACTCGAGTGATTAAATCCTTAGGAGTGTCTTTACACTTAATGCCCCAAAACTATCTAGTTTGGGAGTCATTGATCTAAAACTTGTTATATGGGTGCCATAGAAAGCCTAATGGAATAAAACATTGCACATGATCTAGCCTTAATGAAGTTAATTGGAAAGTTTCATATGAATTGAAAGTTTGAATGTTTGAGATAATGAAATTTAAATGACTATGAGATTTTCTATGATTCTTATGCTTTGTGTTTGATCATAAAGTTGATAGATATGAGATTAATGTCCAAAATTTGGTAAGGATGCCTCTCGACTATAATACCTTAGATTTATTTTCACTACACCCTATGGAGTCTTTTCCAGTATTGGTGTCACATGAGCAAAAGTAGTTGATATGTATATATATTTGTGAGCTGTAAAATGATGATTTTGTGCCATTTATTCTTGTTAATTATGCTGAGATGTATTCATTTGGTTGGGATTGAAAGTTTGTTAGATTTTGTGGGTATATCGTCTGCAAACCCTCACGAGACTATAACTCGTCCTTTGAGGTAACTCAAAGGTTTAAAGGCTTGTTGCACATGCTAAGTGCAATCGTTTACTCCACGAAAGTGAGTTCGTTAGTTGTTTTTGTTTTCTCCTTTTGGTTGATGATATTTTTCGTACCCTAGACCTTTTATTGCTCGAGGTCGAGCAATTGATAAGTTTGGGGAAGTTGATAGGAGTCGTTTTTACGTGTTTTTAAGCCCCTTTCCGTTTATGTTTTAGGTTCATTTATCGCTTGATTCTTTCCACATGTGCATTTAATTCGTGCATTAAGTGATTTCAGACCTTAAATGGATACAATCGAAGAACGGGCTGAAAAACGACGTATAAAACAAGTTTAGGCCAAGATGCTTCACACCTCCACGACCAAACAAGCAAGAAATAAGTTGGAGTTAGCCAAGATCATGTTTTAGTACCATTTCCGCACAACTGGGCGCCAAATCAGAAACAATCTCCACGTTGGAACGCCATTTGGATAAATTTAGAGACCGAATTTGATGAAGTGTCCTTCTACAAAGTTTTAGAGATATGTCTTATCTTTACATGGGGACTTGAATCATCCAATTCGGAGGTCTGTGGAGACGTTTATGAATAAAACACTATCCCTGCGCTGGAAAACACGAAAGTGGCAGCTCCCATTCTTAGTAGGTGGAAAACAAGAGAATGGTAGTTCACATTCTTGGTAGGAGGAAAGTAAGAGAATGGTAGGTGGAAAACAAGAGAATGGTAGTTCACATTCTTGGTAGATGGAAAGCAAGAGAATGGTAGGTAGAAAGAAAAGAGAATGGAAGCACATGTTCTTGGTTGGTGAATTTTTTTGGCTATAAAAGGAGGATTGGATGCCATCCTACAAACACACTTGAAAACACATTCCCTATTGGGGGAGCCTAAACACATCCTATCATCATCTTCATCATCCTTAGATTAGTTATGAAGATTATCAAGAACCTTTGAAGGTGAAGAAATCAAGAAGCATGGAAGAGATGAAGATCGAAGTTCAACCATAAAAAATACGAGGGAGTTTCTTAGATTTAGATTTGTTTTTGTCTATGAATATGAATCTTAATTTAAGTTCCTATCTTTTATCTTTTATGATGAAATAGATTCTTCGAACTAAGGCCATGTTGAGGCTTAATTATGATAATTGAGATATAAATTGTGTTTTTCATATTAATTCTATTGTTGCTTTGTGTCTTGATCTTATTTGAATGCATCATATGCTTAGCTACCATATGCATGATTTATTACTTAAATTATTCGTTCGAGAGAAGGTAATTTAAGGTGCAAAGATGATCATCACATAATCCGTAAAAAATAGGGAATTGCTCCTAGAGATAGGTAGAGATTCCCGGGTGTAGTTAGCCGGATTAATTCGGGGAAATTCTAGAACTTGAATGCATGATTGTTGGTTAGATTCTTGGATAGATATATCTAGAGAACCATCAATTAATCATAGGATTATTACAGCCGAGACATCGGGTAGTAATTATTTAAGGTTTTTTCCACCAAAGCAACATTAGTCTAATAATATGAGAACATGTTTATAATGAAAATTGATTAATTTATGCCAACACATGTGTCTTAGTTGCTCTCTTCCATAGCTATCTTGATTTCGACATCTTGTTTCTTATATCTTACTTCCATAATATTTTAATTAATTCTTGTTTTAGTTTAAGTTCTTCAATTGCTTTAAAATCATAAACTAAAATACAAGTCCTTGAGGTTCGACAACCTGGACTTTATTGTCCACTTTATTACTACACACGACCAGTCCACTTGCTGTTTAATACACGTAAGGATTTTTCGTGTCAGGATACCATAAGCACATATTTTGAGTGTAACAGGCATTGTTGATCGCTTCGGCCCAAAACCTAGGAGCAAGCTTGGATTCTGCTAACATTCTCCTAGTGACTTCCTTGAGCGTTCGGTTCCGGCGCTCAGCAACACCATTTTGTTGGGGAGTTTTGGGAGCAGAATACTTATGATGTATTCCATTTTCTGCACAAAACTTCTCAACAATCTTGTTAGTAAACTCAGTACCGTGATCGCTTCTTATTCTTGCAACCTTAAGATTTTTCAATATTTGAAGTTGCCGAATAAGCGTTGTTAACTTTTCACAAGTCTCATCTTTGGATGAAAGAAATTCCACCCAAATAAATAGAGAGAAATCATCTACTATCACCAAAGCATATTTTTACCGCTTACACTGATCGTTTGAACAGGTCCAAACAAATCCATGTGAAGTAGTTCAAGTATTCTAGAGGTAGATAGATGAGGTTTTTTCTTGAAGGATGACTTAACTTGTTTACCCATTTGACAAGCGTCACAAAGGCGATCCTTATGATATGGTCCATTTGGTAATCCCTCTACAAGATTTTGACTTATAAGCTGAGAGATTGTTTTGAAGTTGAGGTGATTCATTTTTCTATGCCATAACCAACCCATTTTAGATTCATTTTTAGCAACAAAGCATGTTGGGCTGTTATCATCTGTTGAACCCCAATCTACCAAATATACGTTGTTAGTTCTTTTACCCTTCAATTTAGTAGACTTAGTCTTAGCGTCATTTATATAGCAACAGTCACTTGAGAATATGACTCAAAGCCTTTATCACAAAATTGACTTATGCTTAATAAATTGTGCTTTAGACCCTCAACATAATAAACATCACTTATCATGATGTTCCCCCTATGCACAGTACCTATACCTTTGGAGTTGTCACCAAATACAACCTGAGGACCATTGGCAGCTCAATAGTGGATCAGAAGATCTTTGGAACCAGTCATGTGCCTTGACGATCCACTATCGAAGTACCACACAGACGTATCGGCTCTAGCTCTAGGTACTTGCAATCAAAAGGGAAGTTCTATTTCTGTTCATTAGTAACATTGTTAGTTTGAATTAGAACTTTAGGAACCCATATTTGCCTGGTCTTCATTGTAGGAATACTGGTCTTTTTGGGTTTCACAACGTGTTGTGTGCTTTTTGGGTGTATAATAAAATCCTCGATTATAATGGTAGTCATAATCATAGTCATAATCATAATCATCATAGTATCGATAACATGATTTTGGTTGTCTTGGATATTGACGCTGGTATTTCCTTGACGTTGGCTTGGGTTGCACTTTTGGTGCTGGACGCTTAGCGCTTGATTCACAATGGTCAAACTTATCTTTAGCCTTTTGATCGTTTGGATAGACCCGTCTTTGTGAATCATTTGCCTTAGCCTTACTCTTGCCTGAGTTAGCTTTGACTTTCTCATTTGGCCTCTTACCATTGTCACTAGATTCATTTTGTGTTTGACCTTGTGAAAGTTTCTCAACAAAGATAACACCCTTTCCTTTGTTGTTTGCCGTAACATTAGATTTATTAGGTTGTTTACCAAGTTTATCGTATCCTAAACCGGTCTTTTCACCAAATAATCTAGTTACTCCAGTCACATTATCCAACTTTCTAGAAGCTTTTGATAATGATGAGATGAGCTGCTCTGATTTAGAAAGTCTAGTGATCAAATCAGCTTCTCTCTTGACTATTATATCAAGATCGCTTTTTAATTGAATAATTTCACTCTCCAGCATTGGTTTTTCTCAATGCACTGTTGCTGAACCTGCAACTCTGCTTTGAGCGTTACTTTATCTCTTGTGAGTGATGAGATAATAGCGAGATCATTTTGATATATTTTGGCAGCTTCTTGACATTCATTGTAGTATTTTTTGACTTTGTCAAGTAATTCATCATAAGAGAGAGGTATAGATAATTCATTGATTACCTCAGAAGACGCTTCATCATCTCTGGACATGATACACATGAGCGCTGAGTCATCTAATGGCTCATCATCATCACTACTCTCCTCTGATGATTCTAAATCTTCAGGTGCAGATGCTGGTTCTGATTCCGCTAGCAAACCTTGTTGACGAAGGTTGCTCCTGAATTGGTTTCTATCCAAGTAATCCTGCCTTGAGGGCTTGGATACGTTTGGATAAGGGCAATTTACCTGGTGGTGCCCTGGTTTCCTGCAATTATAACAAAGATTAGTTTTCATCTTTTGTTCATTTGTTAACCTTGCAATGTGTGGTTTTGAGACCACTGGAGCTGAGAGATTTTGAGTAGACGCTTGGTATGGAACAGGCCCTTGGGGTGAGGGAACAGAATACCGAGGCGCTTGAAACTGTTGTTGCATCGGAGAAGGCGCTTGATATGAATTTTGTCCTTGATTATTGAAACCTTTTCCTTTCTTTTCATATCTCAAGAACTTCCTGAATCTATTCAGCAAAGCCAACTCCTCTTCTTCATTGATATCTAAATTTTTTCCTTTATTGCCCGATTTGCCTTTGATTGATGCTATAAGCGCTCCAGATTCAATTACTGGACTACTCACAACATCACTAGCAGAATTGCACTCGAACTCAAATGCTTTGAGCTCTGAAAAGGCGTCTTCTGGAGTTAGGAGATCCAACATATTTGATTCTCTCATAGCAGTTGTTTTCATCAAGAATTTACTTGGTAAACTTCTAAAGATCTTAACCACCATTTCTCGATTCTGCAAATCCATTCCCAACGATGTAAGCTCTGTAACTCAATGTTCTGAAAACCGGACCGGACAGTGAACCGAAAAAGTGACCGGGTCACGGGTCACCGGTTCAACCGTCGGGTCAACCGGGGTCGAACCGGTGATGTCATAATTATGCAATAAATAATAATTAATATACTATTAAATATATAAAATATGAAAATATGAAAAAAAAATGTATTTTCTATATATATATGAAAATATGAAAAAAATAATTGTATTTCCTATATTTTGGGGGGCCAATTGCATATTTTTAGATTTTAAAGGGGTCAATTTCAGATTTTTAGAAATTAAAGGGTTGAATTGCATTATTTTTAAAATTGTCCCGTTCAACCGGTTCTGACCGGTTGAACCGCGGGTCTGACCGGTTCTGGCCGGGTTTGACCGGGTTTGACCGGTTTTGAGCTCCGAACATTTTTTTGGCATAACCGGACCGGCCTAGTGACCGGTTCCGGTTTTTACCGGTTCGACCGGCCGATCCGGGCCGGGTTTCATAACATTGCTGTAACTAGAGCTGTAAATCATATATCTAATTGCTCTAAAGTTTCATTGGGTAGCATCTTAAATTCGTTAAACTTTTCCTTGGCAATGGAAAGTTTGTTCTCTTTAATCTGTGCTGAACCACCACAAATTGTAGCCAACTTATCCCATATTTCTTTACTGGTTTTGCATGACTTGATCTTGTTGAATAGGTTGTCATTATCACCAATAGCCGTATACAGAGCGTTACGACCAACATTATCCAAATTAGCTCTTCGACGCTCATCTAGAGACCATTCTTGTTTCGGTTTTTCAACGTAACCATCTGGAGTGTCTTCCGTGGCTCCAGGCGCTCTTGTGATAACTTTATATATTTTGATTGGCCCATCTGAAATAATATCACACATGTCATCATCACATGAACAAAGACATGTAAATGCTTTGACTTTCCATGTGTCAAAATTTGATTCAGTCAGTTTGGAAACTTTAGCAAATGCCATGTTTAGAATCTAAAGCAACTAAGTTTGAAAAAGGATCTAAACAAGCAGTTATGCTTGGAAATTTTAAAATCTCAACTTTTAACCGCTCTGATACCACTTGTTGGTCCCAAGTGGCATACGAAAGGGTCTAAAAGGGGGGGGGGGGTTGAATAGACCCTGAAGTCTTTTTCAACTTCAAAAAGATTCGTATTAAAAAGGATTTTGGACCCTTGAAAAGTAGACGCTTGACTGAGCGTTTACTTGAAATATAGACGCTTAGGCTAAGCGTCTGATGAAGATTGTTTTTAGAAAGTTAACTTAGACTTCAAGATTTGAATACTTTAACCAAGTCGGTTTAAGCGTTCAGTTCTTTAATCAGTATTAGCACAGCGGAATGATTTTTGTAGTCTTCCTTTTTAAAAGGCTTTAGCACAGAAAGTGTATTTAGTTGCTTAGCGTTTGATTAAGTTTTGCTTGATCAGTTTATGATATGACAATATGAAAAACTGAAAGTAAAGTAAAGAACAATATTTGTAAGGTTCGTTGGGTGGTGTAATCCCAACTACGTCCTTCTTCTCCTTGAACACTTGGAGGCAATCCACTAAAATGATTCTCAAACAATCACACATAATCTTCTACAAATTAGGGAGAAATCTGTGTGATTCTCAAACAATCACACAGATTTCTGCTCCAAATCACTTCAATCGCCTTGCTTCTTTCACCCAGAAATACGGCAAGTATACAACTTCGACTTCACACAGATCGCGAGGCTTGTATATGGGATTTTCTGAAAGGTTTGTTTGATTTTGATAAAGTTCAAACAACTAGGAATATCTCAGTAGTAATGTGGGTTTCTCTGAAGAGAATGTTTGAGATATTGGTTGACTGTCTCAGGAATTTAAAGAAAAGCAAAGAGAATGTTTTCTTGAAAATTCTAGCTTTTCTGAGATTGTAAGGAACGAGACTTCAATGCAACAACAATTAAACTTGATAATTGTTCTCTCTGTGTTTGACTTGTTGTTGAAGTTCTATTTATAGGAATTCTTGGAAAAAGTGTCTGTTTGACACATGCACGAGCGCGTGTCTCTCACTTCCGCGAGTGAACAACTTTTGTCCTTTTTCCTGAAAATCTGCTGCACAAAAGTTGGTGCTGCAGTCTTTGAATAGTTGACAGTCCAATACGGTGGCTTCTCCGTACGTCTGAAAGTGCTTATCACATTTAATGCTCTTATCAGCATTTAATGCATTTGAATTAAATGCCCGTTGGCACTTAATGCATTGAGAATATTTGCATTAAACTTCTTCTGGACTTAGAAATAAATTCAGGTGAAATCAGTCATTGATAGACGTTTATTCAACCTTGAATCACTTCTATCCTATAAGGTGACGCTTGGTGTAGCTGGTCATTCTAGACGCTTGGAATCTTCATCTTTATTCAGACTTCAGGCACTTAAATCTTCAAACTTTACTTCTGATAAACTCAGTCAGAACATATCAGACACTCAGTCTAAGACAACTTAACCTAACAATCTAGAATAAAAATAAAACAAAGCCTATTACAAATCTAACGCTTCAAAACTGAAAACAAACTTACATATTTTGGGGTCTAACAAAAAGTCCTAATTGTCATCATCAAAATATTTAACATGAAATTCCTAACAATCTAAGTCAACAACAAAGATATTCTCTTTTAAGTGTAGGGTCCCGGATTGAAAGTGGAGATTTCGTGCGGGAAAGACCGGAGGGTTAGATGTTTTCGCCTTGCGCATTCGTAATAATATCCATACATGCTCACCTTCAGTGGGGTTTAGAGCAGAAAAAGTAGCGCATCGCGGGTTTCTAAGATGTTGTTAGAGACTTTCCCATCTCAGTATGATACATCGACACCAAAGACAATAGCAGACATGATGTTAAACCAGGGCCTTCATGTTTCTTACTGCAAAGCCCCGCGGGGCAAACATCTAGCGAGAAGTACTATTAGGAGTGACCCAGAGGAAAGTTATGCTTTTTTTCCGAGTTATTTGTATATGCTGACAAAGGTGAATCCCGGTACAGTTACTGACATATGTACAGATGTGGATGGGAAGTTTGTGTCTTTATTCTTTGCATTGGGAGCATGCATCGAAGGATTTAAGGCCATGAGAAAGGTAATTGTTATTGACGGTACGCATTTAAAGACCAAGTGTAAGGATGTATTATTAGTTTGCACTGCACAAGACGACAACAAACATCAATATCCTCTTGCTTTTGGTGTATTAAAAAGTGAATGCGATGCATCATGGTCTCGATTCTTGGACAAGCTTAGCGAGGTCATACCCGATTCTGAAGATTTGGTCATCATTTCAGATAGAAACAGTAGCATTATAAATACAGTTCCGATAGTGTATCCCAAGGTTTCACATGGATTCTGTGCTTATCATATCTCTCAAAATATTAGGACTCGTGTTAATACCGGCAGGGGCATTAAACAGAAAAATAAAGCTCGCGAAAGCATGTTGTCGAAGTTCACGGCTTGCGCCGAAGCATACACTGTTCAAGAGTTCGAAAAATGTTTTGATGACCAAACAAGAAGGCAACCTCGTACATGTGTCAAGTTTCATTAGTATATTCAAGATCTACTCCTTATAAAGAAGCGTTGGGCCAAGTGCTACTTTGAATGTTCACGATATAACATTTTGACTTCCAACGGAGTTGAGTCCATTATTGCTGTCTTGGTTGGTGCTCGATCATTTCTGCTGATTCCTATGTTGGATGAGATATTGAAATTGATATGTCGGTGGTTCAATAAGCACCGCAGCGAATCTTATGAGGGTGGATTGTCACAACTCCTAACTCCAGAAGCTGAAAGCACATTGCACGCAAGGAAACGCGAGTGCAATTTCTATAAAGCTAAAGAACTTAATAAGTTCTCAGGTGAGTATATGGTCAAACGCACGGGGGCTTTGGAGCACGAAGAAGCTTTCTTTGTTGACCTCCAGAAGAAAAAATGTAGTTGCTGAGTTTTCGACATTGACCATATCCCTTGTGAGCACGCGCTTGCTGTATTTTCTGGTGATGACGAAGAATTGATTTCTCTATGCTCGAAATACTTCTTGAAAGAATTATAGGCGTTGGCGTATTTCCTAACCATATACCCCGTTCCTAGTCAATCCACATGGATCATACCTAATGAAGTAAAGGACATTCGGGCAGTAGCTCCGGACTACAAGAGAAGGACTGGAGTGCCTCAATCTGTTAGAATGGAGGCAGGTGGACAAAAGGTTTGCAAGAAGTCAAAGAGACAAAAAGATCCAAGAAAGTTCTAAACTGAACTATGGAGATGTATGATTTTTTTAATTCTTTATCTTTTAATAATTTGATTAGTAGTTTGTATAAAACTATGATGGATTAATGAATGTTTGTTTCTCCGATCTGGTGGGTACTATAATGTTGTATTATTCAATCATGTAAACTGTTCCAATTGATTCAAAGTATGTACTATCCTATATGTATTTGTATGGGTAAATGAAATTGAAAGAGTGTGTATTGAATAAAGTAGCAAACTTGCTTTAAATTCCCAAGAATCAATTTATGCATTGTGTAATTACTAGCCTTTCCAGTGGAAAACTCTCATACACACTTCCACTCTGTGTTTATACTGAGTCTTATCTTGGCAGTCTACAGAAAATACTCCTGAGATTGACATGTGGTATATACAGTATAATTATTAGATAGATTGGACCCATTCACTTGGAAAATGAGCCAAACAACCAATTTAATGCCCTAATTCGTTAAATTCCATCTTAAATTGTCACCAACCACAAACAACTTGCCATAATTCGATTGATCTTCCAACATAGATAGCCGAGAAGACCAAGAAGTTGATCACTCTCATCTCAATTCACGAGAAGGTGAGAAGTTACATAAAGTGTTTCTATTTATACCCAACTTATTTATTTACCCTCCTAATCTAACTTTACTATCTATCTGTCTCTCTGTTTCAAGAGCTAATCTGCAAGGACTGATCAATGGAAACTTCCCTTTCCTCCACCGCTTGCAGAAGAATAATACAGAAACAAATGAGGGAGTTGCAAAATCAGTCCTTCGTTGATGGTATGGAGTTTCAGCCAATTTGTCTTATATCTTTCTTGTAAAAGTGACTGTGAATTTGAATTGATGGTTCTTTTGATTACGTTTGGAGCAGTGGGACTGATTTAAGTCTAATTTACAAAGCAATCTGTGATGTAATATTATTTTTATGCATGGTTTATTCGAAATTGCAGTGACTGTTGGTAGTGAGTATCTGTTATACTTGATGTGCATGCTTTTAGATGGAAATGTGAAGTTAACATGTCTTCATTACTTCATGCAGAAGTAGGTTCCGTTTTAGAAGACATATACCATTGGCACGCTACAATTTTAGGTCCTCCAAACGGCCCTTTTTGCGGAGGAAAATTTGTTCTAAATATTTATTTTCAACCCGAGCATCCACTTAAGACACCCATGGTAATTTGTTGTTATCTTTTAGTTTGACTGCCGGAGGTGTTACACATAATTTGATACCCTTTAATTAAGTTTTGCACTGATCCGGTACGTTTCCAAACTAAGATTTTCCATCCAAATATTAGCAGCAGAAGTGGTGGTATTTGCTCAAAGAATACTGGACAAACGGCATTACTATGTTGAAGGTACTGTGACAGTGAAATGTTCTTTCCTAATTTAACATCTAAATCTATTTTTGTGATGATGGATTTTCTGTGGGTGCTTGACTCTATTTGTTGTATGTTGATTGAGCCGATTCTGGATGAAGCTCATCCCGATGTTGCTGACATTGCTGAAATGTACAAAAATGATAGAGCAATGTATGACTCCACTGCTCAATCCTGGATTGAGTTGCATGCGATGGAGAGAAATTTTCAGTAGGGGGTTTCCATTTCAATAATGTTAAGTATGTACTTTCATGAAGAAGAAATGATGTTATGAATGTTAAGTATGTTCAATATATGATATTGTAGGGGTATTCTATGTTAAATATGTAAAATATTTTAAATATGTTCAATTTTAAGGGGTATTCTTTTTGAATTATGTTAAATAATTTTTTTTCTTTAAGTAAATAGATAAATTTGTTCTCCCTGTCAAAACCAAGGAATATGTTCATCACAATACGAATCATGCAAAGTCAACCAGCAAAGCAAAAACACAGTTGAACTAACATTTCTAACCACAATCCTCAAATGTTTCATTACATTACATCTACTCAACGCTTAGTAGAAGAAGCCAATAACTCTACCACCAACATTTTTCCTTCGAGCTTCTTCCTAATCCATTATTCCAGCAGAAGTTGTCAGCTTAATATAACCGAGGGTCACTCCAACATCAAATCGAGGTCATCAACATACTCAAGAATCAACATCAAATTCTCCAATGTACCAATGCTTTTGCATGATGTGTCTTAAACTTGATAAAGACTTTTGATGAAGGTGTAATCATTACCTGTCGTTTCCCCCTCCTTTTCAGCATTATACATTCTCTTCAGAGTCCATTGCCTAATTTTGGCAATATGCTTGTTATACTGGGTAGCAATTTGGCCAGTATGCAAACAATACTGGTTATACTGGGTACCAATTTATATTGTATATTCCATACCATATTCTATGTAATAAATTTAATACAAAATAATCACAAATTGAAGGTAAAACAAATTGAAGGTAAAACAAATTGAAGGTACCAATCAATCAACTCTCAAATTGGGGATTCTTTGTAAGTTATAGTTATGTGTCAAAATTAGGCAGGAGAGCCGGCATCAGGGTGCCGAAATTTTGGCACAATGGTGCCTAGCTCCCTGCCAATACTTTCGGAGCAATGCTGGTTATACTGGTTAGCAATTTGTCCCAATATACATAAAATACTCGTTATATACTATATAACAATCCCCTTCCAGTATATTGGATAACATATTTCATGTAAAACAATTAGTACCAAATAATCACAAACCTTACAATTAAATTAAAAATGAACAGAAAATCTATAAAAAAATAACTCTTAACAGAGGTAAGTCTAAACATAAAGTGATTAAGATAATATTAGATTATAATATTCATTCATTGAACAGATTATACAAAATTTAGGAAAGAAAACACATCTTACACTCAAATAGTGGACTGATGAATGATCATTCCAACTGATAGACCAACCAGAAATATGAAAATTGCAAGCAGAATCAAGGCAACGATTATGAAACAACACATTAGTGAGAACCCCCTACTAGTTAGCCTCAATTCAGTTTGCAGTGGCTTGTCAAATCTAACTGTCATACATATTTTCTTTTCCATTGACATGTCAATACCTGTATCAAAGCTCGGGCAACCACTGGCGGAACCTACCACTGGTTGGGCATTACTAGATGAAGCACCTTGGTCTGTCGCTGTCTGCGTTGGGCGGACATTATTCTCCATAAAACTAGGCCGTGGTATATAAGTATGTTCGTCATGGTAGTTGTCGCACCAAAGATAAGTATCTGAATGTTTTTTTCAGCCGGGACATCGATAAAAGTAGCGGCCTGGATTTTTTGTGTCCGGTCCGACACGAAGAATAAGCATTTTGCCTCGGCCACATTTATACATAGGTGACCAGAATCCCTCCATGATTCAGTGATTTAACAACGAGACTAGAGAAGAAAGATGGAGAGAGATAAGAGATGATAAGTAACGGCAACGGGAGGGTTGTCCGGAAAATAAATAAAAATAACAGGGATATTTTGGAAATTGTTGGGGGGATAATGAAAATAGGAAAATAATAGGGATAATAAAAATAATAGAAATGATAAATAATGGGAATAATATCACAAACCTTCTTTTCTTCTTTTCCCGCCTCTTTTTTTATTTCAAACCCCCTTTTTCGAATTTTCCGCCCTGATCAATCTGCCTAGTATACTGCCTATACCAGATCAATATTCTTCCGGCATAGTTATGTGTTTTTGAACCATAAATTGTTCTAATTGCTGCTAATTGTGATATAATCTATGAACATATTACTTCGAGTAAGTTAAATATTTTAGTACTATTCTATTTCAACTAATCATATGTCAATTGATGATGGATTGATGCCCAATTGTATATAAACATGTTATTACTTACTATGGGAAACTATTAACATTAATAAGCCGTAGAGCCATACGTGAAATACGTTCATTGTACTACGTTTATCAAATATGCATTGTCACACACTGTATGTTGTTTTGAAACATCACAACATTTAGATTCACATAATCCGAAATCGATACCCTAAACCCTAAAATTTGATACCCTAAACCATGTTTATTGCTGCTAATTGTGATATAATCTATGAACATATTACTTCGAGTAAGTTAAATGTTATAGTTCTATTCTATTTCAACTAATCATATGTCAATTGATGATGGATTGATGCCCAATTGTTTTGATTAATCTCCTAGTATACTGCCTATACTGGATCAATATTCTTTCGGTATAGTGATGTGTTTTTGAACCATAAATTGTTTTAATCGCTTCTAATTGTGATCTAATCTATGAACATATTATTTCGAGTAAGTTAAATATTTAAGTACTATTCTATTTCAACTAATCATATGTCGATTGATGATGGATTGATGCCCAATTGCATATAAACATGTTGTTACTTACTATGGGAAACTATTAACATTAATAAGCCGTAGAGCCATACGTGAAATACGTTCATTGTACTATGTTTATCAAATATGCATTGTCACACACTGTATGTTGTTTCGAAACATCACAACATTTAGATTCACATAATCCCGAAATTGATACCCTAAACCATAAACCCTAAAACTCGATACCCTAAACCATAAACCCTAAAACTCGATACCCTAAACCATGTCTATTTCTGCTAATTGTGATATAATCTATGAACATATTACTTCGAGTAAGTTAAATGTTATAGTTCTATTCTATTTCAACTAATCATATGTCAATTGATGATGGATTGATGCCAATTGTTTTGATCAATCTCCTAGTATACTGCCTATAGCAAATCAATATTCTTCCGGTATAGTTATGTGTTTTTGAACCATAAATTGTTCTAATTGCTGCTAATTGTGAAGTAATTTTGATGAATATATGCTTTCCGCCTAAACTTGAAAAAGTCATATGCTTTCCGGCCACATTTTTAATTTAAAAATCTCTATTTTATTTCACAATTAAAAACTCTTTTTAAATTTCCCTCACTTTTTCATTGTCCCAATTAATTTCCCGCTCCTTTTCAACTAAAAATTCAAAAATGCTATTCAAAAACGCGATTTTGAGGCAAAATTTCAAAAATACTTTATTTCCTTTATTTCCCACTTTTTTCATTTCTAATTGTTACATATCAGAATTTTTACCATTATTTCCCCTTTCCTTTGGACTTTCGGTCTTCTTCCATCCCCTTCCTTCATTCCTTTCTCCATAGCGCCACCAGCATTCCATCCACAAATCATCAGACGACTGGGACTGCGACCACCAAGCACAAGTCAGAGGTCCCCAAGTCAAATGATGTTCTTACAAAACAATTTACGTTTCCGAGGTCGGTTTTTTGTAAAATTTTTTATGGGTTTAGGGTTTCATGTATGCATTGATTTGTAATATTTTTTAGTTATTAACTTTGTTTATGTGTAATTGTCGTACTATTAATACAAAATTACCATACATTGTATCTCAAAGTGGAGCCACAGTGGAAATTAGGGTTTTAGAATAGGGATTTGAGAATATATGCAAATTTGGGGGGAATTGGTTTTAATATCTGAAATTTGGGGGAATTGGTTTAATTTTTTGAGTTGTAAAACAGATTATGTGTTTAATATAATGTCTTTGTCAATATTATGTGTAATTATTGTGAATATTTCAATTTAATAGTATTAAACATATAATTATTGAGCTGCAATACAGTGGTTAATATCTGAAATCGTACTAACTTTTATGTATATTAAAACAGTTAATGGGTGACCGACCTGCTCCGAATTGTATTTGTGGGTATGGTAGAATGTCGATTGTATTGATAACCAACCCACAGTATCCAGACATATATTATTATGCATGTACTGCTTGCCACTCAGAGCACGGAGTATGGTGGGACGAGTATCAAAACAAACCATTTGTTCCACCACTTGTTCCCCCGCAGGAACATTTTCTTTATGATTGACAATGAGATTGGCAGCACGATGAAATGCTCATCATGTCTTTGGAGAGCTCTACTAAAAGCAGTTATTTCACTTCTCTTAAAAACCCTTATATTCCATTTTGCAATGCAATGAGCGCATTGAATTATAGATTCAAAACCTCATACAATTATGAATTTATCTTGAAAAAGTGAAAAATGTTTATAAAAAGGTTTCGTGTTTATTACTGGTTGACTGATAAGCCTAATGTGATCAATGTTGAATATGTCGAAGACAAGAACAAGATCCATGCCTCAGATGATGCGTGGGAATATATTTTGAAAGTTCAACCGTTTGCAGGGGCGTACAGACACAAGGGTGAGCCACAGTGGGAAGCTATGAAAAATATTTTCCAAATTCGGGTTTGTCAAGAGACCAGGAATTTGAATGACGGGTATGTTAAGCCATTACCTCAACCGGCCTTAAGGAGTGGATGGATGGTCCGTCGGCGTAATTGCTTTTATTTGTTGTAATTTAAACTTCTTTTGTGTTTAATTGGAGTATGTCAGAATTTGTTGTGTGTAACTTAGGAATTTGTCTTATATTACTTTAGCAAGCAGAATCATATGTCAATTGTATTGTTGATGGATTGTTGCCCAATGTTTTTATCAATCTACCTAGTATACTGCCTATACCTATTAGCATTATTTTTCCGGTATAGTTTTGTGTTTTTGAACCATAAATTGTTCTTATTCCTGCTAATTCTGATCTAACCTATAAACATATTATTTCAAGTAAGTAAAATGTTTTAGTAGTCTATTGAAATTGTGAATAATATGGGTACTCGCAAATTTAATGGGATTTGCAGATTTTTATATAAAAGCATATTTCGGGGAATATTCTGACATAAAATGCAATTAAAAACAAAGTTGAGGATGCAAAGTGAAAAAAACAAAAAAATTGAGGATGCAAAGTGCAAATTTATTTTGAGAAAATTTCAAATTCCGGCGAATATTTCGCTGAAATATGCTATTATATAAGAATTTGCAAATTTCGTGAAGTTCAAGAGGCAAAGTGAAAAAATAAAAGTTTATAAAAAAAAGTGTAAAAACGGCCAAAGTTCAGGAGTTTAATGTTTGTTATACTGGGTAGCAATCTAGCCAGTATACGAAACATACTGGTTATACTGGATACCAATCTAGTCTGTATGTTTCATACCATATTCTATGTAAAAAATTTAGTACAACCAGGCAGGAGAGCCGGCAGGAGGGTTAAAAAATTTAGTACCATATTTCAAATTGGGGATTCTTTGGAAGTTATGGTTATGTACCAAAATTAGGCAGGAGAGCCGGCATCAGGGTGCCAAAATTTTGGCACAATGGTGCAGAGCCCCTTGCCAATACTTTTGGCGCAATGCTTGTTATACTGGGTAGCAATCTGTCCAGTATACAAACAATACCGGTTATACTGGGTACAAATCTTGTCACTATATTATTGGCACACGTGGGTGTAATTTTCCCTCCCAAATTTGTGAAGATAGTGTTTATCAAATCAGAGATCAACTTTTTACAAACTAATTACATAGATTTATAAGCCAATCACGCCACATACGTGAAACGAAGTTGGACATTTTCCGATAATCTTGGAAACATCCTTATCGACAACCTTTTGCTTACTCTATCAAGGTCAGTAGCAAACGCGCGTTGCACACAATATTTATTCTCTCCAACTAAAATGCGTGCGCCAACACGTACATAATGTAGCTCATCTCGCATTCAGTGCCCGTGAAATTTGTTATGCTGACCACCTCCAAATTTTCCAATCCTAACTCACCTAAATTCCACTCTTTTACATATTGACCAACATTTGTGGGATTGTTTACCAAGATGTCACTCGCCTACAAAACAAGTAAAAAACAGAAACCATTGTATTTTTGCAATTTCAGAATTGCAAGTGTTAATTAACCATGTTATAATTAACAAATCATAAAATGTAAAATATTACCACCAAATTAATTGAAAATATTTCCAAGTTTGGACATCTACTAATCATCACCAGTGTCATTGCGAGAAGTTCGGTCTTATTCAAACATGTAATATTCAAGCTGGACATATCAATGAAAAAGTACGAGGACACACAGCGATGTAGACCATCCACGCTGGCCAAAATCTACCAAAGTACCAAAAATTTAAATTTAAAAATAACTTCATAGATTTGATGCACACACAATAAGCCCTTATTGAAAAAATGATAGGTATACCTGTCCTAAAACCATCGACACATGAGCTCCATCGGTAATGAATAATTCTTTCTCCATTTTAACAACCTCTCGATGGAAAAGGTTATCAGTGCAATTTCTTTCAAAGTTAATGACATCACCATGTAATATCCATTGCAATGTACAAGCTCTAGACACATGCGTATGTCCCGACAGCCCCTGATTTTGTGTCGTTAAAATAACCAACACCTCTAGATTGGGGATATGTAGGTTTACTTTGACATTGCTTTGGCCACGGTTGAACGTCATTTTGAATATTTTCAAACTGGACAAATAACCCGCAAATTCAATTAAGATTTTCAAAATCACAACGACATAATTGCAACTCCTCTAACATGGGAAACCATTTTCCAATCTTACTGCCAAAATGATTGTCAATCATAACAACACGCTTCAATACTATTTTTTTCAAATTTGGCAACTTAATTCCATCTCCCACATAACAATATAGTTAGGCAGTGATAATTTCAAATCAACAACCGTATGGGAGAAAAATAGGCTGCTAGGGAGAGAGTTTAATAATCGACTGACTACTTTTAGTTTTCGAACCAGGTGATCAACACCAAATAACACCCACTCTTCCCTAATCCGGTCCCCACCTCCCTCCCCCCTACCAAAATCAAATAACAAAGTATGCACAACACTATTGTTATATTGATCAAGAGTATGATTAACAAAATTAGTAAAATCTATGCATCTGTACAAATAATTATTATGAAGTAGAAAAGCCCCATGAGAGAAGTGAAGTTTAGGGATGGAGTACCAAAGATGTTAGAAATATTTGGATACAAAACCCAACCTGGATGCCTCCACCACTGATAACTTTGATAACCTATCCATAATGTGAAATATCACGTCGGGAGGAAGCGTGCTTAATCAATATTCAATATCCATGTTAGAGTGTTATAGAGGTGAAAGATTAGTAGATTGAAAGATGATGGGTAAAAGGCGGGTTTGGATGTAAAATTTTCAAACTCCAATATTTTCCTCTCTTCTTGTTAGGCCTGCTTTGCTATTGAAAGTGTTTGGGAAGTTCGGATTTTATACACTCGGAGGAAAAACAGAGTCGCAGGTGAAAGAAGGAAGGAAGAAAGTGAGAGTGAAGAAGAGGTGAAAGCTTTCTGTAGAGGATAAGAAGGAAGGGAAAACGGGTAGGTGATTAATTAACTCCCTCTTAACAGCTGTCAAAATGTAAACTTGCCCACTAAATTGGCGGTGGTTGAACGTCTGGTGATGAGTCTTTCAAACTTCCTCTCACCCTAACCAAGGTGCTAACTTCCCCACATTTATTATACTATTTTGAATGACCTCTAGTATATGTAGTATAACTATTATATTGGAGTATAAGTCCTATATTGCATAAATAGATTGGATAAATGGGATTGAGAACCAACCACTTTAATGCATTAAATTCCATCTTAATTTTTTTACCAACCACAAAAATCTTTCCACTAATGGCCACTATGTTTTTAAATACTAAACCCTAATATTTAACAGTATTATATCTGACGTAATTCTAATTGTGAATTACAAGTTAAAAAAATTAGTAGAAAGCAATAAATTTTAAGGAATATACTAGTTATACTGGGTACCAATCTGGATAGTATATAGATAATACTTGTTATAATGCGTACCACTATACACAGTATATTTCATACCATATTCTGTGGGTGCTGTGTAAATATTAAAGTCCTAATTTTTACAAAATGAATGTAAGATACGTATTTAATGCCTTTAGTATTTGTTAGTAACTGTAAAGCTTGACTCTTTAAATATTTGTCAGATAAAAATATTTACAAGTTAAGAGCAATTTCATTGTTCATTAAACAACTCTCATGTTCAAAATCTCCTTAACTACCCTCTGCCTAAAATACGACATGTGAGCCTGCCTAAAACAAAGACCAATGTTGGCCGAACTACTACAAAAGTCGGCATACTTGATCATGAACATTCCACAGTCGTAGTTATTTTACTGTCGAGGAAGGTTTGTGGTGTACTCGTGATTCCACAAACTCAAATCAATTGATTCACCGCTGTTGTGCTTCACCTCATCAACAAAATACATAGCTACAAATTTCATAACTTTTTCATCTTGTCCACCATCAGAATTAAGATACTGCAGCTTTTGTTCCTTTTTGTTGATAATAGCCAAACACCAATGTGCGGGTTTGTGAATATGCACAATTTTTTTGTCACAATCAAGGAGGTGATATCCTAGTTTGTTCCGGTTCGTCCATTCCTTGACCGAATTGAAATCATATACACCATTACGAACCAAAATTGGATAAAAGAAAGTACTAAAATAATGGCACCTTAAAAATTTGGTCGGCTCCTTCCTCTCTCTTTCTTTCAACAATTGAAAATACATATTAATCACATCAGAGTTAAGCCAACCTCTTTCCCGCAAAGACTGTAACTGTTCGCCGATTATCTGAATATTAGAGGGAGTGTGAGTCACCAACACTTTTTCAAAACTAGAAGAGTTCAAGGCTTCAGAAACAACCTCTTTTTCTTCCGGAGTAAAAGGCAGAAAAAAATCCCCAGCCATATCATTGTTCACCGATTGTGTAACAGTAGTTAGGCCCGACTCCCCCTAGGGTTCATAAAAACACGTTAAGCAAAAAGATAAATTCACACAGTACAATATTATGAAATATTGTATGCAAATACAAAAACTAATACAAAAACTAATACAAATACTAATACAAATACTAATACTAACAGAAATACTAATACTGAATAAAATTAATAATACTAATATTGTATACAAACACAGTCATCAAACCAAACCAACTAACAAAAACATTACACATAATGCCATATTACGTCTTATGTACTTTCTTCTTCTTCTTCTTTGCATCCAGATTGGTGAATGGAGATTTTTGATACTTGGATTTCTTAGGCATCCTCTTCAAATAAAACTCAGATTCTTTTTGTACAACTGCATCTACCATGGGATCAGGACCTACATCCTCTCCACCATCATTATAAAGGACCATAGCTAAACCATCAACATTATCCCCACCATATCCTTCACCCGCATCCCTACCAAGTCCTTCATCCTCATCCTCACCAACAAATTCATCCTTATCACCACCAACTCCTTCATCCTTACCAAGAACCTCATCATCATCATCATCATCATCATCCTCATCACCTCCAAACTTTGTTGAAAGGTCTTTTAACACACTTTTAACCTTTTCTAACCTTCCACTCATAGCAAGATTGTTTTGTGATAAAAAATCAATCTTTTGTGATAACAAATCACCCTTCGCTATTAACTCACCAAGGACTTTCAAAACTGTATCATTGGTATTCAAGGGAATTAATGAAGCACCGGGAACACTGTCCTGTGCAGGTTTGGATGTACCACATTCAACACTTTCCTTTTGAGGTCTTCTACCATCATCGATTATGGCTGCAATTTTAGTCACTGGAAGAAGGGAATGGCGAGATTCCAAATCTATTCGGAAAATATCATCAAATACAATTCTACCTCCTTTCTCCAGTATTTTAGTCCATAATTTGGTGGTGGTGTCATTGACCGCGCTGTTGGTTTCATCAAAAGGAGCAAAGGTTTGCATGTGGTCTGTTGCCAGTTCCTTCAGCGTGGCCTGAAGTATGCTTTTAATATCCTAGCAAACAAATAAACAAATAAATATAATAGAGTTAATAAAATTCATTATAAAAGGGGAAGATTGGTACACAAATAACAAAATTTATAAGGTTTGATGTTTTAACATTTAAAATTTGCAATGAAATAGTAACCTGGGTGTTTCCAACCAACATAAGAATTTGAGGCAAAGTGGGATATTGTTTCTAGTGAAGAAGTTTAGTGGTCCACTTGCACATTCTCGGCAATTGTCCGGGCATATTCTCCCTCAAACCCCCATTCATTGGTGAGAGTGCGGGTATACATTCGAAAGGAAGAAGCTAACATAGGGAAAAAAAAAGCTATTATCAAATATTCAAATAACAGTAAGTCAACAATTAACAATGAAAGATAAAAACCAAATTTACCATAAGTGGGAGAACGAAACAACGAAAGTTGCACTGTGGATTTGCCGCAGCCAATTTCTTCTTTAGGTCCAAAGATTTCAATTGCTCCATCATAACAGAATAAGAAAGCCTACCCCATGGATAGGTTTTCGCAAACTCAAGGTCATCAATAATTGCAAGAAGACGGGAGTCTATTGGTGAATCATCATTTGGCGGAATAAAGAAAATAGAAACCAAAAAATATAATAACACAAGCTTCAACTTGTCAGATGCAAGGATCTCTAATGCTTTGTCACTAGAACTAATCGCAGGCTTCTTCGAAGACTTTCGACAAGTACTAGAACGGACTACTTCTCCACAGATCACACGCTGCTTAAGTTGTTCCCTAAGAATTTTAACTGTGGCTTTAGGGCTGAGGTATCTATATGACTAAAACCATCATCCTCCACAACCTTTGAATCTGTCGGATATGGGGAGCAATCCAACCCGTTCATTAGTGCATCCTCCAACAAAGAGTAACGAATAGGTATGCCATTTAGAACAAACCAAATTTCAGATTGGTCTGGAGACTCCACTATTCGGGTTAGAAGCATTCACAGAGGAGTTAAACCATGTCCATGTCCGAAGAAACGTCGAATAATGGGGCAAACTGAGAAATCTTAAACCACATTATATCATCGGGATGGTCACTTAAACAATCTTCAATATATTTAAGATCCTTTTTCAATTTGCATTTGCTGCCAACTTTACATTTCAAGTTAAATTTATCGGGACTCAGTGTAAAACTGGGCCGCGGGATGTCGTATGTGTCGGATGTCGTATGTGTCGGATATCTCAGACAAAATTCAATTAAACTACTTATAAATACAAACTGATATAACCCTCTAAAATTAAATACTTCCTAATTGGCCTCAAACAACAAGCTTCAACAAAAACATTTGTCAAATTTAATGACTAAACTTTTATACCATACAAAAAATCAAGTTTTCAGAGTGTTAACCAACAAAAATTACCAACCATAAAACCTAAAACACAGTAAATAAATGCATCACATACAAACCGAAACAACTAAAAAAATTACCAACCATGAAACCTAAAACACAGTAAATAAATACATCACACACAAACTGAAACAACTAAATTTATAAATTTTGCTAAAAATACTAAATACTTCGAAGCTAGTTCACTCACCGGGGGTGTGGAGGAAGTTTCAGGGCCCGATGAGGCCACTTCACGGAAGAGTTTGGTACCCGACGAGGGGGAAGCAACTATTGATCGATAATGGGGCTAAACAAGAATGGTTTAACACTCAAAATTAGAAAATTAAAATAATTTCACAAAAACCCTAAATTTGCGAATACGGCTTCAAAATTCAAATTACCTTGGGGGAATGAAGAAGAGGTCGAAGGGGGATGTTTATGAACAATTATACCAGATTTACTTCGCTTCTTTCCTCCGGTATACTGTATAAATATCGGTCCGATTTGGTGTTGTTCGTCTGCTCTCGTCCGCTGCTCTCTCTTGATTTTGCCCGTTGGAGATTTTCAATTTTCATCCAAGTGTTAAATTGAAGAATTTTTAGGAGTTGTCAACACGTTTTTTGTAGTTGTTAGAGTTTTTTCACTTATTTTGGCTCAAAGGGCTAAATTGTGATTACATAATACATTAACTAATAAAAAAAAAAAGAACACGAGAAACGCTGAAATGTTTCTTCCTTTAGGTGAGGCTTTTATTGGGGGGTATTTTGGGCAGTGCACATCCAAATGGCCCCCAGAATTAAAAAAAAAAAAGGAAAAGAAATACTCCAAACATAAGGGGTCTAAAATTGACTTGCTTTTTCAATGGGGTCTATTTTTGTTTTGCCATATGCAAATGGGGTTTAAAATTGCTAACTTCCCGTATATATAGTATTATATTAGAAGTCAACTTAGATTTGCTTACCAGGTAAGAATTTTGCACTTGTTAAGTTAGTTGAACGAGCATGATACTAGAGAAACATTTTTTTTTTTTTTTTTTGTACATGATACTGGAGAAACATGAATGAAGCTTAATGTTCAGTTATTGATAAAAGGAAAATAAACTTGAGTTCAGCTAACTACACTTCTCTACTAGTTGGCCCTGCTATATTATCTTTGAGCCATCCACTGCCCAGCATCTTAGCACTACACTACATACCTCACATTTTTCCCAGTTGAATTGGTGCAAACTAACCTGACTTCTTTAGCAATAAGAGCATAAGCCTGAAAGCCAAAGATTATAAATGAAGGTGTTTGAGAACGAGGAATCACCCGTTCAAATCGTGTAGAAATAGAACATTGATAAATCTACTAATTCCAAAATGTTACTCATGTATGTCCAGTTAAAATTACACTCATCATGAGTAACATTCAACCTACAAGATGTATAGCTAATTACTCATGAAAGACATGGATCACCAATGTAAGCACCCCTCTGGCACCTAAATAAGAAATCAGAATAAACGAAAGAGTTGATATATATATATATATATGTATATATATATAAAAGCAGAAAGGCTCACATTCAACAAACTAATTAGTTTGCCATATTCCTTCCGGATATTACGGTGGAATTCTTTACACCTCACAGGCAAATTGGAGAACAACTCCTTGACAGTAACTACGGTACCAACATGACGTGCAGTCTTCCTCTCAGTTGTCAGAAGACCCGAGCGATTGTACGTCAGGTGTGTTGCAACTTGCAACCACCTCATTCATTGTTCGTGTCTCTACAGTCAAATCCCCCAGCCCAGCGCGCACAGTGAATTCAATGCCTCCCCTCGAAATACAAAAGTAGTCAGCGATTGAAGGTCTGGGAAGTCCAATAGCTTTCGATGTGTGGTGCTTCAAAGCCAGAACCTACCAACTGCCGATAGTAAAAGAATAATATTTAGTTCACGAGACAACAGACTGCTCTGCTTGGACCAAGGATTCTAATGTGAAAACAACACACTACAAACATAACTAGACTAGATCCTTGTTAATTTACTCACTATTCCATCTCCTCTTTTGTTCTTGACATTTAATTACATCAGTGCTTTCTTGTTTTGTTCTTCACACTCAATTACATAGAGAGAAGTGTTAGGTATCCACAAGTTTAGCTCACAGAATGCATGAAATACGAAGAACACAACGCAATGCAAGTATTTAATTTGAACGCAATGCGAGTATTTAATTGATACCAAAAAGAACACAGAGAGACGGAACCAATTAAGATTTAAAGACATGAAACACGAAGGAAGGAAAGTTACTTTGAAATTGTGTTGTCGATGACTTGAATGGAAAGGAATCCTGGCTGTACTCCTTCATGGCGAGCTCCTTAACAACGAATGAGAGGTACAATATCACTTGTCCGGCGCAGATTCAGTGGAAGACGCCTTTGTTTATCGGCCTGATGATTCGAGAATCGTCTCCACCTTCAATGAGAGTCATCGTTGAGGAGGGGGTAAATGCAGAATGAATCACATGGAGTGTGTGTGATTTTTGTGTCTGTGAACACAACTGTTCGATGATTGGTGTAGTGTTTGTTGGAGCTAGCCTAGTATTGGTGGCAATCAGATCAATTCTGGAGATTTTGAGAGCGTAACTGGAGTTATAGGTTGGTTAATTTGCAGAAAAGTAACAGAAAACGATTAATTAAACATTCAGATTGTACTGAGATATGAAATATTAATCGAGTTTGATCGGTGGATACAAATTAACAGATTAATTGCAATATTTAAATTATATCAAGGTACGAAACGTTAATTGAGTTCGATCGGTGGATGCAATTCAATAATACATAAAAATTATTCTTATGAAAATAGAGGAAAATAGAGCAATGTTCAGTCATACTTGAGATACAAAAGTAGAACTCTGCAGTGTGAATAAGACTTCGTCATCGTATTCTCGCCATTTTCAATGGTATAGGAACTCAATGAAGATTGATGGGCTACAAGAAATAGCGACTTTCGTTTTATAAAATACTACTTTGAATCCAATTTAATCCATCCAAACTGATCTTGCATCTGCATGACAAGCATAGATCACCCCATACTATTTTATCTTTGTTTTCCTTTGTTGCAATAGTGATTCCTAGGGTAGGGAGTATGGACTACGGTCCCCATAAAATCACAATCGTCTTTTATTCATCATATAAACAATTGTAATTGTACTGTGATTAGAAACACTGAAACCTTCTGAGAATAATTCCTTGTATCAAAAGTAAAGATTGTTCAATGATATTTGTATTATTGCCTTAAAGGTCTTCAATATAATATTACACAAATCAAAGAGGGAAATTGGTAATTGAAGTAATAAAATGCACAAGTTTAATGAAAACCAATACTACCAACACCAACAAAGTTATCATGCCTTCTTTATGGATATAGTCCAAAGAAGGTCCGTATCGGATTGCATCGTTGCTATTTTCTCCTTTACAATATTTGACGTACTGATCAGACCATCGAAGCTCATTTTTGTATTAGCTGAAACATAGAGAAGTAGAGATGGATCAGGCTCAAAGTTACAGGAGCACTTACAAAATGTCCTCAATCAGAAAATTCGAAAAAAGATCATTCAGGGACTGAGGATTATACAAAAAGCCTAGTGATACTAATTAAATGATTTGTATACGTACAGCATACATAAATACTCACTTAGATTCCACTCAAGCCCCGTGGTTGTACTACTTTTAGAAGGTTCACCAATAGGGACGAGGCCACAATGCCGTCCTTCAACAGCAGACAGGATATGGATTTCATGATGATGACTACTTGGAAGAAGTTGGATGAGGCAATCATCAGATAGAAAAATTATGCGCATGCTTGAGACACGGCACAAGACGTTGATATTTCCAACCTCATGGTCAAACCGACCACCGAGTGCTCCAGCAACAAGAATGCAAATCTGAAAGAAATCCACAATTACAAAAGGAAAAGGTAAGAAAGGATCCTAAATCACACTCCAATCAAGATTAGCACAGTTGAAACAACTGGGGTGAAAAGACGGGAGTAAAAGTGGTAAATAACACTAAGAAAAGATTAAACTAACATATATGACTACACATGGCTTCAATTAACTTCAATTCCCATTTAGCTACTTCCCAGATTCTTGAGTTTTACATGAGGTGCATAGAAACAGTGATATATGCACATAAATAATTCAGGTAACGGACAGTGTTCACGTACATTTTGATTCTTCAGACTTGGTAAATTTTGAACGTATGCAACACATTTATGTAAATCCGTGGTGTCCTGATCGTGTGAAGCATCAACTATCTCAGTTCCCTGCATTCTAAATACTAGTTAATACACACAGGATATCACTCTCGGGAAAAGTAAAGCATTAATGGTATATGTCGGTAACAAAAGTTTATCTGCATGAACCGCATCATCGAAGTTAAAGAGAACCCTTCACCAGGTAATAAAATTACATTGGCAAAACCGAGCGTTATTGGCATTTAATCAAAGTTTGAATAGATGCTCTGAGAGTATTATGCTTGAGGTGACTAAAACGGAACCAGATATCTAATTACAGATCTGTAGTCTGAAGTATTTCAGCTATTTAAAGAAAATGATGCACAAATTTGGATAAGCAATAACGAAGAACACAATCATCAAATTTGGCATCTAAAATGGAACGTAGCTTGCAAGATGAAGCGTCTTAACCAAAACTAGCCATTTAAAAACATAGTCTGCAAGTCATAAAGTATGCTCAACTTCTTCGACAGGCAAAGAAACAAGATAAGAATTCCGTAAGTATATTGTTTATACGTACTCAACAAATCATCAAATTATTTTGGGATATTTCAAAAAAAAAATAAAAAGAGAGAGAGATGATAGGGTGTGAATTTACATGTTTTAGAGCCTCATATTTATTGGATTTATATTGGTTTATGCATGATTTCTACCACATTTGCGTTTAATTTGTGTGCTTACTGAGTAAAGATGGAAAATCACTACAATAGAGGAATAATGCGCGCAAACACAGAATTTATGCATATTTTGATGTCGAATTTGAGGAAGTTTCCTTCAACAAAGTTGTAGATCTCTGTGTTAGCTCCACTTGGCAACTTGAATCATCCAAATCGGAGGTCCGTGGAGAAAGTTATGAAGGAAACACGATTGCTGCGTTGAAAACCAAGAAAACGGTTCAGACATTCGGCTTACCACGCCCAAGCGCCCGTCCAACCACACCCAGGCGCTGCTGACACCCAGTTCCGAGGATTTGCTTGGCACTCGCACGCCTAGGCGCCATCATACTCACGCCTGGGCGCCAATATCGCAGCATTTGCCACGGTTGAGCACTATTTCTGTACATTTCGAGACCGAATTGGACGAAGTTTCCTTCTACAAAGTTGTAGATCTATGTCTTAGATTCAATTTGGAACTTGAATCATCCAAATCGGAGGTCTATAGAGATAATTATGAAGGAAATACGATTGCTGCGCCGAACAGAGAAGCATATGCACCAGGACACGCCCCAGCGCCTTCCTAGTCACGCCTAGGCGTGGACGGTCCGAATCTTACTCCTTTTCAGCCTAAATTCCAGCCCTTTATGATGGGAAGGAATCACTTTTAGCCATTATTCAGCACATGTGTTGAGGGGGTGTCATAAGTGTATTTCTTGGTAGATTTACGTTATGGAATTTTATACTACACACTTTAGAGTAATGGAGGACACAAGAGAGGAAAAACACATGGGAGGAAGAAGAATCTACACCTATAAAGCTAATCATCTCTTGCATTCATTCTTCATCAATGAAATGAGAGAGGGGGGCAGCCCCTAATCTGATTTCACCATCATTCATCACCATTCTTCATCATTGAGAGAGAGGGGAAAACTAGAGGAAGGAAAAGAACTTGGGGATTGAAGGCTCAATTTCAAGATCCATCAGCATTCACCATTTAGGGAGTTTTTAAGAGCTTTTCATTTCATTTATGTCTATGAATATTCCTCTTATGTCTTTTATGCTTTCAATTATGAACTAAATTCATAAGACTAGGGCCATGTAAGGCCAAATTGTGATTTATGTTTATAATAGATGATTGTTGAGGTTATTCTTATATTGTTATGTGATGTGAATTGATGTTCTACTTATCTTGCATATACTTGATCACTATATGTTAGAATCTTATGCCTAGGTGAATATTTCGGGAGAAAATTGACTTAGGGTGCAAGAAATTCACATCATGACCCGCAACTAATGAGGAATTGCCCTAGACATAGGTAAAGATTCCCGGGTGAAGTTGTTCGATTCAAATCGAGTGAGCTCTAGTAAGTTAATGCATGTTTAGTGGTTAGATTTCCGGATAGGAATATTTGGGAAATCACGATCTAAGCATAGGAGTTTATACGCGAGACATCGGTTATTCTCTACCCTCGAAGCTCTCACCATAACAATATAAGTGTAATCCTTCAACAAGAACCTTATTAAGTATATTTGATCAATTTGAACCTAGCATGTGCCTTAGTCTCCCTTTATAATTGGTTTTAAATCACTTGCTCATCTTTGTTCTTGTTCTTTACAAATTTTATTTGAATTTATTCTTACTTTGTTTATTCACTTCATTACAAATCTTAAACTAGAATTCAAGTCCTTGTGGTTCGACAATTCGGACTTACCGTCCATTTATTACTACACACGACTAGTGCACTTGCTACAATAGTACGTTAGCTTTTAGCGTGTCAATTTTTTGACGCCGTTGCCGGGGACTTGTTTAATTTTAGTTTTTGATTTTATTGCAAGTTTTATGTATTTATTTTTTGTCTATTTTTTTTGTCACACGATTACCTCGCAATAGCTAACAACTTTCCAGATATGAGCCTTCCGGAGAATCAATTATGGTTGCAAAACATCATTCAATTTGCAAAGGATATCAATTTCCCAGATATGACACTACCAGAGAATCAATTATGGCTGCAAAGCGTCGTTGAAGCATGTTATGCACAAGGGTTCTTTCAACAACATTACCAAGAAAGAACTCCTAGGCTGGAGGAACAACGTGATGACTCCATTGGAGAGCTCCGCCTTATGATGAAGGACGCATTGCGGGAAATGAAGGAGATGAATCATCAACTCAAGCAACTAACGAGCGACATATCTGAGAAAGTACCATGGGCATTGCTTGGTACCACTTGAGATAGATCAAAAGGAGGAATGCAACACCGTGACATTGAATGAAAGGAAATTGAAAAATTCGAAAGCAAATTCCTCCAATGATGAGCATTTGACTCCTATCCTTTCTAAGGTTGTTGACATTCCTTTACCATCTCCCCTAACCACAAGTGAATCGGTATTTGATGCCGATGATGGTAAGTTGTCCTTTAGTGTAGGAGATGACATGGTTATTTGTGATAGCTATGAGGTTTTTGAGCATCCACTTGATTTTGATTTGTATTTACACATTGATGCTTTTGATCCTTTTAGTGTTGAGCACTTTCAGGAAAAACGAACCAATCATCTTCTACATCCCTACATCATAGACTCCGCATATGTCAAAGTGATGGGTGAAGAAAGTTCACACCATCACCCAACGCACGGGGAAGAAAGAGTAATTGAGGTGTTGAGGGACCATACAAAAATTCGGGAGTGGATGATTGCTTGGTCCCAACCTATGGTATGTAGCATAAATGATGGGCCAACCTTCACTACCAATGGCCATAAGTTGAAGCGATACCCGAGAGTGAATTGGAGAATGAACAAGGCATTCATTCGGAAACCGCCTTAAAATAACTCGGTAAAGTCAAGCTAATGACTTTAAAAGAGCGCTTCTTGGGAGGCAACCCATATTTGTAAGTTTTGTTTTCTTTTTCCTTTTGTTTTTGTTTTGTTTAGTTTGTTTCTTTTTGTTGTATTCAAGCATACACTTTTGGCATGTATGTTTTCTTATGCTTGATGGTTTGAAAAGTTGAAATGTTAGATATGATGCACATTTGGACCCCATGTTTAGAGATGCTTATTTTACTTGAGAGGAGGAGAAGCTTTGTAAGGATGCATTGGAAGTTTAAGGATGTTTTTCAACATTCTTGGGTGTAAGTGTTCTTGTACCGTTGTGTATGCTTGTCTTAACAACATTGGGGACAATGTTGGATTTAAGTTTGGAGGTAGAAGAATACTTATTTTGAACTTTGATGATGCAATCCTAATTTGTAGCTTGAGTTTGGGGGAAAGTTGTTTGCTATCATATTTATATGCTTCTTTGTTGAGAAAATCAAGTATAAAAAAAATAAAAAAATTTAGTCCTTCCGATTGATGCATTGAAATTGATTGACTTGGAAAAATGGCATGATCTCTTGAAATAATTTGAATTTAATGGAATATATATATCTTTGAAATTGCTCGTGGAGACACTAGACTAGGATTGATTCTTTAGATGATTCACATTGCACAATGAATCGAGGGTAGAGGAGTTGAGAGGATAACCATCTTGAGACACTTAAGGAGTTTTTCCCGGAAATATTAACTTAGATTTCTCATAAGGTTATAAGTTAAGTAGTAATTTTATATGCTAAACAATGAATTGAAAATGTTGAATTTTGGTATGACCAAAAGTGGTCAGGCTAATACGTACCGGAGGTGAAAAGTTTCATGCCTACATACTGTACTATTATGCCAATTTGAGCTTTGCTCAAGCCAAAAAGAAGTGAATTGGTTAAAAGATCTAGTTTTATTTCGTGGCCTTTGACACTCGAGTGATAAAATCCTCAGGAGTGTCTCTACACTTAATGCCCCAAAACTATCTAATTTGAGAGTCATTGATCTAAAGCTTGCTACATGGGTGTCATAGAAAGCCTAATGGAATAAAACATTTCACATGATCTAGCCTTAATGAAGTTTAAATGGAAATTTCATATGAATTGAAAGTGGAATGTTTGAGATAATGAAATTTAAATGGCTATGAGATTTTCTATAATTCTTGTGCTTTGCGTTTGATCGAAAGTTGATAGATATGGGATTAATGTCCAAAATTTGGTAAGGATACCTCTCGACTATAATACCTTAGATTTATTTTTACTACACCCTAGAGAGTCTTTTCAAGTATTGGTGTCACATGAGCAAAAGTAGTTGATATGTATATATATTTGTGAACTTTAAAAGGTTGATTTTATGTCATTCATTCTTGTTGATCATGTTGAGGTGTATTGATTTGGTTGGATATATTTTGTTAGATTTTGTGGGTATATCGCATGCAAACCCTCACGAGACTATAACTCGTCCTTTGAGGTAACTCAAGGGTTTAAAGGCTTGTTGCACCCACTAAGTGCAATCGTTTACTCCACGAAAGTGAGTTAGTTAGTTGTTTTGTTTTCTCCCATTGAATGATGTTGATCTTATCTTATAGCTCTCATTGCTCGAGGACGATCAATGGGTAAGTTTGGGGGTGTTGATAGGTTGTGAATTTACATGTTTTAGAGCCTCATATTTGTTGGATTTATATTGGTTTATGCATGATTTCTACCACATTTGCGTTTAATTTGTGTGCTTATTGAGTAAAGGTGGAAAATCACTACAATAGAGGAATAATGCGCGCAAACACAGAATTTATGCATATTTTGATGTCGAATTTGAGGAAGTTTCTTTCAACAAAGTTGTAGATCTCTGTGTTAGCTCCACTTGGCAACTTGAATCATCCAAATCGGAGGTCCGTGGAGAAAGTTATGAAGGAAACACGATTGCTGCGCTGAAAACCAAGAAAACGGTTCAGACATTCGGCTTACCACGCCCAAGCGCCCGTCCAACCACACCCAGGCGCCGCTGACACCTAGTTCCGAGGATTTGCTTCGCACTCGCACGCCTAGGCGCCATCATACCCACGCCTGGGCGCTACTATCGCAACATTTGCCACGGTTGAGCACTATTTCTGTACATTTCGAGACCGAATTGGACGAAGTTTCCTTCTACAAAGTTGTAGATCTATGTCTTAGCTTCAATTTGGAACTTGAATCATCCAAATCGGAGGTCTATAGAGATAATTATGAAGGAAATACGATTGCTGCGCCGAACAGAGAAGCATATGCGCCAGGACACGCCCCAGCGCCTTCCTAGTCACGCCTAGGCGTGGACGGTCCGAATCTTACTCCTTTTCAGCCTAAATTCCAGCTCTTTATGATGGGAAGGAATCACTTTTAACCATTATTCAGCACATGTGTTGAGGGGGTGTCATAAGTGTGTTTCTTGGTAGATTTACTTTATGGAATTTTATACTACACACTTTAGAGTAATGGAGGACACAAGAGAGGAACAACACATGGGAGGAAAAAGAATCTACTCCTATAAAGCTAATCATCTCTTGCATTCATTCTTCATCAATGAAATAAGAGAAGGGGGCAGCCCCTAATCTGATTTCACCATCATTCATCACCATTCTTCATCATTGAGAGAGAGGGGAAAACTAGAGGAAGGAAAAGAGTTTGGGGATTGAAGGGTCAATTTCAAGATCCATCATCATTCACCATTTAGGGAGTTTTTAAGAGCTTTTCATTTCATTTATGTCTATGAATATTCCTCTTATGTCTTTTATGCTTTCAATTATGAACTAAATTCATAAGACTAGGGCCATGTAAGGCCAAATTGTGATTTATGTTTATAATAGATGATTGTTGAGGTTATTCTTATATTGTTATGTGATGTGAATTGATGTTCTACTTATCTTGCATATACTTGATCACTATATGTTAGAATCTTATGCCTAGGTGAATATTTCGGGAGAAAATTGACTTAGGGTGCAAGAAATTCACATCATGACCCGCAACTAATGAGGAATTGCCCTAGACATAGGTAAAGATTCCCGGGTGAAGTTGTTCGATTCAAATCGAGTGAGCTCTAGTAAGTTAATGCATGTTTAGTGGTTAGATTTCCGGATAGGAATATTTGGGAAATCACGATCTAAGCATAGGAGTTTATACGCGAAACATCGGTTATTCTCTACCCTCGAAGCTCTCACCATAACAATATAAGTGTAATCCTTCAACAAGAACCTTATTAAGTATATTTGATCAATTTGAACCTAGCATGTGCCTTAGTCTCCCTTTATAATTGGTTTTAAATCACTTGCTCATCTTTGTTCTTGTTCTTTACAAATTTTATTTGAATTTATTCTTACTTTGTTTATTCACTTCATTACAAATCTTAAACTAGAATTCAAGTCCTTGTGGTTCGACAATCCGGACTTACCGTCCATTTATTACTACACACGACTAGTGCACTTGCTACAATAGCACGTTAGCTTTTAGCGTGTCAAGAGAGAGAGAGAGAGAACATACAATGAACGTACCAGATTTTTGTAGAATACCAAAACATCTTCTCTAATCGAACCCATGTCTCCTTTTATTACATCTGACTTATACTTGTATCATACACATTAACTCTCAAGTACAAAATATGAAACAATCATCTCACCTCCACCAGCAACCCCCACAACCTCATTTAATTTATTTCTCTGAAATCTATTACTTGGAAAAGATTTCAACACACTTTTACACACTGGGATATACACATCATACGAAATTCTGGATATCGCAACCGCAGCCAAAAAGAAAGTTTCAGCACAGAGAGCCACAAACAATAAACTAGATAAGGGGCATTTAAGGTCCAATTAATAATCCTGCGTCTGTAATCTTGTAAGTGGTAAAGCAGAATGAATAAAAGGTGGTGTAACTTAAGAAAACAAATAGTCTTACTCCAATGAAAAAACAATATATGATTTTCCAGATATATCAGGGAGAAAAAATGCTTCAGGTTCAGTTGCAACACAAAATCCATTAGGAAATATTGTCTTGCTCCCTGAATGTTAGTTACCATATAATTGAATTTCATGGTGAGAGATATGCAAATTCTAAACATAAGAAATTGGTGCAACAACACATAAACAGGGAGCAAAAAACACGAATGTTAAGTCTATACACGTGTTCTCTTTGCCTTCCTTAACATTACCACAACTAACTAAACCACAACAAGAAACAAAAACAACTTTTGTCATTTTCTTCTAACTAGTTAATACTGTATCTAGACCAAAACTTTAAAGAGTATAAAAATCACCAATAATCCCCACAGGAGCAAGATCCATCCTTGAAATGATGGAACCTCCTAACATCCCTCACAACAATCTCCCTATCCACAATTTTGGAGATGAACTTTGTAGCAGAATGGCAATCGTTACAGACTCTAAGATTCTTGGCCACCCGAATAGTTGTGCCTGGAGGGGTATTAAGGAGACCAAACGCAATTGCCAATCTCTCACTGTGTCCGCACAGTAAGTTCTCCTTTTCCTTCTCGTCAACATTATGAAGAACACAGGATGTGTCTGGCACATAACCTTCCTTTTTCATTCTGGTAAACATATCAGCGAGAAACTGATACAGCTGCTCACTCTGCGGGTGGGATGCATCTCCAACCAAGAATTTATGAACCTCATCCCCAAACTCAATCCAACTGCATCCAGGTTCTTTCCTTACTCCCTTTTCCTTCATATTATTCCTAACCTCCTTAGCTTTTTCCCATAGCCCAGCTGAAGAATAGATATTGGAAAGTAAAACATAATGGCTAGCAACATTTGGTTCTAATTGAAGCAGATTACGAGCTGAAATTTCCCCTAATTGTACATCTTCGTGGATCTTGCAAGCTCCCAACAAACTACTCCATGCCCCTACCTTGTCAAGTCCAGCGGGCATGGAATTGATGATTTTATAAGCTTCATCCAGACGACCCGCTCGACCAAGCAAATCAACAACACAAGCATAATGATCAGCATTTGGTTCGAGGCCATAGTCTACTTTCATTCTGTGGAACAAGTGTTGGCCGTCATCCACCATCCCAGAATGACTGCATGCAGCAAAAACTGCAATAAATGTGACCTCATTAGGCTTCACTTCTGCCACCATATTGTGAAAAAGTGCCAAGGCCTCCTTTCCTTCACCATGCATCCCGTAAGCCGAAATGATAACATTCCATGTTATTACATTTCTGGTAGGCATAGTTTCAAAAACTCTTCGAGCCATATCTAAGCAACCACACTTGGCGTACATATCAACCAATGCGCTTCCAACTGCAACATCTGATTCCAACGCGTTCCTAATGGCATAAGCATGAATATCTTTTCCTTTTGTTAGAGCTGCTAGAGCAGCACAACCAGGAAGAATAGTCATGAGTGTTACTGAATTAGGTCTAAACGAGACCTTTATATTATAATTATCATCAGGGTTGTCATTCTCTTCATCTTTCCCTTCAACATTTTGCATATCATGTAGCAAAATAAGAGCATCTTCATGGTACCCACAAACCACATAACCGGTTATCATCGTATTCCAAGACACGATATCTTTAGTCTCCATGGTCTGAAAAATATATTTCGAGGCATCTATCTTTCCTATCCTAGAGTACAAGTCCATCAATGCATTTTGCACGTACTTATCCCTTACAAGACCCAACTTCAGAACATACCCATGCATGACCTCTTTATCACCAAAAGCTTGTGAGTGCACACTAGCTGGTAAAACACTAGCCATTGTGGTTGGGTTAGGAAAAAGACCAGAGACGACCATTAATTTCATGAATAACATCAATGCCTCCATATAAAATCCATTTTGGGTATAACCAGCCAGCATGGCATTCCAGAGCCCAAGTTTGCGATCAAGTGCAGTATCAAAAACTCTGCGGCCACTTGTGACTTGTTTGCAGTTGCAATACATGTCTACTAAAGCACTTGCCACGAAGGAATTCCATATGAAATCATCATTCCTGAATACATAAGCATGGATTTGTTTTCCAAGATCCAATAACTCCAAATGGGAACATGCTGGAAGCACACTTGAAATCGTGACCCCGTCAGGCTTAAATCCTTCATCTTTCATAAAACTAAAATATTCCAATGCCTCACGGAACCTATCATTTTGTGAAAATGAGCTAATAATCGTGTTCCAAGAAACCATATCGCGATGAGCAAAGCATTGAAATACAATCTTAGCGTCATCTATTCTCCCCAATTTCGCATACATTGCCATCAAAGAATTGTTAGTAAAGGTCTTTCCGTCATCGACTCTCAGACTATAGCCATGAACTTCCTTCCCAAGCCTTATCCCGTCATGCCCATTCAAGTTACTACAAGCAAGCACAACGCTAACCAAAGTGAATGAACTAGGCTGAATTCTGTCCAACCCCATTAAGCGGAAAGCCTCTAAAGCTAACTCCCATTCTTGGTATTTACACAAAGCATTAATCATTGAGTTCCAAGAAACTTGGTCCCTTTGAGGAATTCTGTCGAACACCTTGAAAACTTGGTGGACATCAGTTCCACATTTGGCATACATATGCAAAAGTGTATTGGCAACAGTGGAGTGAGAATGATAACCGAGTTTAATAGCAGAGGCATGAATCTGTGTCCCTAAATCCAAGTCTTGAACGGCAGTGACGGCCTTCAAGACCGCGGGGAAAGCGAAATTATCGGGTAGAACGCCAGAGGAGTGCATGTGTATAAAAGTGGAAATGGCCGAGTTTGAGCTGCTGCTGCTGCTGGCCTGAAACCGAAGAGATTCTATCCATGACTGTTTGGAGCGGGGGGTTACGGAAGTAGGAGGAAGAGAGAAGCAGCAGCAGCAGCAAGGGGACATTGATTCAAGATAGATACAAGATACAATATACAATGATCAGGGACTACTGTTTGGCTCCCGCCTGGAGAATGATATATATTTATCCTCCTCCAGATAAGCAAGCACCAATATTTTTGTTTGCTGGATGGATAATCAATAACTAATAATGTAAAGGAAAATTATACGTAGACCCCTCAGTTGTTGTGTAATTAGTGAAAACCTTTTTCATCGCAAAAATTGCAATATTGGTACTCTAAGTCGGCGTGTATATTTTTTTAGTACTTTAAGTTGACTTACTGACAATTTGGATACATTAACTTACAAAAATCGGCAATTTTTGTACAAATTGGCCGAAAAATTTGAATTTTGACTGAAAATTTGGGGATTTTGACTGAAATTGAGAATTTTGACTTAAATTAGGGGGATTTTAACTGAAATTGAAAATTTTAATTGATTTTGACTTAAATTGGGATTTTTTATTTTAAATATAAATTAAAAAAAATATTATTTCATTAAAAAAAAAAACCCACCCCACCCCTGCATCATGGTATGTGTGTATATATATGTGTGTGTATGTGCGTGTGTGTGTATATATATGTGTGTGACGGTGGTGGGGGGACACTGTTCCCCACCCTCACTTTTCTTTTTCCTTTTCTGTTTTATTTAATTTATAAAATAATATATTAAATAAGTAATTTATTTTAGAAATTAAGTTTATTAAAAAAATAACTCCCAATCAGTCAACATTCTCAAATTTTAGTCACAATCCCGAATTTCAGTCAAAATCTCCAAATTTTCAGGCCAAATTCAAATTATCCGGTCAATTTGTACCAAAATTGTCGATTTTTTGCAAGTTAATATACCCAAATTGTCAGTAGGCCAATTTAAAGTACTAAAAAAGCGTACATGCCAACATAGTGTATGAATGTTGCAATTTTTCCCTCTTTCACCTATTGGATTACAATTTTATTTTATTTTTGGAAAGATCAAATGCATTAAAAAAATAATGTAATACAAACACGTGCCCGAGGGATGCCTTGCCACGAAGAAGACTTACAACGAAACACCAAGGTGGGAAAAGACAAGAATGAAGACAGATAGTTGGCTATGACAATTTGTGCAATGTTATACTCTATTAGGTTTTCTCATGAATCCTTTTAACGAACGGTAGGTCAAAGACTTCCTAATCAGTTGGTTATAAAGTGTTAGGTGCAACACTCCTAGGACTTAAAAGTTCGAATTCATAAGACCACATAGGATAACTTTAATCGGCATACTCACATTATATCCACTCATCTCTATTACATAGATAACCATCCACTGAACATAACAAAACAAAGGATTAACAATAGCTATCCTTTACAACCGGCTATCATATACCATGTGCAATCTCCATTGAATCTACACTACCAAGCAACTCTCCATATTCGTTTTAGGACTTGACTTTGGAGAGACTCTTTGATTTGCAAAGAAAGAATTCTACTCTTCACAATATCATTATTTCGTAAGATAAGAATTAATTATTATTTCTTGTTAGAAATCTGTTTTTTCAGTTATTATTTTTACATTGGTGATAAATAAGATGAACTTTTATTATTTCAATGTTAATTTTCTTTTTAAAAAAGTTGGAGTTTAACATGTTAATTATCTGCAGAATATTCGTTTTATGTTTGCAATTGAAGTCGTAAACAATACCAATTATTAATTTGAAATTTCAAATAATAAAAAAAGTACGAATGGTTAATTTTTAATCTAAACAGAAAAAGGTAAACACAAAATTTATTATCCATAACTCTTGAGAGTATTTTTTGCATAAGATTGACGGATTCAGACTTTTAAGATTGAAAGATATTATAATTGATTTTGTGAGTTTTTAGTATAAAAACTTTGTTTAAGGTATCTTTGAAATTTTCTATTGGGAAACTAGAAAATAAAAATAAGGGATAATAGCAGACACCCCCCTCAGTTATGGGGTGATGTACACTTTGCCCCCTGACTTATTGAAATGTGCACTTTGACCCCTCACTTATCATAAAATGTACACTTCACCCCCTTGGGCAGTTCGGGCAGATTCGGGCACCACACTTATCATAAAAATTGGACTTTTGCCCCCTGACTTATGTGTCTTTGTAGCATTTTGCCCCCTGACTTATGTGTTTTTGTAGCATTTTGCTCTCTCACTTATGTGTTTTGTAGCACTTTGCCCCTGATTTATGTGTTTTTGTAGCATTTTGCCCTCTCACTTATGTGTTTTGTAGCACTTTGCCCCTGCCCGAGCTGCTCAAGGGGGTGAAGTGCACATTTTATGATAAGTGAGAGGGCAAAGTGCACATTTCAATAAGTTAGGGGGCAATGTGCATATCATCTCATAACTGAGGGGGGTGTCTGCCATTATCCCTAAAAATAAACATGGAATGATGAAGCCGAAGAGCTTGCATTGAGCGGAAAATAATTTCTATTTTTTTTTTGAAGGAAGCGAAAAATAATTCTTTAAAGATGCGAAAATGCAATTTTTTGGTCATGAGTAGTTGAGTAGCTAGAAATATTATTTTCTTTATATAACTTCACATTAAGTTTGTTATAACTTATACGATGAAGAGTTATACTATGAATGAAGCAATAGTATTTTCCAAAAATAAGTAGGTTGACTGAGTCTTATAGTATATTAATTAAGTAAAATCATGCAATATTTTTTTTAATATAACTTCACATTAAGTTTGTTATGGGTTATACGATGAAGAGTTATACGATGAGTGGAAGCAATAGTAGTTTCCGAAAATAATTAGATCGATTAAGTCTTATAATCTATTAATTAAGTAAAATCAACAGCTCTGTACCTAATCACCCTTTTTGTTACAAGTCTAATCACCATTTAATAATCTTCAACTAAATGTTTATAGAGAAGATGACAAAAGGAAAAACACGAAAGGTCACCGAGCTGTTTTGGGGATGACATTTAGCATGATTTTGACTTTCAACTTTCAAGGCTTTTGAAAATTGGGTGTGGATTTCTGTTGCAAAACTTATTTCTGACTTGTATTTTCTTTCATGTGTATAAGATAGTTAAAATGGAAAACTAAATGTGACATGTAGTAACAGTTCCAATTATTTGTTTAAAAATGATATTTCATTTCATAATCCACTTCAGTTGTAGACGACATGCGTATAACAAATTTTTAATATAAAACTGATGCAGATTATATACTTTTGTTGTGCATAGATGAAGTAGTGTTCACCTCGTAACCCAATTTCTTTAAACACAATATTGCCTCGTTCTTGGTGGTGACGAGAAATGACAATTATGTCCCAAGATACAATGACTACGCCTTTGAATTAGTACAATTACAAAGTCTATCAAGCAAAAGACTGATTGATCAACTCTCATTTTATGAATTATGAAAAGCTAACTCTTAAACTCTCAATTTATAAATGAAGAGGAGAAAGAAAAAAGAAAATGTGTTGATTGGATGATGGAAAATGAATTCGGGGTCTATTTACAGAGAATGAAAAATAGTTGGGAAGTAGAGATTAAGGAAGCTCTAAATCCCCCATTGCAAGGAAAGCTACCTAGCATTCAAGATATTGAGGATCCGGATGTACCGACCGCCAATAATGAGTAGCAGGTGCCTCAGAGGACACCAACAGTGATTCCACCCCCTGCCAAGAGGGTGTGCGAGATCACTCGAAAGGTGTCACGTGCGGTAACCATTGACTCAATTAAGCAAAGCATTCACATAGAGCTAGAGACACAAAGCATCACGTTCAGAGCTCGAGATTTGGAAAGTTGAATCCCCTCCCAAGACGATGCTTTAGTGATCTCAGCCACCACTGCGAACTCATGGATATGCAGAATTCTCAATGACAGTGGGAGTTCTGCAGATATTATCTTTTTCGACATCTTCACCCAGTTGTCAATTGATGGAGCCAAAGTCCAAGGGGCGAAAACCCCACTCATTGGCTTCACAGGCGAATCGGTAGACGCTTAGGGAGAGGTGACCCTGCCGTTATCCATGGGTACATTCCCTAAGCGTGTGACTAGGGAGGTGAGAATCCTAGTGGTTAAAGCCCCCTCCGAGTATAATGTTATACTGGGGAGGCCGAGCTTAAACCTTTTTCGAGCTGTTATCTCTACCTTCCACCTGAAAGTCAAGTTCCCAACTCCCAGTGGAACAGGAGAAGTCGTAGGAGATAAACGACTGGCTAGAGAATATTATACCAACACCCTCGCCAGGCTCAAAGAAAGCGGAGTGACTCGAGGCCTGACACCGTGCATAAATTAATAAAAATTGACATGGTGGCCCTAGTGGAAGGGAAGTCAAGTAAGACTTTGAAGGACGACAACGACACCTGGGGAGAGGTAGCCAAAAGTCTAAAGATGGTAGAGTTAGTATCGGGTAATCCCGAGAAAGCCACCAAGGTCGGCGCCACCTTAGGGTCTACTCTTGAAGGTGACTTAGTACGTTTCCTTCAAGATAATACAGACGTGTTCTCTTGGAGCATGGGAGACATAGAGAGGATTGACCCCGAGATCATGACCCATCATCTGAACACTTGCCGAGATGCTCGCCTTGTGAAACAGCGCAAGCGGACTATGGGAAGAAAAAAAAATTTGGCTGCCAAGGAAGAAATAGAGAATTTGCAGGCCGTCGGTTACATAAGGGTCGTGCACTACCCAGAGTGGCTGGCCAACGTGGTGTTGGTCGCAAAACCAAATGGCAAATAGAGGATGTGCATAAAATTCATAGATCTGAATAAGGTATACCCTAAGGACTCCTACCCTCTTCCCCGGATCATTGATTCCACCGCCAGATGTGAACTGCTAACCTCCTGGACACGAGGCAGGGGTATAACCAAAGACCAGGAGAAAACTAGCTTCATCACCGACCAAGGAACCTTTTGATACAATGTGATGTCTTTTAGGCTAAAAAATGCGGATGCCACTTATCAGAGGTTAGTCAATAAAATGTTCGAAGCGCAACTGGGGAGGAACATAGAAGTGTATATAGATGACATGTTGGTCAAGAGCAAATGGGGAGTAGACCATATACTCGATCTGCAAGAATGCTTCGAAGTGCTCAAGCACTACAAGTTAAAGCTTAACCCCGCCAAGTGTACTTTTGGGGTACGTAGTGGAAAGTTTTTGGGCTTTATGTTGAGTGAGCGAGGGATAGAAGCTGTTAGAGTTCTAAACCCTGTGAATAATATTATTGATGATGGAATGTATATATAGAGGTAAAATGAATATAAAACCCTAAGCTATATACAAGGAAACAAACCTAATGTAAATATAAGTAAAAAGATATACAAAACATGAAAACTAATATTTAACACTCCCCTGCAGTCGAAATGGGAGGTTTCTGAACATTGAGACTGGATCTAAAATCGAGAAATAAAGGGGATAATAATCCCTTGGTGAAGATGTCTGGAAATTGATGTGCGGAGGGCACATGCAACACACGAACTTCACCAAGTGCAACTTTTTCTCGCACAAAATGAATGTCTATTTCAATATGTTTGGGACGTTGGTGTTGTATAGGGTTAGAAGAAAGGTAAATGGAGCTAATGTTATCACAATAAACTATAGTGTAAGAAGTAAGATGACAATGTAATTCAAGAAGTAAATTGCGAAGCCAAGACGATTCGGCTACGACATTAGCAACACCTCTGTATTCGGCTTTGACTCTGGATTTAGAAACAACTTGTTGACGTTTGGAAGACCAAGAAATAAGATTATCACCTAAGAAAACACAATAACCCGAGGTAGAACGACGAGTATTCGGGTACCCTGCCCAATCAGCATCACGGACTTGCACTATGTCCTCATCATCCTCACAATCTCAATCCACCTCGTCATCAAACACCACCTTACCTCTATGTATCGATCTCACCCCATATAACCTATCTCCACCTCCTGCAATCACTCCACCCCGTGCCCCTATATTAAATACCTCCACTTATCTCATGCAACTTCGTTCTCGTCCTTCTCAACCACCAAAACGCTACTGCATCAACATTTCCACCCTCACCTCTCCTCCTACTTCTACCTCTATTGAACCTACCTATTTTTCCACGACTAATAAAGAACCAAAGTGGCGCATGGCCATGGCAGAAGACATTGACGCTCTGGTTACCAATGAGACTTGGACATTGGTTCCTTTTCACCTAAGTATGAATGTCATTGGCTCCAAATGGGTTTACAAAATCAAGCATAAACCTGATGGCTCCATTGAAAGGTTTAAAGCCCGTTTAGTTGCTAAGGGCTTCCATCAACAAGAAGGTGTCGATTTCAATGAAACTTTCAGCCCCGTCATTAAACCCACAACCATTCGTCTTGTTCTTAATGAAAATGTTTTTATGTCTCAACCTTTAGGGTTCGTGGATTCCACTAAACCATATCATGTTTGCAAATTACAAAAATCACTCTATGGTCTGAAACAAGCTCCTCGAGCTTGGTTTCATCGCCTTCGAGATTTTTGCTCAAATCTGGGTTTTGTGCTTCTCAAAAAGATTCCTCGTTATTTATTCTCTCTTTTCGTGATACTCTCATTTACATTCTCATTTATGTTGATGATGTACTAGTCACGGGTAACAATTCTCGAAGTGTTGCAAATTTTGTTTCCTCCTTAGGTCATGAATTTGCTCTTCGCGATCTCAGTGGTATCAACTACTTTCTTGGACTTGAAGTTGTTCCTATGTCCGATGGTGTTATTCTCTCACAGCGAAGTTACATCACCAATCTTCTTCTCCGGGCTGGCATGCACACGTCGAAACCTGAATGCACCCCTCTTTGCACTTCAACCAAGCTCTCGAAAAATGATGGTTCCCCATTTTCTGATCCGACTAAGTATCGTGAGATTGTCGGGCCTCTTCAATATCTTACTCTGACTCGGCCCGACATTGCCTTTTCTGTTAACAAGATTTGTCGATTCATGCATGCACCTTCTGAAATCCATTGGACGGCTGCCAAACGCATTTTGCGCTATCTCAAGCACACGATTGATTTTGGTCTTCATTTCCGTCGGTCCTCCTTAGTCAACCATACTGCATTCTCCGATGCTGATTGGGCTGGTAGTATTGATGATCGTCGTTCTTCAGGTGGCTACGCCATCTTTCTTGGTCCTAATCTTATCTCGTGGAGCTCTCGTAAACAACGCACGGCTGCTCGCTCTTCTACTGAGTCCGAATACAAGGCTCTTGCTAATTCTGCCGCCGAGCTCACATGGTTACAATCTCTTCTTCGTGAACTTCACATCTCATTAGATAAGCCCCCGGTTCTGTGGTGTGATAATATTGGGGCTGCATATCTCTCGAAGAATCCGGTTTTCCATGATCGCACGAAGCATGTGGAAATTGACTATCACTTTGTACGAAAAAAGGTAGCCAACAATGATCTTCAAGTTCGCTTTGTTTCCACAGATAATCAGACAACTGATATTTTTACCAAACCACTTTTCTTCACGCGGTTTGAGTTTCTACGGGACAAGCTCAACGTCTTCCTTCGTCCGCCTTGAGCTTGCGGAGGTGTATCGAGCCATATCTTTCCATATATTTTTTGTGATTTGCTGTGATTATGTTTTGATACATTTCCTTGATTATAGATAGTTTTCCTATGTCCAGTATATTACCTTCTTAGTCTTGGTTTCTCTTGTTATAAATATTCATGTACATACACATTATGATTTGGGTTGAATAGAATCATTGTTCTCAAGTCTCTAATAAGCCTCATATTATCGAATTTCTATACAATTATCTTTTTTTGGATTTTGGAATGAAGTATTTTTAAATCTATATTGGGTATACTCCATGTGGCAATTGAGGCAAAAATGTATTTTTTGGACCTATTAGATTAAAACTTGAACACTTTAGTTCCAAACTTTACAGGTTTTGTATACGTAGTCTCATCAGAAAAATTATTGCACATTTGGTCCATATTATCACTTACCAGTTTTTGAACGACATTGATTGACCATGTGTGTGTCACGTGAACATTAGTTATGCTGATTTGGTGGGAAAGAACTCGTGTGAAAATATGTGATGATTTTATGAAAGAACTGAGTGACAATAGTTTTTGTTTTGTTACAATAAAAAAATTTAGTGATAAGAATCTTTTTAAAATTGTCACTATTGACAATTAGTGACACATGTATAGTGACAACTTAATAACAATATAAATAGAGTGACAACTCAATAAGTTGTCACTAATTGTCAATAGTGACAAAGTGATAACAATTTCATTTCCACTAATTATCAGGAGTGATAACTTCTATATAAATCTTGTCTCTATTAAACATGTAAAACCTATTTTTGTGACTAAACAAAAATCTTGTCACTAAAAAATTAAAATTATAGACAACTTTGACATTGTCACTTGACATTTTGTCACTATATATTATCTTATTTTTTTTAGTGATAAATGTTAAGATAACTGCATTACAGTGATGTCATATATTGAACTTGTAGCGTTTATCTATCTATTATAACTTGAAATTAAATTTTAATTATCTAACAAAAATTGTTAGTTCTTTTAAATCATTATACATATATATATATAAATTTATTTATTTGTGCCAAAAGAGTTCAAATAAGTTCATTATATGCCACATATAAATTCGATTTATTATATTATATTACAATAAGTGGATTAACCTTTTAACTAAAGATCATCCGATCTCAATTTAGATCATGCCAATGTGAGATACAGTCTTAACAAATTTATTTTTCCTTCTCAAAATGAGATTTAATTGACCCTTAAAATTAAAATATGTCAAAATTAAAAATAAAACAAAAGTTCAAGTGAATTTTGGAGCATTTAAGAATTTGAATTATGACACAGCAAATTTACTTATGGTAACATTAATTGGCAATGAGTAGTTATGATATTTAAAAGATAGTGAAAAATAGAACGGTGACATATAATATATTTATTTCTTTTCCTTATTATTATTATTTTTTTGATAACTGAAAGGTTATATTTGAAAGTTAAAGTTCAAACAACTAACAGGAATTTAAATAGAGTTGAAGTATTGGGAATGAAAATCAAAAGCAGCAACAGAATTGACAAAATTATGCGATTAATCTGCATAAAGTTATCTACAAAATGGAAATTATCCCCATACTATTCCAAATTCCTCTTTATGTTTTTTCTTTTTTGGTGATAAACTTTATTACCACTCATATATTTGTACCACCGTAAATAGGAGCAATTTGATGTCCAATCCAAAAACCATCTTGCCTAACGGACCAAAAGCATATGTTGCCATCTTCTTTTTCATTGTAGCCCTCACAATTAATAGCAAGGTGCTTATTAAAAACATCATAAGATTTATCTTTCGCTTCCCATCGAAATCGATAGAAAAACAATGTTGATAGCCCAAAGTTCATACGGAAATACCAATGAAAATTATCGTTCACTCGAAGTGTATGATTGCCAAGATCATTATCTTTGGATGCACAGTGAATAAATAATGGACCCGCTTTTAACCGGAAGGTTATTCACGATGTGTACCTCATAACCCTCCCCTGGGTAGACGTCAGGGATGATATTACTGTCTGTGTTAGATTTATGCTCTCTTATAAGTGTTTTATCTATTGAAGAAGAAATGACTTTGTTCAAACAAAAAGTGATAAAACAAATAAATTAAAAAGTCTATTTTTCGTGAGAGAATTCATGTTGAAAAGAGTTTGGTTGTATTATTCAAATTGATAATGTTCATATATTTATAATAACATTTTGTCTTGGATTTACGAGGTAACGATATATTATAGATCAATTTTATTATAGATCAATTTTATTATAGAACAAGATTACAATATATTTATGATAACCTTTTGTCTTGAATTTACAAGGTAATAATATATTATAGACCAACTTTATTATATAACAAGATTACAATATATTTATAATAACTTTTTGTCTTGGATTTACGGGTAAAGATATATTTTAGACCAACTTTATTATCTAACAAGATTACAAATAGTGTCTTACCATTCCCAAGGTTATCGTGGTATGTAATCTGTAAGTATATTATTTAGATATGATTGAAAAGACTTTGAGTTTGATATTATTATAAGATGACAAATAGCACGTTAGCATCATTGCATATCATTGTTGGTCATATTACATATATAGATTGTGTGTTTTACTTCATTCACCTTGAAATTTCCATGTGCTACTAACCAAATGCTACTCTTTTTAGATTTTAGAGACTTTAATACTTGTATTGTTGTGATTACGTGTGCATATTGATGTTGCCCAAAATCCATAATCGATATATAAAATAATCTCTTTATCCTCTGGATATTTGAATGCATCTACATTTGGAAGATTTTTTGTACTAAATTATTGGGTGATTCTTATTCACTCTCAGAACTTGGGCTCTCGAGATGATCTACATCCTTCTCCATATTATCCACATGAAGGGTGTAAATTTTCTAGGAGTCTAGTCTCGAGAGTGGCCAATTACCACCCCAAATTGCTGAACATGTGAATTTGCGTGCGCATATAACAATGAGTAAGGACATATTGAGACGTTTCTGAGTGTAAAAGTCACTCTTAGAGAAAATTTAAGGCTATAAATAAGAGCATGTCAAAGAGAGGTACAAAATACCTTTCACCTCGAAATAATTAGTGTATTTATGAAAAAACCAATGGGCTTATGGTACCTCATAATTGGAAGTTTTTGTCCTCGTGGGGCTTACTTATATTTAGTTCTAATTAGGGATGGCAAACGGATCCGAGTCCTACCTGTAACTGCCTGAAATTGCCCTGATGGATCTGGTTCTTTTGATAGGAATTAGTTCCAGTTTCGGTTTCGATTTCATATATTTTGGATCCAACGGTTCTGGGGCGGTTCTGGGTAGGATTCGGAACCAAACCGGAACCGCCACATTTTTTTTATAAGCTCAATTTTATAATCATTTTGATTCTAATACTTAATCCTAAAGATTTGTTAAATCATTATATTCAAACTATTTGTTTTGTTTTGGGTAGAGGTGCACACGGTTCGGTTTTTACGGTATTTTTATAAAATTTGCACCATACCAATAATTGCGATTTTAAGACAACTAATACCAAAATTGGACTTTTCGAAACCTATACCATCGTATCCGGTACGATACGGTTTCGGTACGATACAGTATGGTTTTGCGGTATTTTTATTATATAGATCACATGATTTATCTATGTATTATCATTTCCACTTTTTATGCAAAAAAATCTCAAGCAAAATTATCTATACAATACACTGAAAGAGAACAAATCTCATCTCTCATCTCAATGCATGTTTTTTTTTGCACTTTTGTTCGTGGAAAAAAAGGGAGGGGGGGGGGGGGGGGGGGGGAGGAGAAACTAGACTTTGCAATAGAAGAATTTTTTTGAAAGAGAACCGATAAATTTATGCTTAGAATTAATATGTTCTATTTTCCTTCAGAAGAGTGGTTCTAAGTTGGTTTTTAACTATAACTATTAGGTAATAAAATTAAAAACAATTGTCAAACTAAATAATGATTAAAATGATAAGAATATAAGCTTTTACAATAATAGTTGGAATTATTATAATTGAGCGACTATTGAACCCAACTACCATAAAAATCATGGAGATTCAAATTCTTGTATTTTGTACCTCAGCCTCATCTGTTTCCTCAAGTAAGTGTTATAGTCTAATTCACATTCTTGATGTTAGTATTATGATTTAGAGTCTAGGTTTGAAATAATTGTAGAAAATAATTTTAATCTATCTTTTAACTACTTGTCAACTTTTACAAAATTTACTTAATTTTTCATATTTCTAAAACATCACACATTCCCACAAGTTTTGGTAAGAAATCAATTTCCTATATATTTGCATCTATAAATCCTAAAACATTACAAATAATATATAATGAATAGTTATATATATATATATATACACACACATACGGTCCGGTATGATTTTTTACCGGTATCAGGGGCGGATCTATAGCCCATTAAGGGGGGGGGGGGGGGGGGCAGTGCCCCCACTCAATTTTTTTTATTTTATAAATATATACATTTTTTAAAATTTTAATTTATAAATTGCATTAATGCCCCCACTCAAATTATTAAGTGCCCTCCCTCAAGATCGAAAATATCACGTTTTCTCCCTTTACTTTGAGTTCGCCTCCCTAAAACCCAAAATCATGGCTATAACAAAAGAGGTATAAGAGTATAAATTATGTCAAAAGTTGTAATTGAACCTAATTCTTTATTATATTTTTTCCCTATAAATATAGCGTACAGTACCGCAGGGGGCAACCCCCCGCACCCCCCTTAACATATTGTATAGCTATATCACAACAATCTCATCCCCGATGCCCCCATTGAATAAAATTTCTGAATCCACCACTAACCGGTATTGAATTTTTAAAACCTAAACCGTACCAAAATATTCGATACGGTAATGGCTCGTACCAAAATCAATAATTTTTAGTGAAAAAACTATTATTTCAATACAGTACGTGTGCGGTATGGTACGGTTTCAGAAAACCATGAACATCCCTAGTTTTGGGGACATGCATAAGTGTCAATGTGACAAAGACAAAGAACAATATTAAGAGCTACGACAACCACTAATATGTGGTTGTGATTATTTATTTATAATGTCTTGGTTTTATGTTGGAGTAATTCTTAAGATGTTTTAAGAGATTAGCATGATTTGGGGTGAGTGTTTGGTTGAAAGCCGTGCAGATATTCTCAACATAATTCATCCATGAAACATCGATGTTTGAGTACAACTTCTAAGCTTTAGTGTTTGTCAGTTCTTATATTTTGAAGACGTGTGATCTTCTTAAAGAGAAAATAATGTATTGATTCGTATTAATTAAATGCAAACAAGTGAAAAATAGGAGTTAATTCAAAAAACACCATTGCATTAGATCTTGTAGTTAAATAAATACATTAATTAAACCTTTAGAGAATGTAGTTAATAATGTTTAAAACCAAAGGTGCAATTTAAGTTATATACTCTAATTTCATTATCCATTTTATATTTCGTAATCATAAATCTATTGTGTAATATCAGTTAATATTTTGAAATAATTTGAATATATTATTTAATTCATCTCTTAATTAAAAATATATTCTATCTGTTCACGTTAAAGTATTATTCATAAGGTATAAATAAGAACAATAGTAGGTGCATCACGCGTTCGAACTGAAAAATATAATGAAAATTAAATTTTTTTTTTCCATCTATGTATTAGTAACAAATTTATGATAGAAATATAAAGTGAAATTATAATGGAGAATGTATAGAAGAAAAACTAACGAATACCGTTAGTCATGAAAAAAAAGAAAAAGAAAAAAGGCAAAAATTTAACCCAAAAAAGAAAAAAAGTCTTGCAGTTCCGGTTCAGGTTCCAAACTCATGGGTATCCGCAAGTCTCGCGGTTCCAGTTCTTGCAGATACCCACGAGTTTTAAGGTTCCGATAGTGAAAAACATGTTGGTACCCGCGGGTCTTGCGGTTCCTGTTCCTGGTGGTTCCGGATCCTTCATTATGTGGTTCCGGTTCCAGTTCTGGGTCCCAGAAACCTATGCGGTTTCGGTTTCGGTTCCGGATCCTCAAGAACCAACCCGAAACCGGCCCGTTTCCATCCCTAGTTCTAATAAGGGGCGTCTGAGTAATTTAACAGTTTTTTATATGTAAATGACGTCGTTAAATAATTAAGCAATAGTTATAACTTGTAAAAGACTATTTTGCCCTCATAATAAGCAATTACTTTGGGACATCACACATTTTAAAATGTAATAAATATGTGAACGTTAAGAATTTATCACATATACAAATTTTATTGTTTAAGCAAAACTTGAATTATGACTTGTTCGGACAATACACCCAATTTTTGTATGATTTTAACATAGGACAAAATACAATTTGTACCCCTGAACTATTCACTTTATCTCATGTAGGTCCCTAAATTATTAAATGTACCAATATGGTCCTTGAATTATCAAACGTCACAAAATAATCCCTCAACTTAAGGACGTGTTTGGCTAATTTTTTTAATTGATAAGTATAATACGAATATTATTTTTGAATATTAAGTACTTTAAATATTTTTATATATTTATTTTATTTTTAGTGAGGTAATTATTTTTTAAAAAAATATAAAATTTCTAAGGAAATTAAAAAAATTAAAAATATAAGTTAAAATCATAATTAATATCAATTATCGATATAAGATTTCTAAATAAATAATTTTTAGTAAAACTACAATTGATTCTTTTTTGCTCTAAAAGTCTAAGGACAATTTAATACATCAATTTGTTAACCCTAAATGTTGAATTTTTGGAAAGAAAAGTTGGTGAAATGAGTTTTTTAGATATAAAAGACTTTTTGGGTGTAAAGTTTCTTTTAAGGAGGTTTTAGTAAATTTCTCTTCAGAAATTAGTGGGAAATCGGTATATTATTTTCTAGACAAAAGTGCGTAGAAAATGATTACCAAATGGTTAAAAATAGCAAAACTATAAGTACACAAAAGACTCATTTTATTTAAAGGAAGTGAGGGCAAAATAGACAAACTTTTTCAATGACCACATTGCAATGGTCAAACTCAGTGCTACATCAGCAACATGTCACATCAAGCTAAACACGTCCATCAAATCGAGGGACTATTTTGTTACGTTTGCTAATTCAGGGACTATTTTCATTTGATAGTTCAGGGACTTAAATGAGACAAAGTGAATATTTTCGGGGTACAAAGTGTATTTTGCCCTTTAAAATATGCTCCTTGATTGAGATCTTGAAATAATTTTTATAGTGTAAAATTTGTCTTTAACCTTAGGAAAATGTGTGTTTAACCGCCATAACTATTCAAAATATGACATTCCATCATCAAATTTTTATTTTGGTTATACGTGTGTGTGTGTATATATATATATATAATAGGGGTGATCGCGGTTCGGTTTTATGATTTTCTTTTATTAATTTTAAACCGAGTTGCCAAGTGTGGTTTGGAGGAAATAAAATCTGAAATTGCGGTTTTGTAAATCAAAACCGACTATGTGGTTCAGTGTGGTTCGGGGTTTTTTCAAAGTTCTTTTACATTTTAAAACTAAATAAGCGAACAATGTTTGTCATTTTTTTAAACTAATTAATAAAATGATAATGATAATTCATAATTAAGAAAATACTTGTCCAGGAGATTTTATCAAGATTAAATTTCATGAATCATTCAAAAAACACTAGTGTCATTACATAGTTTTATATAAGAGCATCATACGTTTAGAACAAGAAAAAGTATCAGTATATCACTTTAAATATCTGTTTTACACTGAGTATAAATATAATATGTATATATTTTCCTATATATATATATATATAACAATATATCAAATAAATACACACTCATACATAAAAAATGTCTTAATCTAGCTTATATGAAAAATAGAACGAGAAATTTGTATTTAAACAAGTAATACAAATATGACTTATTGTAATTGTTTGTTTTTTAAATTTGTGCACTAAAATCTGCAAAAAGATATTGTAAGGTATATTATAAGGTTATAAAACAATGGGGTAATCTAACGCATCGACATTGCTATTACAAATAATTGTGATAGTTAAATAGAACAAATGTCATAAATATAATCTATAATAATTTTTTCGTCAAAATTCTTCAAGTGTCTATTATATAAAAAAATATATAACACTAAAATATTATAAGATATTATCACTTTACAAATCTCAGACACAAATATTTATTGCACATATTATTAATCATGTAAAAGATATAACCATATCAATTCAATAACAAATATTAAATAAAACTACAAATATGAATAGTATTACGAGTAAAACATATTGAAAGTTCAAATTAAAAAAGAATATATATATATATATATATATTATATGTATGTATGTAGGCGGTGGGGGTGCGGTTCGATTTTTTTAACACTAATTTTGAAACCAAACCGCATAGAGCGGTGCGGTTTTCATTCAAATTTTAAACCACGATTTATTTAGAAAATTGACAAAAAATGGTGCAGTTCAGTGCGGTGCATTCGGTTGCTCACCCCAAATATATAATGTCATGTCCATATCACATCAACTATCTGTGTATATTAGATTTATATATGTGACTCAAGAATTGCCTAAGGGAGGGGGGGGGGGGGGGGGAATTAGGGTATTAAAAAATTGTGTTAGAATGCATAGCGGAATGATAAAGTACCAACAGATTTAACTGAAAAATGCTGAAATAAAATACCATTGGAACTTTGCAAGTTCCAGAGACAAAATCCAGAAGGAAAAAATTACAGAAGATGAAAGAATAAAACTAAGTGCTGAATCACAAAGGTGAATTCAGTCGCTACAAACGTAAAACACACTCAGTATGATGAAGTGGGTGTCACTCTACTACACCCTTGGAACCAACCGGTGGAACCAGATGGTAAATCCACAAACAACGACTCCAAAAGGGAATTATGAGAGACTCGACTCAAATGCTTCACTTGACCACTCGTGTATGTCACTCGGAACTCCAAGCACTCTTTGGTACCGCTCCTTCGTCACTGGAACCTAACTGGAGAAAGTACCTAAAATGCATGTAATAATTTTATCAATAGTATGTTGAAAGATGCTTGTGGAATTCGTGTTTTTCTGAAATGAATAAAGCATGTATATATAGGTAGATCATAAAACACGAGAAAGGAAAGGAAATAAGGGATAATGGCTCCTTCCATAAAATGGATACTTACCAAAGCATAAGAAAGGAAATAAAATCAAGTCAACTATGATAGATATGTAGAGACATAAATAAAAGGAAAGGAGAATAATTAGGATACTTCTCTTAAATGAAATTCCAGCAATATGGGATCTTTGACTTTCCTTATAAGTAGATAATTAATTCTGATTTGGCAAGACATATGAAGCACATAAAACATGTGCAGAATATCTATATAAAAGGCAAGAAGGATAGACAAAAATATTTCCCTTAAATACTTGTGGAAGAAGAGATGTATATTCCAAAAGTAGTTCCAGATGGTTCCTGCGAAATTCCAGGATAGTTCCTGCAAAAACAAATTGGGAGAATTAGTGACAACCAAACAAGTCCTTTGTCATCGTCAAAATTAAAGGATGAGAGAACCAAAAAGGTCAACAATCTCCCCCTTTTTGATGATGACAAGGAATGAGATACCTCTCTCGGGTCAACAGAGTATTGATTGAAACGATCTTACCAGTAGCTCCCCCTGAGTAGTTGATTCCTCCCCCAATTTAAATAATAATTGCCAAGAAGCATAATATCATACATCACAGAGCATATATGATAATAAAGAACTATATGAAGGATCATAATGAGGTACCGTTTCTCTCCCCCTTCATCATCAAAAAGAATTTAAGTGTGAGAAATGTAAAATTATCGGGTATGCATAAACTTAGGAAGTTCCATAATACCAAGTTTAGATTTGAAAACCGAAAATCCAACAATTCTAAGAGCTTTAGAATTAATAGAAACATCACCTTTTTGAAAATGAACAAGGATGAAGTGATGTTTAACTTCAATATGTTTGGTACAAGAATCATGGACTAGATTTTTAGTGATGCTGATGGCACTAGTGTTATCACATAAAATAGAAATGTGATCAAAATGCAAATCATGCAAAGTTTGTTTCTGAAAATCCATTTAGTGCAAATAATCGGATGATTTGTAAGTCTTTTGACTAGGTTCCAGACTTGATTCCTGTCAAAATGGAAAAGTTCCTCTTCCATGGCTTTGACCCAAAATTCATCATTAAGACCTTTTTCAACATTGATAGGCTCAGTATGGGATAAGAAAGCACAACTTCCAAAATCCTTCTTTAAGCTGGATCTAGTGGTAATATCAACTGCTGGATTTCCCATAATAACACTAGTAGGATGACTGGATGCATACTTAAATTTTCTCTCTTTAGGAACAGAAAAGCTATTTGAGTCTGAAGATTCTAGTTTTGGCTCAAGAGAATTGAAACTTTCATCGGTATTAAGATTCTCATCTGGAAGATCCAGGTTCTTTTGCTCAGGTCCTACTTTAGTGTTACTTGATAATTCTGGAATACCTGTAGGTTTTGAGCTCAAAGTAACTTTGGCTAAAAGAGAGTGAGTTGCATCAAATGTGACATATATAGGTTTTTGAATAATGCTTTTACAAAAAATACGATAAGATTTACTCCAATTTAAGTAACCGGCCGTAGTAGCAGTTTTCATAGGACCAAAAAGGTCGAGAGGAAGAAGTTCCATGTTGGCAGGCCAAACTCTCCGATGCCAAGTCCCATTTCCTTCATCTGCAACTTCCAGACACTCTACCTTTTGTTTGGTAAGATCATCGAGATTTATGCAGTAAACATTTCCATTTCTGGAGGCATTGAAGATCAATTCATTATTTTGCATAAAAGGGCATTGAATAGGAAAGAATTGGACTTGATTATCCTTATTGCATAATTGACTTATGCTAAGCAAGCTATGTTTCAAGCCCTCAACTAAGCAAACCTCATCGATAACAGTGGATCCATTCTTACCAATGGATTCCTTACCAACAATGGTTTCTTTTGCATTGTTTGTGAATGAGACTTTACCACCAGTGAAAGTGCTGAGGGTAACGAATTTGGAGATGTCACTGATCATATGCCTGGAACGTCCATTGTCTAAGTACCATTTGTTCTTCCAGACTTGGTTCCGAGGCAGTTCCTGCAATAATTGCTATTTTTGTTTTGGTACCCATTTATCTATGGGTCCTGCAAAGTTAACGCAGTTGACTTTTGGTACCCATATAAGTTTTGTACCAATATCCTTTTTTAAGTAACACCTGTATGCAACATGACCATTTCTACCGCATGTATGACAAACTTTATAAGAGGCAATGTTCTTTCTAGTTTCAACGCGATGGGCATGATAATGAGTGGTGTTCTTTATCGTTTTAGAACGATGAGCATGATCATGTGGAATTTTCACAAATTTAGAGTTGGAACATGTTCTGGAAGTAGATGCATGACAAGTATGATTATGATGTATATGTGGTGTGTGCATGACATCTTTTCCTTTGACTTGTTTTTTCAAATCAAAAACTTGTTTCCACACAGAAGTGTTTTTTTCAAGTAGATACTCTTTTTCTTTCTCAAGGCAAAGTTTATCTTTCATGAGATTATCAAATTTTTGTTCCAATTCAACCTTTTCTAAAAAGAATTTTTTGAGTTGACTTTGAAGCAATTTATTCTTATAAATCAAGTTTTCGATCTGATTCTCATAGTTTTTGAGAATATCATAAAAGTTAGAATTTTCAACAGTATCATCATCAGAATAATTTAAATCAGATTTCGATTCAATAGATACCTGTTTGTTTACCATAAGACAATCGTCCTCATCATTGCACGCATTTGAATCAGATTCATCACAAGGTGTGGATAAAGCTCGTTGTCTGGAATTTTGATCATTCCTCTGGAACTTCCTCAGTTTAGGGCAGTCAGGTCTGATGTGACCTGGTTCAAAACATTCATGATATATTTTCTTATCATTTTTCTGAGGATCTCTTTGTTGGAAGTTAGATTTGGGATTTCGCTGGAACTTCCGGCTCTGCTGGAGAATTTTCATTCTTCTAGTGATCATAGCAAGTTCTTCTGAATTGTTCATCATCCATTTCTTCTAGATCAGCAAGAATTTCTATTGAACTTAAAGAAAAAGTAAGTGACTTCTGGATCTTTGCTTCAGAACTTCCTTCTTTAGACATGAGAGTCATTTCATGAGAGGTAAGAGAACCAATGAGCTCTCCCATTGTCATGACATTCATGTCTTTGGCTTCGTGAATGGAAGTCGCTTTAGGTGTCCATTCTTTTGGAAGAGATCTCAGAATTTTGCGAGTTTGTTCATCTTTTGGAATGATTTTTCCAAGACCGACCATGGGATTGATGATCTGCATGAATCGAGTGTACATTTGACTGATCGTCTCATCTTGTTTCATCTGGAACATTTCATATTGGTGAACGAGAAGAGCGATCCGTTCTTGTTTGACTTGACTAGTACCTTCGTATGTGACTTGTAGCATATCCCACATTTTTTTGGCTGAGATACAAGTGCTTACTCTATTGTATTCATCCTTAGTCAGAGCACATGACAAGATGTTTTTAGTGCTTGCATTCATTTGTAGAATCTTCTCATCACTGCTGTTAAAGTCATCCCAATCTTTTGGAACGTTTTGTCCATCAACTTTCTTCATTGGAATTGTAGATCCTTTCATGACTATTTTCAAAAGTTTGAAATCAATGAAAATAAAATACTCCTCCATCCGGTTCTTCCAAGTGGCATAATTTGAACCATCAAAGAGTGGTGGACGGGAGGGAAAGTGCCCCTCTGCATACATATCAAAAATATAGGCGGCCATGTAGATCTTTTGACTCGGGTGGTTAAACCCTTAGAAATGAGCCACCTGGCTCTGATACCAAATGTAACTCAAGAATTGCCTAAGAGGGGGGGGGGGGTGAATTAGGATATTAAAAAATTGTGCTAGAATGTACAGCGGAATGATAAAGTACCAACAGATTTAACTGAAAAATACTGAAATAAAATACCATTGAAACTTTGCAAGTTCCAGAGACAAAATCCAGAAGGAAAAAATTACAAAAAATGAAAGAATAAAACTAAGTGCTGAATCACAGAGGTGAATTCAGTCACTACAAGCGTAAAACACACTCAGTATAATGAAGTGGGTGTCACTCTACTACACCCTTGGAACCAACCGGTGGAACCAGATGGTAGATCCACAAACAACGACTCCAAAAGGGAATTATGAAAGATTCGACTCAAATTCTTCACTTGACCACTCGTGTATGTCACTCGGAACTCCAAACACTCTCTGGTACCGCTCCTTCGTCACTGGAACTTAACTGGAGAAAGTACCTAAAATGCATATAATAATTTTATCAATAGTATGCTGAAAGATGCTTGTGGAATTCGTGTTTTTCTGAAATGAATAAAGCATGTATATATAGGTAGATCATAAAACACGAGAAAGGAAAGGAAATAAGGGATAACAGCTCATTCCATATAATGGATACTTACCAAAGCATAAGAAAGGGAAAAAAATCAAGTCAGCTATGATAGATATGTAGAGACATAAATAAAAGGAAAGGAGAATAATTAGGATACTTCTCTTAAATGAAATTCCAGCAATATGAGATCTTTGACTTTCCTTATAAGTAGATAATTAATTCTGATTTGGCAAGACATATGAAGCACATAAAACATGTGCAGAATATCTATATAAAAGGCAAGAATGATAAACAAAAACATGTCCCTTAAATACTTGTGGAAGAAGAGATGTATATTCCAAAAGTAGTTACAGATAGTTCCTGCCAAATTCCAGGATAATTTCTACAAAAACAAATTGAGAGAAATTAATGACAATCAAACAAGTCATTTGTTATCGTCAAAATTAAAGGATGAGAGAACCAAAAAGGTCAACAATATATCTAGCTAGCAATGATTGAAATATTATAATTAAAAATAATGTTAATTCTCTTACATGCACTAACTTGGAAAAACATAACACGCAATATTATTACAACAATATGTACAATGTAATGATCAGATGCTAATGATTATTTTATTACCAAAGTATTGAAGGCTTTTCTACCATATTATTATGTATATATAGAAGGGAATAAAAGGCATATCATATATCTTTGTAATCTTATAACGATAATCAAAGTAAAGTATCTTCTCTTTAATTATTCTATACTTAATTTTGACGATTTAGTTGAGGTTTTGTCTTCTCAATTAGCTATATCGTAAATGAGTTTTGTCGATACGAGACACAATATTGTTAATAAGCTCTCTAACGATCATGGGTTGTAGCAGTAGTCACATTGGTTGATGTGGAGGCGATCGTTCCAATTACTGTTGGGAAAAATTCTCGTGCATAACGGGCGGTGTTTATGAAGATGCAAAATGATAATGATATGTCGAGGCAAGGGTTACCATATTTCCTTAAGACAATATTGCCCTGCACTTGGTGGTCACGGAATACGACAATTGTCTCCCAAGATACAACGACAAACGTCTCGGAAATAATACCACTACAAATTTTCGAGCCCAGCGAACATAATACTTGTTCCAAACTCTCTCGATGGACATGGATGAATTAAATGCACATCTAAACATTTAATATGCAAACTTATTCTTACAATATTAAAATAATATTTAAAAATATTTAAAGTACTCAAATTAGTACTAAATCATTCTTACAATATTATAAATAATATTAAAGAATCAAAAGAATATTCAAAGTACTCAAATTAGCACAAAGAATAAAAGAAAGATGAGAAAATAAGATGTTGGTGTAAATAAATCCAAACTATGGGGGGCTATTTATAGAGAATGAAAGGTTTTGGGTCAAAAAGTGTGACTTTTCGGATTTCTGCAGAAAGGCCCAAAAGTTGTGTCTTTTGGACAAAATGCCCCCTGATTGCACCTTTTCGGACTTTTCAAATTAGCCCCAAGAGTTGCAATTGTTCAAAACAACCCCTGAGCTAAAAGACAAAATCCGCCTGACATGGTTATGATCCGGTGTGTCGGGTGCACCATACACCCGCCTCTTCAACCTATAACAAGCCACCAATTCCGGGAAATGATTCGGTGTGGGCGGTTGCACCATCCGGCTTGCAATTCAGCCCCTATATTTCTACAGACTTTAATTTTGACCCCAAAACCTCGAATCTTGATTTATTTAGTCCTTTCAAATTGGTCCCTCAATTTTCTAATTTGAACATTTTAGACCACAAACTAAATGAACTATTTCTTATACGACCGCGGCCGTCGATCGTATAATTGAGATCATTTATTCGCCTTTGTTCACATCAATTATTGGTTCCAATTATGAGAAACGTTTTAAATGACACACTTTGCTAATTAATTTCTCATTCACCCGAAATCGGATTTGAGTAATTAAATACTCTAAATTTATCTACTTGAAACATAGATTAATTTGAGCCAAAGACATTCCAATTTCAACATGTGAAATTCACTTAAATCTCTAATAAATCATGCTAAGGCACAATTTACTCAATCAAGATTTTCAACAATTACATTACAACGTTTCGAAATGGCCAAGGCAGTCACTCATTTTGCAATTAAATGCTTAAAAATGTTTCAAAAAATATTAAAACATGCAAAAAATAATATCAGTATTAAAATACCTAATGATCACAATTTTAAGCACTAAAAAGCTGTTACAATTGGATATATCTATGCTATTATAGGAGTGTTTGCAAACTCAACTAATTATAGAAAAGTGATTATGAGTGAAAATAATTAGAATTGATAAAAAAAATCAGAAGTTGATAGTGTTTGCAAACACATGTGCAAAGTGGAAAAAAGTTACAGATATTGTGTACTTTTCAACTTTCTTTCTCTAGGAAAATTATCTACATTTATGCTTAAATAAACACATTAAAATCTATCTATTGACGAATAGAAATTCAATGAGATTATCCACTAATTGTCAATATAAGAAACAATACTTAGCTTAAAAGTTCACTTTAACTGAAACCTGAAAATAGAAGAAGTAATTATTCATTTACTCAATGAGAAATTGGCCCTTTCCAACATTTAGAAATAGACATAATAAAATAATATATTTTTTTTGTTTTATAAATGAAGTTTGTAATGGTAGAACAACCATAGATAGTAAAGTTATAAATATATCTTTATATTTGGAATCACCATAAATTAATAATACCATATAATATTTCCTTTTTTAACATTAATAGAACAAAAGGTGTTTTCAATCACCAATCATATACTTTTACCAAACCATTACGAGGAATTTGATTTCCAATCCAAAACCATCTTGCCTTATGGACCATAAACAAATATTACCATCTTGATCATTTTCATCACCATTCTCATCATTTGATTGACCGTATGTATCTTAAACACCTTCAGTTGGAGAGATTTTGTACCGGATTTTATTATAATAAGAACCTCGTACTCTTTAATAGTCGAAGAGGAAACGATTTTAATTAAATCGCTAAGGTGGAGTGATAGGACCAATAAAAAAGAAGAGTTTTTTCTTAGTAAAAAAGCTCATTATATTTTTGTAAAGGATTTTTTGGTTCATTTTTAATAGTGAGTTCCTACTCCTAAGATTACAAGATAATCTTTATCACCTTTGTCAAAGAGTTTAATATATTATCCCCTAAATTATTATTGCTTTAAATATAAACTCTTTCCAAGGAAACTGTTATATATCACTGTTTTTATACCACCGATTTTTCACCGCCCCTTGTTTTAGAAAGTATGGATATATTAAATCCATTAAAATCAATTAATTGCAAGTGATTTCTTGCCAAAACTAGGGGAGGTGAAAAATCGGTGACATATAAAAGGTGGTATATAGCATTACTCAATTTTCAATTGATGATTATGATAAGTTGGGTCCGACTAAATTGGGTTTAAAAGGGTCCAAATGTATTGGTCCAAAATTGATTGAGTCTGAATTGAGTTGGGTTGTCCACTAAAGTAGGCCTGTTCTTTGTAGGCATTACCCTGGCCCAAACCCAAAATAAACACACACCAGGCCCAGGCCTCTCCAGATAAATACTGTATAAAGATCGTAGGTCCTGTTAAGCCATGGACTATTATCGCTTTCCGAGACTGGAAAAAAGGTCATTTGTTTCAGCAATCCTTTGGAGAAGGGCTTTCTAAGTCTGCCATTGATGGGCTTAGTTTTAGAAAGTGAAGATATAAATTTTGGGTGTAAAAGCTTGTTGTTTTCTGAGTCCGGCATGTCACCAAGACCTGTTGGAGGTTTGTCAATCAAGTCAAGTGAGTCGATTCTGGTTAGGCTCATGTTCAACTTGATATTATTCCTGCTTTTATCGTCAAAGTTTGAATTTGTACGAGTTTTTTTTTTTTTTTCAAAGCTTGGCTCGACTTGAAAATTAGTAAGAGCTTTGAGCCGATCATAAGTCGGTCCGAATTTATTTTCTTTTGAAAAATTATAAGTAATAAAGTAAATCTAATATATAAATTAAAAAAATAACAATCTTATAAACATCAAAAGATCAACATTATCTATGCTCTAGTGACAAATCATAACTAAAACATATATTGAAAGATCTCATTTAATTTACAAATCTTTACACAAATAAATTGAAATATATGTCCCACACATCCTTTAAGATTGAAAAACGTTATAACTATATATATGATAAACTTACTTACAGAAAATTGCTAGTTTGTGTCGTGAGTTGTGAGGAGAAATAAATGAAACATAAATTCTACTACCAGCTCTCCAATCTGAATCTTTGTGAATTGTCATTCGTTTGTATTAGATACGGTTTAGTAGGTTTAAAGTGATTTTTTTTTACTTTTTAAATTTGTTGAGTATAGTATTTCACATTAGGAAATTTTAGAATTAACTTTTGATTGATTTTAAAGATTCTTTTCTTTAATTCAAAATCTTGATATTTTTCAATGAAATCTGGAATTATTTACAAAATAATATTATATTTTATTTTTGTATGTGATATATTCATGAACATATATATGCATATACTTTTTATTTTACGAGTTCGAGCCAATTCAAGCCTAACCTGCTCCCACTGACGTTTGGCTTGAATTCAAATTCAAATCTTATTTTTGGGCTCGGGCTCGATTTGAAATTTTTTAAGCCGAGTTTATGAGCTTCGTGTTGGCTTGATCTCATTGACGGTCCTAATTTGACCAAGAACATAGGATGAATTAGAAACCAGAAACACTCCAACAACAAAACGTACAATAAAAATTGAACAGAATATACATCAATCATCCCTAATAATCCTTTGCTACTGGATTAATTAAGTAATCATGACCAGCTTTCCTCACAAGTTGATAAACACCAGTACAGCCCAAAGCAAAGTTATTACTAAACAAATTCCAGTTCTTGGGGGTGATCACGGTGCAGTAACGAGCTCCGATGAATCCAGCAATGGCGAAGGCCGTCTGCTGTGGATACGAAACGTCGTCGGGTGGAGTAGAGAAGTTGGAAATGTTAGCAGCGGTGAGTGTCCACTTGAAAGTTGGTGCCCAAAAATGAATGGTTTTTGGACCTGCTGGATGGTTCCACAGGCCATGTAGCAACTTCAAATTCATGACCATGATTCTTCAAAATGTGTGTTTTTGAGAAAATTTTAGGGCGGATTTAAAAGGGTTTTCTCTAAAGAATATGAATTTTTTGTTGTTAAGAGACTATAATGGATTGTAGGTATAGAGGAGTGTGAATTAGTTGAGTTTTTAGAACCCTATCTAGAATGCTTCTCAATAAATGTGTGTTGGGCAGAGCTAGTTAGGTAGTTACTATGGCTATAAGTAATTTGCCAAACTAGTGGAAAGTTAAAAGTGCATTTTTGCTCTCATGTATAGGGGTGATTAACTAATTTGATCATGATATATGGGCTCTGCATATTTAATATCACATTTTAGGAGTTCTTGTATATTTGATCCACGTTGTTAATTTATGAATACTCAATTAAATGAGTGTCATGCATGTATCTGTTAGATATATTGATTTGATGGGAAAAATATCAGGTACATTTAACACACATGAAGATTTCAAACAAAAACTCATTTTATTTGCTGAAAAAAAACGCAAGTGAGAAAATATTGTCCTTGAAATCTTATTGTGCCTTCTACATGAGTTTTTCTTCTTAAATCAACAGAGCTAACCACCATGTAATATTCATGTAGTTAATTGTGTCCAATATTAAGCGGTTGGAATGAATTGTGCTATAATTTTAAAACCGTGAGACTAAATGTGCGGAGCCTATAAAATTCAAAATTAAAAATGCTCAATCCCTATTCAATCATGATAACAAAATTGCAATTTTGCTCCAAACTAGCCAACTTGGTTCGGTGAATCACTTGTATATATATCGTTTGGACCCTTCTATAATAGTGTTGTATTATCAAATTTTGCCACATAAGTCAATTATAACTGACTTGAAAAACCCTTGCCTGAATCGAATAGTATTGTTGAACTTGTGCTTCTGAACGTCAATTTTAACTTTAAAATATGCCTTTTGATCTTCCTTCAACTTAGTTTGAGCGTAAGATTTTCACACAAATCACGACAAGTGAAAGCGGAACTCACCTCGTTCAAACGGATGCTAGATTATGGTCCGGAGGTTGGGGATAGTTAACGTAAAAGAATGTCTTTCAAGTTTCAATCAGTTTTCCCGTGAATCTATGAAGCTCAATTTCATGGAACTTATATTGATAGATTGATAATGGACTAGCTACTATAGTGTAAGTTGTAACTCTCTTATTTATGTTATTTTGTGTCATCTATATCTCTAATTTTCTTCCAACATCGAGGAAAATTCTAGCCCAGATCCAGTTTGACTGTATCCAAGTGTATTTCACAATAAGAGTGTATTACACTTGCCATATAATTGGTAAGCTATTTTAAAAAATACACATAGGTTTAGCCTCCAAAATCAATTCCACGAGTGTACTAATTTTTCAAGTATTTCTAGATTAATTAATGTTTTCTATTCTTGAATATTATATATAGACTATAATTTAATTTTATAAAATATGAAGGCTCATTTTAGCTTATAAGGCTTGTTTGTAGAAACTTGTACTTTCAAAAAAATGCTGAGTAGAAAAAGTTGTAAAAGTGCTAAAAAAAATTAAAATTGAGTTTGTTTGCAAAATTTGATAAAAAGCAGAAAAAATAGAATAAGTTGATAGAAGTATCTATGGACATGCTTTTACTTTTTTCTTCTTTTCAATATTTCTCTAAAAAAACAGAGTAAGAAGCAGTGAAATCAAAAAGTAAAAAACAACTTAAATCCAATAAAAAATCCTCAAAAGTTTCTATTTTTTCCCCCAGTTTTTGCAACAAGGCAATAGTACATTTTGTTTTGCAAAACTAGTTTTAATAAGCTAGCCTACTCAATCGTTAAAATTTACATATTATCAAATATATATATTGTTCGTTGATACCATTATATTATATGATCTTTTTTTTTTTTTAAGAAAAATCAATTTTATATATCATTCAATCAAAAGTTTACAACGCTTGGAACAATACAATTCATATCGACTCAAACGATGTAGTAAGAACATCTGAAATACTAACTATCAAGTTCTTGAAGATAACAAATCTTAAAAATTCACAACCGAACACAAGAAAATTCTTGTGCAACTCCTATTCAAGGAGAGATAAAACTCTCATTCGAGAGAGAAAACAAACTCTCATACGAGAAAGAAAGTAAAATACTAAGCAAAAAATCTAAAACACTATATAAAAACTTATGCATCGCCCGTCTTCATCTCGTCAGATCTGTCTCTGTCTCGTTAGATCCATAACCGTCTCATCAGATTTGAAGATGTGATGTACAAGTTGAAAAAGGGTGCTCCAACCCAATCCGCCGACGATGGTGGTGGTAATAGTAGTGAAGAAAACAACTGCTTCACCAAGTCATCGTCGGCGGAAGAATATAGAAAAAAAAGAATATTAAAGTTTAGAGAGAGATGGGGAAAGGGATGCACTATATTATATGACCTTTATTCACTGAATCTACGGGGGGAAATGAATACTACTATTATATTATAATGATGAGTTGTAATATTATCAAAAATTAAGATTAATCAACCCTCAGATTTTCTTACAATTTTTTTGACGATCAAAAATTAGTAATTTTTTAAATGATTTTTTTACTTAATCCATAACGTATTCTGAATATGGTTTATCGTGCATTTATATGGCCTAGCTGCAAATTATCTCTTATATAATTATACGTACACTCGGAAGTAGATAGAGTAAATAACTTCTACTATTATTGTTGTTGTTTAATCCTGCAAGGACGGTAGTAATTAAAAATTTCGTCACACTTCTCAAAGTGTCACAAGTCTCATCTATCGCCTTTAATTTGGTTGGCTACCTAATTGATTCAATCACACTTGTAGTTGTTTGCACTAAGATATATTCTCAAAATCAAAATTTTCTCCGCAAAACAATTACTCCTTTCGTTTCAAAAAAGTTTTCTTAGAAATTATTGAAAGTCAATTGTTTTCCTAAAATATTCTTTCCAATCAATAAAAGATAACTAATAACATTACCTTCTAAAATATACAATGATTTTAATTTAATTTATGACTATTGTCCATGTGTGGAATTATTTTTCTTAAATATGATTGCAGTTTTATAGTAAAAATAAATTAATTATATATTTCTCAATTAAATTAAAGAGTAATATTGTCAGATTAGACAATAAATAAATACATTTATAGTAAGGGACAATTATTTTGGAACAGACAAAAGAGGAAAGGTGGACATTCTTTTTGGGACGGAAGAAGTATATCTCTTGATGTTTTAACATTTATGACTTGATTGTGCAATTAATGGTTTATTTATTTTATTTCACCAAATTGAAGGGATTGAGGTTGATCCATATGAGGAAGGAATCAGACAAAGTAGTTGCAAGACTCGGAGTCCTGACTTAGATTAGAGCAGGTAGTCGCGCCCATGACACTAGTGGGATGAGATTTCAATGTCGGCCCAGCGCCAGAGATATTGTAATCTCCAGGCCATGACACCACTCCTATGATGCACAGATACGGGTACGACGAATACAGGTACGATATGATACGGGTATGAAATACGCGATTTTCCAAAATTTTAGGATACGATACGCCTGGGATACGACTATATATATATATATAAACTTGAATTTTTTACAATCCACTAAATGAAGTCACATGACCATTCATACTTATAGATGAAGATGCTATTATAATAATTAGTTAATTACTGAACGTATAAAATTTCTATAATCGATAGTCATAACTATTGAAACTTTATGCTACACACCAATTAAGTGGATTTAAAACTTTATCAACCTTTTTCTCGAATAACATTACAAGACAAAAATACAAACCTCAATCTATATTATTGTATATTACTAAAAGAGTAAAAGTAGAAGAGTGTTTATTGTTTATACTCAGTACAACAACAAAATATTTAACAAAATTGAAAACTATAAACAAATCTCAAAATCCTAATTAACTTACTTGAAGAGTTCTCGAAGAACTGAAGGGTGGAATTCGAAAAGAGTCTAGAAGACAGAATACTTCAGTTATAAGACGAAGACGGATTTCTATCGCATATTGGGTATTGCAATTACAAAGCAGAAGACGGATGAGGGTTTTTTTCTCCATTCTCGTTTCTATTTTTTTCCAATTAATCGTGGATTTTTTTGTTAAATTATTATAGTAATAAGTTTTTACCTTTGAATTTTGAGTTTTGACCCAAAAAGTATTTCAAAATATCAAAAAATGCCCTTGCCGTATCGGATACTTCCCGGATACTTCGCGAATACTTCCAATTGCCGTATCGGATACCGTATCCGATTTTTTTTATTTTTTTATTTTCGGATACTTCAAAACCGTATCCGGTACGTATCCATCCCGTATCCTACCCGTATCCGTATCCGGTACGAGTACGATACTGCACCGGATCATTTTTAGGAGTATCCGTGCATCCTAGCACCACTCCCATTGTCTCATAGTGTTGGGGCTCGGAGGAGGTAGTATACGCTCTGCCTCGGGGGTGATTCTATGCCAGATCAGAACCAACAGAGCCACTGCACTATATACCATTGGATGCAGGGGCAAAATAGTAAAAAAACACTTAAAGTACATACATCCAATGGTAATAGATGGACCGGCTCCATTGAACCCGGTCCATCTTAGAATTTTCCCTGCCTCGGCACCCCTCAATCTAAGCCGCAACTCACGCCGGTGGATATTGATTCATGTTTTGATATATGTTCACTTTGTTTGTAAATTTAAGTGGATTTCTGGTTTTTGTTCTCCAAGTCTAATTTCAGTGAAAAATATGAGAATTTTGATTGTAAAATGTATCGCTCCAAATATCAATATAAATCTCTAGGGTAGTCGTGGACTTGGGCATTATTTGGTCAAACCACGTAAAATCTGTGTTATTTATTGCTTGCTCAACTTTTGAGGTTATCTTTTAAAAATTTAATTCCCAAGACAGTTTGATTCGAGATTTCAAGGTGAAAACGGTGCATATTGTATATTCTTATATATTAACAATCATAATTGTTTATTAAGGTTAGAGGGAATTGATTTCCTGGGAATATTAAATTATTAATATAAAAATAATGGAAAATCAGAAAATGTACAAAAATAAAGGGGTATTAGATAAGAGGATGAAATGACATAGGCTATGTCGTCTCAGCCAAGAGACGACTGAGCCAAGAGACGACATAGCCTATGTCGTCTCTTGCTTATTATTATTTTTTATTAAATTAAAGTGAGATGACATAGCTTATGTAGTCTCACTTTAATTTATTTATTTTAATTGTGTCAGTGGTCAAAATGACCGCTTACACAATTTTTTTTTATTATAAATTCAGTGAGACGACATAAACTATGTCGTCTCACTGAATTTCCATTTTTTTTTGGGTATAATAGCCTATGTCTTCTCCACCCCTCTTCTCTTTCTCTTCTCTTTTCACTCTACTTCTCACCACCATTGTTGGAAAGCACGAATTTATCTTCAAAATTTGTTCATCAACCACGAAATTAAGGTAATTCTATGTATTATACTTTTAACTTTTTTAAATTTTGAGTCTGTATATTATTTTTATTTTATTGTAATGGTATTGTAATGTGGGTTCAAAACTTGAATTTTAAGGCATAAGTTCGATTTGTTAGCTATAATTTTTGAGTTATTTGGTATAATTCTCGAATATGTTGGTATAATTATTGAATTAATAGGTTTTATTTTGACTTTTAGGTTAAATTTTGACTTTTAGGTATAATGTCAATTTTTAGTATTTTTTTTATGGTTTGAACTTTGATGTAAGTGTTAGTTTGTTAGTAGGTAGAAATTTAAGTATAGTCTCAGAGGTATAATTTCGAATTTATTGTTAGGGTTTAAATTTCCATATAAGTTGCAAATGAAATTTCAAATGTTTAGGTTTACATAATATGTATAATTTTGAATGAGTAGTTATAATTTTGAGGTTTAATTTGTAATATAGAAGTATAATTTGTATATATAAATTCTAATTTTGAAGGTATATAATTTCCAATTTTATGTATAATTTGTAGGTATAATTTTATTTTTGACTATAATTTTGAATTAAGTGTTTATTTATGGTTTGAATTTTGATATTATATAGAAAATATCGAGGGCGAACACGGCTGATGTTTTTGTATACACGGGTGGTCAAATTATTGAAAACTTAAATTCAGTGAGATATAGCATTCGTCCAAGCACTAACATGAGAATACCTCGTACGATCACATGCACTGAATTGTTGGAGAAGTTATATGCGAAAACAAGAACTGATCAGAATCATTTTTCATTAAAAGTAATTATAAAGTTTGATTTTGAAAAGAGAAATGTGATGAGGGAGAGCACAATGGAGATCAAAGACGATGAGACTTTAGCGTTTTTCTTGGATCTTAACATTGTTGATGAATTCGTCGAGCTTTATATTGAGAAAGAACCAATTCAACATCAGGGTCAATACAGCTCGTTGTTAACCCAAGTGACGTCGTTAACGCCAACCCAATTCATGCCGTATTTTACACAGCCCACAGTTCCAGATTTGAATACGCAGTCACAATCCCAATTCATGTCGTATTGTACACAGGCCATAGTACCAGATTTAAATAAGCAGTCACATTCACATGTGTTGGAAAATCGTGAGTATCACAATTTTTTTTCTAGTGGTTTGGGGAGTTCTACAATTCACGATTTGCATCAAGGTATTCTTATATGTACATTGTGTAGTTTATTTTTGAATTTCATATTTGTGTAAATTATTTTTCTTTTCTTTGCAGAATTGTAAAATAATTTAACTTTTTGTGATTTGCATTTTTAGGTGCTTCTACAACGGGTCATTTGTTTGGCGTTTTGAAACTGTAGAAAATTCCCATTTGGATTTTGTATTTCCTGACGTACAAGCAGGTAATTATGAATCTTTTAATAAGATTATTCAATTGTTGTATTCCTTTTATTCGTGACTTGTTATTCTTATTTTTACATAATGTTATCATATTTATCTTTAATTGTAGGTCCGTCTAGGCAAAACTTCCCTTTGGAAAATCCTCGTTTGAGGAATTTTGTAATTTCTGACGTGGAAGCAGGTAATTACGAATCTTCTAATAAGTTTCATAATTGTTGTATTCCTTTGATTGATGACTTGTTATTCTTATTTTTACATACTGTCATCATATTTATCTTTAATTGCAGGTCCGTCTAGACAAAACCATCATGACTTAGAGCATCCCAATTTTGGGTCTAGTGATTTTGCAAATGTTGAGAATGATGATATTAGGAGTGACGATGATAGTGTTCATTCTGACTGTTCGATCCATAATCAGTCAGAACCTGAGTTGGAAGAACACTTCAACAATGCAATGATGGATGAGAATGAAGATGATGGGAGTAATGCACCGATGAATGAAGATGTTCATCCCACAAGAGCCGAAGAAAGACTTCATGAAGTGCTCCCATTCTATTCCACACATACCCAGAAGTAGAAGAAGATTCACTACATCAACAAAGTTCAGGTTTGAGCTGGGGAATAATTTATGATCATGCGAAAGGTAATCTTCGTTTGGACCAAGTTTTTGACAACAAACTCAGCTTGCAAGCAGCGGTGAAAAACTACCACGTGCAGCATGCACGGAGCGAGTTTAAGGTGACAATTAGTAATTCGAAAGTGTATGTTGTAGAATGCAAAAACGGATGCCCTGTTAAACTATGGGGAAATTTGTTGAAGAGTACTGGTTTTTGGAAAATTACAAGGTATGAAGGGGCACACGAATGTTTCTTCGAAGATTATTCGAAGAATGTTCAAAGAACCACTTTAACTTGGAAATAAACAAGATCGCAAATGAAATTCTACCAGAAGTTAGGAAGGATCCGTCATATAAGGTTGGTCTAATTATACTAACGATGTCAAAAAAATGGAAATTCGATATTTCGTATGGGAAGGTTTGGTACAGTTTGCGACGTTCAAATAAGATTATATACGGGACATGGGAGGATTCCGTTAGAAGGTTGCCTAAATTTTTGGGAGCAATCAAGAAGTGGAATCCGGGGACGGTTTTTGAATGGCAGCACAAAAGACCGGATCAAAATTCAAAAATGCTGAAATTTCTGTTTTGTGCATACAAGCCATGTATAGATGGATTCCAACATTGTTGAAGAGTCATATGTGTTGACATGACTCATTTGTACACACGACACAAGACTAAGTTGTTGATCGCATCAACTCTGGATGGAAATCAGAATATTTTGCCTCTAGCATTCTCTATCGTTGATAATGAGTTCAACGAGTCTTGGTTATGGTTTCTGCAATTGGTCTGCACACATTTTTTGATGCCTGATGAAGGTGTTTGCCTAATTTCTGATCGTCATAAGGGCTTATTAAATGCTACTCGATTTATGCCCGTGTTTTCCCCTCCCCTGGGAGCTCATAGATATTGCCTGCGACATGTGAGTTCAAATTTTAATGCTTAATTCAAAAGTAAAGCTATGAAGGAACTTTGTTATGCGGTGGGTATGACACATAACGTCCGAAAGTTTGACCAACCAATGGAAATTATTGGTAATAAGGATCGGTTGCGTTGAGTTATTTCAAAGCTATCCCACAAGAAAAGTGGACACTGGCATATGATGGAGGGATGGGCGAAGGCATTATGACGACAAACATGGGAGAAAGCTTAAATAATGTTTTGAAAGGTACTCGACATCTTCCACCCACATCAATTGTTGAGTGCACAGTTCATCGTACTGTCGAATATTTTGCTGATCGAGTGCGAATGACATTGGCAATGAGGGCACATCCATTCACGACATATGCATATAAAATGTACAATGAGTGGACCAAAAGATCTCAATCACACAAAGTAGAAGTTTATTCTTGGTTGCATTACACGGGTCACGTTAAAATGCCCCGACAGATCGGGTCCGGTAATCATCATTACGCGGTCTACATCAAAGTTAAATATTGCTCTTGTGGAAAATGGACTCTTCATCGAATTCCGTGCTCACATGCAATGATATTATGTACAGAATTAGGGATTAGGTCATCCTCCTATATTGAAAAATATTACCTGAGCTCTGAATATTTGAAAACATATCAAGGGAGGTTCTATCCGTTGCTTAAATCACATTATTGGGATACCCCTAATTTTGAGTTGGTCCATGACCCTGGTCTGAAGAAGACACCTACTATAGGCCGGCAGCGAAGCACTCGGATTCCCAATGAGACGGACTGGCCCGAGTTAGATTCAGATTAGACTCGGATTTTTTGTAGTGTGCAATATTTTTCTTAAACAGACTCATTTATTTTTGTTGATTTTCTGGCTCGTATTTGGCCTGTTTCTGTGCATTTTTTTGCTACGACTTGAACATAAAATTTGTAGGTAATGTTATGAACTTTGTGAAACTGCAAGATTTGGCTCATTTTGATACCCAAGTCAAGAAATATGCCCACGAAAAACAGCCCCGATGATGCTGTTTTTTGTGAAAAAACAGTGTTTTTTTTATTTTCTGGGTCGTATTTGGCCTGTTTTTGTGCATTTTTTGGATACGACTTGAACATAAATAGGTGATATTATGACATTTGTGTACCTGTAAGATTTGGCTCATCTCGATGCCCGAGTCAAGAAATATGGCCACGCAAAATAGCCACGATGATGCTGTTTTTTGTTAAAAAACAGTTGTTTTTATTTTATTTTGTGGGTAGTATTTGGCCTGTTTATGTGCATTTTTTGGATACGACTTGAACATAAAACTTGTACGTGATGTTATGAACTTTGTGAAACTATAAGATTTGGCTCATTTCGATGTCAGAGTCAAGAAATATGGCCACGCAAAACAGCCCCGATGATGCTGTTTTTTGTTAAAAAAACAATTTTGTTTTTTGATATTCTGGCTCATAGTTAGCCTGTTTCTGTGCATTTTTTGGCTACGACTTGAACATAAAACTTGTAGGTGATATTATGAACTTTGTGAAAATGTAAGATTTGGTTCATTTCGATGCCTGAGTCAATAAATATGGCCACGCAAAACAGCCCCGATGATGTTGTTTCTCAATAATAAAAAATATTTTTTTTGTTGATTTTCTGGCTCAGAATAACATACTTGTTATAAAAATTACTCAACAATAAAACAATGCTTATTCAAATTACTCAACAATAAAAAATTATTTTACCAAATTACTTAACAATTAAAAAGTATTTCTTCTAATTACGCAACAATTAACAACTCCATTCACTTTACTCATCTTCATCTGACATGTGGTAGTCCAATTTGTATGAAGGATGAGTCAAAACATTTATGATTTCACCATGTGTGAGTCTTTGACCTCGTGCGAATGCAAGTTCTTCAACAAGTTCAAGCATGTGATATCTACAACGACGTAAAATCATCCTGTTCTTTTCTATTCTTATTCTGGAAACAACCCTCCTACAATTTTCTTCACCATTTCTCGGCATCATCAAGGATCTATGTCGTGGAATTCGCACGCCAAGTCTTCGAAGATCATTAACCAACTCCTCAAATTCAAGCACTCGATGAGACCATTCCCTTCTGAGTCCACAATAATACTCAATAGGGTCCTCATGTCGAAATGCCTCGTAGTCATCGTTTCTTTCTATTAATAACCATGTTTGTTGATGTCTGGAGTTATGATTATCTCCCATTTTCAAATGAATCTCAAAATATATATTTTTGGCTCGTATTTGTGGTGTTGAGTCGTGATAATTTTTGCCTTAATAAAGACCTTCAGCATTTATGAAATATATATTTTGTCACGGGTTTTGCTTTCACACGAACTACTGTAGTCGGATTGTGAATATTTAACTTTTTTTTGTTAGAATATATTTGTTCACAGGTTTTGCTTTCACATGAATTACTGTAGTCGGATTGTGACGATTCAACTTATTTTTGTCTGCATTTTGTTCACGGGTTTTGCTTTCACGTGAACTACTGTAGTCGAATTGTGACGATTCAACTTTTTTTTGTCTACATTTTGTTCACGGGTTTTGCTTTCACGTGAACTACTGTAGTCGGATTGTGACTATATATACAAAGGGAGTGAACACCAATATTACTAACATTATTTAAATGGAGCCGTTTAGAGGCTCAAGATTGTATTACACTCCTGGTGATATTTTTCGTGCCATGGGATGTAGTTGGCAATTGGATGATGATTACTATTACTCATTGAATCCAAATCAGAGATATTTAGAAGTATATTTGCAACGATGGAAGATGAATGGAGATTTCGGGTCCAAGAACAAGAAGGGCTTGTCACGGATTGTCGTGAATGTCAAATTTGTTGCCCCGATGAAGAGCCATACTCATGCCTTGTGTAACGCCACAGGAGAAAACTATAGCACTCAATAAGATACGTGAGGAGAATAACAGGATGGTTTTGCGTATGCAACGTCTAAATTACCAAGAAATTTCTCAAGAATACGCCTTATGCGGTTATGTGCAAGAAGCAAGAGCCTAGCGGGAGCTTAGTGTAGGTTTTGAGTATCGATCGGATATTGAAATGTCTGATGAGGAGAATAACTATATTTCTGTCAATTAGTTTCATATTAATTCAATGTCCGTATTGATTTCGTAATTTTTTGGGCTTCAAATAAAATAATTATGTCAATAAATATATATTATTATCATGTGATCGATATATAAATACACAACGACCAACATCTAAATAAATTATCTATGTGACCGATCACCATGATGTCCCCCCGTCCCACAATCTGGGGCCTGCCTCGTCCTCGTAGGTCATCTCCTATTTGCTTCTTCAACATCATCATTGTACACCACTGGTGATACATTATATTGTGCAGGACGCAGAGGTGGAATCCTATGATGTTGAGGTATATCACTCAACTTGTCCATACCAAGATCAGAAAGAGACCACATCGGCGTACTGAAAGCTAGTCCTTGATCATGAAAATTGATGGGCATATCATGCTATGGTGGGCGGGCAATCGTGGGAATGTAAACGTCTGTAAGGTAGGGACGAGGTTGAGCCGAAATCGATCTTCTGGCATTGAATTGACCATGATAAGCCGAACTCAATCCTCCAGCATTTAATTGACCATGATAAGCCAAGCTCGATCCTCCGACATTGAATTGACCAAATTAAGCCGAACTTGATCCTCCGATATTGAATTGACCGTGATAATCTGAACTCGATCCTCCGACATTGAAGTGATCCTCGCCCTCCTGTACATCCTCATCCTCCTCTACATGAGCACCGATGTCTAAATCACTCCCACTACATGTGATCATATCCCGTATGTTCCTCATATTAGATTGCACTTGCCTAAGTGCCGTGGGATTACTAGTGGCAGCGATTTGTTCCATTGCAGTTTGCACCTCTTGAATTTCTAGGTACTGAAAAGATAAAATAATGAATAGTATCAATGAAAAAATGATCCTAAATAAATAGCATTAAAATAAGTATCAATGGAAAACAATACCAAATACTAACCACATTATGCAATAGAGGGGCTGACTCAACCAAGTGTCCCGCACCTCTCCTATTCAATCGTGGTGAAATGTAATGACGAGTGATTCAGTCATACCACTCTTCGTATCCTTCTTCCGCCTGGTCTCCCCCCTCCTCAATATAATGTCCAGTCACATCGTACAATTCACGATTATTCCACGCTTCAATTTCCAAAGCGTGTCTAGTTACCCAATTATTCGTGGCCCTAACCTTTTGGCTCATCCTTCGAACATATCCAGGTGTGGGTGGAATAAATTAGCGTATTCGAAACTGTCGAAGAACACACTCAGTACGATGATACTCTAGGATGGAAAAGAATATCATTGGAACCGATGCTTGCCATACGTTATCATTCAAGCATTGAGGTGGCAACTCGGCAATGTCTGCATTATTGAGATTGTACGGTGTCCAAACAAACTGAAATACGAAAAAATGATTTAGAATATATTAGTAGGAGATAGATATAACTTCACAATAATTTTTTTAAAAAAATTCCGACTCACATGTCCATCCGCCATCTGATCAAGACCATCTCTAATTGCCCGGATTGTATTGACTGACTGAAGCAGTATTTGAAGCAGGTCGATACCACCTTCAAACAACAATCATTCAAAATAATTTTTAAAAAAATTGAACGTTTCTTAATTAAACATAATATTCAAGTGGTAAATTACCGTGAAGCATAAGGTGTTCGGGCAATGCCATTCAGATCATCTCCCTCCATTGGTCTAGGTACCCTACTAGGCCTTACAATCAAAATCCTACTCCACTCCCATATCTGTTAAAGGAGAAATATATTAATTAAATAACCACAAATTATTATAGCAGAAATAATAACGTCTAAATAATAAATTTTCTCACCTGTAACAATGGCATGAAGCCTCTAACATTTTTGCACTCTACCCCTGGCACCTTTCGACAATTCTCGGTACAAATGAGCCAATACCGCACTCCTCTAACTATATGTCCCTTCTAAGTTTATATCTTCAAAAAGCACCAACCACAGTACAGCAATAACATCTCCTATGGTGTCGGACACATCACATCCCGAGCAACAAAAGTCCCCAACAACGGGCTATCTGATCAACTCTAAATTCTTCAGATTCATCAGTTATATGGGCAGACGCACTCGTCACATACTCCACAAGTTTTCGGACTGGTATTCTAAAATAACTTTTCCCAAAATCTTGCGGCAATAAGTACAGTTCTAATAGTTGAAATACATATCCGGCATAATCTTCATATCCTTTGAAGTGCCGATATGCAACTACAGGCCTACCATCAACTCGTAGATCATATAAAATAGCAATGTCTTGGAGAGTTATCATGGCCTCTCTGAAATGTGTTGGTCTCTGGACGCCATCTCTCGATTAGGGCGTTCACAAGGCCCAGATCATTTCTGAAAGAAGGTAACTTATATACTCTATAGAATCCCATCTCATCAAGCTTTGCCATGACACGGTGATGTAAAGGAGATGGATAAGCAACATCGAAATATACAGCGTCAGCTCGCCAGACACGATAAGTCAAGTCTGGCTCATCATCAACCGCCTCAGATACATGATTCTGCTGATCATACAACACGCTACCGTCTATCGGACCATATACACTATGCTTAGCCATCCTGCATTTACATATTCACAAGAATGTTAATTTACATTCTATGGTATAAATTACACTTACTATTTAGTAAATTGTATCTATTACTTCAAAATTAAACCTACTAATTACATATTATACCTACTCATTAAAGATTATACATACTAAAATTTAGCGCTTATACCTAATAATTCGAAAAATATACCTAAAAACTCGAATTTAAACATACTAATTAGAGATTATACCTAAAAATTGGAGATTAGACTTAGAAATGAAATTTTTTAAAAATATTAATTCAAATTTAAAAAATCAAATTTAAGCATACTAATTTAAACTACTAATCGAATTTACAACTAACTACTCCAAATTAAACCTATTAGTTCAAACGTTTCGAAAATTATACCAACTAATTTGAACATTATACCTAACATTTACAAAAATATACCAACCAATTCAAAATTAAAGCTAAGTACTCCAAATTAAGCCCGAGAAATTCTAACTTATACCGAACAATTCAAAATTAAACCTAACAACTTGAAATCAAACTTAACAATTCGAAATTAAACCTATAAATTCAAATTATACCGAACAATTCGAAAATTATGCCAATTAATTCCAACATTATACCAAACAATTGCAAAAATATACCAACCTATTCAAAAATAAATCTGACTACTCGAAATTAAGCCTATTAATTCGAACTAATACCAAACAATTCCAAATTAAACCTAACAACTAGAAATCAAACCTAACAATTCAAAATTAAACATTAAAAATGCAAATTATACCGAACATTTAGAAAATTATACCAACCAATTCCAACATTATACCAAATAATTCAAAAATAACACTTAAAATTGACATTATACCTAAAAGCCAAAATTGAACCTAAAAGTCAAAATTGAACCCAAAAAAATTAAAAATCAACCTATTAATTCAAAAATTATACCAACCAATTCCAACATTAAACCAAATATTCAAAAATAACACTAAAAAGTGACATTATACCTAAAAGTCAAAATTAAACCTAAAAATAAAAAATCAACCTATTAATTCAAAAATTATACCAACATATTCGAGAATTATACCAAATAATTCAAAAATTATAGCTAACAAATCGAATTTATCACTACAAATTCAAGTTTTGAACCCTAAATTACAATACCATTACAATAAAAAAAACAAAATACAAACTCTAAATTTAACAAAGTTAAAAGTATAATAAATAGAATTACCTTAATTTCTTGGTTGAGGGAGAAATTTGGAGGATAAATTCGGGGAAAAAAGTTTGCCAACAATGGTGAACAATGATGAAAATTGGAGGAAGAAGAGAAGAGAAAGAGAAAGAGAATGAGAAGAGGGTGCTGCTCTTGCTAAAACGTTGCTTAAAGCAACATTTTTCATTGGCCAAAAATTATCAAAAATGAAAATCAGGTGAGACGACATAACTTATGTCGTCTCACTTAATTGTGTCAGCGATCATTTTGACCGCTGACACAATTTAAAAAAAAAATTTAAGTGAGACAACAAAACATATGTCGTCTCACTTTAAATTAATAAAAAAAAAATAGCAAGAGACGACATAACCTATGTCGTTTCAACATATTTTCTGATTTCCCTCTATTTCTGAACATTTTCTGATTTTTGGTATTAATAATTTAATATTTCCTTGATTTCCCATATAAAAGCCTCTTGCTTTTAAGTCCATAAGCATACGTTACCATAAAATTTAAGTTTATTAATTAGCTTCACATTCGTAAATGAGCTTCGAATTTAGATATTCATAAGTTTAATCACTCGGTTCACATTGTAAATTGTAAACAAACAAAGTAGTTCTTCAGAAGTTCATGCGATCCGGGAGACCGTCCCTTCTCGATCCAGCATCAAGTGTTAGTACTATACAAATACTTCATATACGCAAACTAAACTTTACATTTTTAGTTAAACTAACAAAGTACTCCTCATCGATTGTACACGAGTTCCAAACTGTCTCAAATATACTATATCTATATACAAACTGATATATATCACAACATGACTCACTCTAAGGGCCCAATCTCATGCTTCCTTTAGTCCACATTTCACCGTCTAGATCCGACATACTAAGCTCATCTGAAAAGTAAGAAAAAATGAGAGGTGTGTCCGAATGACTCAATGAGGTAGGCTAAACATTTTGCTTTACCTTTCTATCTTTGAAATGGAATCTACAGCAAAAGAATTATGATAAAGACAAACATTTGTATTGACGAGCGCTTGAATGAGACAAAATGTCAAAATGCTGAACAATCACTTCATGAATCCAAATCAGATTTCTCATTTACTCTTGAATCATGCCATACGATTGTGTTTTGTCTTCTCATTGTCCCACTCCAATAGGATACTTCACACTATTCAATACGTACTAGAAGAGTTGCAGGTGTCGGGACCCTAGAGGTGGATCCTACGGACCCAAGAGGTGACTCTCGCCGTTGCGTAGCACTTTTTCCCGTACGTATTGCACTTAGCTCCTTTCACTCTGCCTGATTTCCAAGTGTCGGGACCCTAGAGATGGCTCATACGGGATGAAGAGGTTGCTCCTGCCATGTAGCACTTTACGCTGCAACATCAAGAGATGGCTCCCACGTTCGTAACACTTTACCACATATAACACTTAGCTCCCTTCACTTGGTCTTTAAGAGCCAAACGTTATAGCATCAAAAAAATGTCATATTGCAGTTGGATGTTGGACATCGGGACCATAGAGGTGGCTCCTCCGAGACTAAGAGGTGGCTCCCGCGGTGTAGCACTTTGCTCCGCAGCACCAAGAAGTAGCTCCCACACGCATAGCACTTTATCCCACATAGCACTTAACTCTATTTTCCGATGCAGTAGAGCCAAGAAGTACATTAGTTACTACGAGTTTTAGAAGATATGAACTTGGTATTGGTACGACAAGACATAAGAAAATTGAAAACGATCGACTGAACCATTTCAAGAATACATGTACCTAGACGTGAAAAGAACAATCCGCTGGAGTAATGAGAATTGGAGCCGAACGAGATATTCAAGAATTTACAAACATCAGGAATCAAGCACCAAAATACCGACAAGATAATCTTCAAAACGAAGCAATATAATCAAATCATATATATGAAGGCATGTAAAGCAAAGTCAAGTAAGAAGAATGAAATAGAAACCCTCACAGTTACAACTCGGTGTCGTCACCTCGTGTCTTGTTGGAGTCACGAATGTATCCAGTGGTCCAACCATACGGTCATATTCTCAAACTATAATACTTTATAACTCAACCAGATGGAGGAAGTCATACTATATATATATATATATATATATATATATATATATATATATTTAACGAACAAACTTTCATTAAAACTAAAAAAATGAACTTACAATCAAAAAGCACAAAGTACAACCTTGCCTCGAAAAATCAAACAAACCAAGCTTCTAAGCCAACAACTAATCACCCGAAAATAAACTCTCGTTATTCTATCCCAGGGGTCGAGCCCTATAACCCGTGCAATGTCAACAATAAACCGACTACACGACCCTTTTAGCGAGTTATTGCCGATCATCTCTAACCAATTAGTTTGTAAAGTTAGGTGTCAAACACCCCCTTGGGCTGTCACTCGGGTGAGGTAGGGTTCAGAACAACGAAGGTCCTTATGCTCAACTCATGGAAATCAAATAACATATAGTCTATTCGTTAATATTACAAAAGTTATAACTCAAACCAAGGACGCCTAAAAGAGCACAATATTTTCAAACACTTAGAAAAACTATGTAAAGCCATCCAACTAGATTAAAGAAAATCACAAAAAGAAGCTTCATGGCGAGCGCAAATGCAGCCAATCTCATGTAGACACATGCCGTGGCTCGAGTTATGTGAAAAACTTCATTTCTATAATAATTAGCATGCACAAGAAACAAGCTAATATAAAGATTAGTAAAAGACATGCATGCATGCAACTTCAAAGAAATGATCCAAGAAATGATTCTTCTAAGCCTTGGCATGGTTTTGTACCCGCCCTCACCACTCCATATCGTAATCAATCTCTGTCCAATCACAAAAAACCAGATTAAACGCATGTGAAAATTTTAGGAAGACAACGCCATAACTTACATCCATCTGAACCTGAAATTGGGTAAAATAACATCTAACCTAGCTATTATAGAAATGTCTCTAGGAATATCTTTCTAATAAGATATAAGAACTCTTATTGTTACACGCAATATTTGCCATTAAATCCGCTAAACTATTGCCTTCTCTAAAGATGTGAGTAAACCTGACCTCCAAGTGGGACATAGCGATACGTATTCGCTGTAATAAGTGTTGAAATGCCCAACATCCGGGTATCTTACAAGTAACCCCATGTGTATAATCGTCATTGCATCTAGTTCAGTCCAAACTCTTTGAAACTCGTGCATTACACATAACTCAAGTCCCTTGCATAAGCCATGCAACTTTGCAAATGTGTTAGTCGAGACATTCAAATAATCACAAAACGCTAATAAGATCTTTCCTTGAGAATCACGAATAAGACCTCCCAAGCCCGCCTCCGCCGGGTTTCCTCTAGATGCTCCATCCGTATTTAGTTTAACCCAACCATTACCAGGAGGAAGCCATTTGACACAAACTGACTTTAAACTAGCAGACCTGCCAATGGATATTCCTAAATGCCGAGTTAACACAAGATCATTACTTAAATCCTTGGAGTTAAGAATGCCATTTTGATGTAAGAACCTTAAGTATTGTTCAACTCTGAGACAAATTCGTAAGCAATTAAAATCAATTCTATCATGCTTTGCCTTGTTACGATCAAGCCAAATAAACCAAACAATAAGAATTGGGATAAGAATTCGAACATGAGTTTTAGAAGTAATCCCAACTCTCCATGCTTGCTAAAGTCATACTATATATATAGTAGTACCTAGACATATAGGCAATTTAGTTTAAAAAGGCTGCAAGCAAGATACATATGTGCGCAATTTCACTACAAAAATTATTATAAGTTTACATATTAAGATGTTACTCTGAAAATATTTTGTAAAGCACGAATCATATTGAACAATATGCCATAAAATTATCAGATTTAATTGACCTCTTTAATGTTGTGATTCAATTACCAAAACATGGCTCTCCTCAACAAATTTTTCTGGACAGGCAGAGTAGTTTAAAAGAATTTTATAAATTCCCTGTTGCTCCAAAAACTCCCAAATTTTTAGTATACATTCCTAACACAGGAAAATTTACAGTAAAAGTTGCAGAGTAAAATAAAACCTCTAAGTGTGACAATTAAGCTCAAAACAAAGACTTTTTGAAATCCAACAAGACAAACGAGCAATTTCCTTCAAAAAAAATTAGAAAATCCAATCCAGCTTCAATTGTTCCCAAATTTTGCAGGTAGACTCCAGATACAACAATCGGTTTTCAGAAAATTTCACATAAAGAAATTCATTCATTTGGTCACATAAACATAAACCTAAAATCAACTACAGAAACTATAATTTTAGTACCCTTGGTATCATGCAGATTGAGTTAGCTAAAATACATATATATGATAAACTACTCTATAATTTAAATCTTAACTAGTCTTAACAATTGTTGGGTTAGCTAAAAATTAATTTCATATGTTTGGCTAAACAAGAACATGCACTCACTTTGGAAAACGCTAACGGCATGTTTGGTACAAAAGAATGAGGATTCCAAGAAAGACTATTATCACTTATTCAATCTCACTTCATGTTTGATAGGATTGAGAAGTAGGATTGAGTAGTCCATGAATTGCTTATTCCCATTGTAGAAGTGTGAATGCTCAATCCTCATTCAACCTTGAGGAATAGCTATTCCCACATTTGGAATCATAATTAAAAAGGAAAGTCACTTTTCTTATGTTCAAACTTATGGATTACAACTAAAACTAGTTGTATATACCATTAACGTATTTTTTTTATATTTAATTAAATATATCTAAGTTTTTCTATGTATATTATAAATACACACAGGCGCACACATTATATAATTTAATATAATATAATATAAGTATAAATATATTTATATTTGTATATGTCGCACACACATAAATATTTATAGATACAACATTATATATATATATTTTAAATAGTAATTTATTAATTATTATATATTTTTACAAAAGTATATTGTATTTATAGTACATACTATACCATTACAACATAAAATATGTCTTTTATCTATATATAATTTTATATGTGTAAGTATGCCTCTATTTTAAAAATTATATATTAATATGGTATACATGTTCACACACACACACACACACATATTTATATAAAACTTATATATTTCTACATGTTTATATATATATATATATATATTAGTTTTTATCCATAATTTTTATATTTAAATGTATTTTTATATATTATGATATTGTTTAGTGTAAATAAAGTTATGATAGAAACAATAAATTAAATTTTATTTAGTGTAACTATATTTAAGTGGGTCAAATAAATGGCTAAAAGTATTATACAGATTTGGTTCCAATCCATGTATATAACCAAATAATGAAGTGTGAAAGACTATTCTAGGTGGAATCCATTTCCACCTAAATTGAGATTGTTTAGTCATTGTACCAAATGTGTAGTACTCAAGAAAAATCATGTTCACATACTAAAGACATCATTGTGCATATCATCTTAATTAGAGGCGCAATAAGAAACAATAGAGAGATAATGTGAGGAAGATGTTAGCAACATGAGCTTCATCTCCTATGGGAAATTTAGGTCATTTATTAGCAAAAAAAGGTTACATTTGAAACATGACAAGGTTAAATGTTGGGAGAAACAACGACTAGATAATAAGGAGAAACACGACTATATATTTATCTCAATGTGAAAATGTTACATTTTCAAACATGTTGTCCTTTTTGGTTTATTCAATTTATCCGTTTTGATGATGACAAAGTATCATTGATTTCCATTAACTTCGCATTTGTTTTTTGCAGGTATCATACTTTTTGAGAGAAGTAAAGTGTGGATCACTTCTTGAAGGAGGGGAATGTTGTCTTAAGTGCGCCGTTTAGGGATAAAACTACTTTGGAGGGGAGAAGCAAGGTCTCCCATAAGATCCTTTAACCAAAGAAGTGATTGTTTTAGTAATACATTTGTAGAGTGCTTACAAAGAGCAACGGGGCAAAATTAGGAAACAACATTTGGATTAGCAACTTTAGGAACAAAGCGGATGAAAGTTTTCCCAACGCCCTTCTCATAGCATTCATTCAAAAAAGCCTTGTGAACAAAATTTCTTTAAGATAAGGAGTTGCCGCAATTATGCTACCTTGCTCATCCATGAGAATTCGCTAAAAGGGGTTGCGGTCTAAGTGGCAAGAGCTTCGAGAATTCGAGCAGGCGAAAAGATTCACAAAGTGAAGGGAAATGTGATCTTTGAGGGTGGGAAGGTCCGTTTCCCATTGACCACCAATTTTCAGCATATCAACCCGGTTTCTACGACGCAGTACAATAGTGAATGAATGGGACGAAGTGTTATTGTCGCTAATTTTAACCATTTAATGTAGGATTTTTTATACCAAAGCATTTTCTCTTGCTTTAGTACCTTATTATACTCTTGAATAAGAGGTTTATCAAGGTTCATAAAAGAGATACTATCCCATCTTGAAATGGCAAGCTGGACCTCTTTTAAGAAGGCTAAACCTTTCTTATGTTGGCAAAAATATTACCAAAACTCTTGTAGTTCCATTCTTTCATCTTACCCAATCAATTTAAGAAGACCATCATGGATGCTCTCGGATTAGAGCCAAATATCTTTAACCACCTCGACACAAGTCGAGTGATTTGTCCAAGGCAACTCAAATCGAAATGAGATGTTGCGAGCTCCATTCCGAGGGACTCCATAGCAACATGTGAGGAAAGGGCGGTGGTCCGAATGAGTTCTAGGAAGGTGAAGCATCACTCATTTGGGAAATTTAGTACGCAACTCATTATTAACAAGAGATTTCTCAAGCCTTTCGGAAATAGGGGTGCATCCCCCCCCCCCCCCCCCCCCCCTCGCTAACTCAAGTGAACTTAAGGCCTTGAAACCCCAAATCAATCAAATTACAATTATCAATCATATCCATAAACCGATTGGTATGAGAGCGATTAGGGGGTTTGCCTCCTCTTTTCTCATGGTTCACTGTGTTTTTGTTGAGATCGCCCATCACGAGCCAGAGAAGTGATTTTGATCACTAATCCTCTCCAAATTGTGCTAAAGACTTTCTCTGGTGCCCGCAATGGGACTTGCATAGCAGCCAGAGCATAACTGCTCATTATCATTCTTAGGGCCAACAACGATGTGGATGGATTGGGAGATTATCTCCATAATATCAAGATGAATATTTTCCACCTTCTAAAGAAGCTAAATTCCTCATTCGCTACCCACAATGGGTACTCTTCAAACACCAAAAACCCCTAGTTTGAAGAAATATCGACTAGCCCATCATTATTAACCTTAGTTTCAAGGATAAAAATAACATCGGGATGATGAGTAGCAATAATCCCACTAAAGTTGGCTCTGAATTCAGGGTGACCAACCCCTCTAAAATTCCATGACAAGATCTTCATCGAAGCTTATGTTGGGGTTGTGCCCTCGATGCCAACGAAGAGTTAGAGAATAGGGCATTAGTTTATACTTTATAAAAGCATTAGTAAGTTGTTCATATAATTCTTAATGGCATATATAAGTCTTAAATGAACAACTAGTCCATGTGTATCAAGGAAGATCTTCAACTCCTTATAGTAGTTAAGGAAATAGGCACTGGAAGGATTTGGTACTTGATCACTTAAACGGTTCGCAAGTCGAAGAATCTCAATTGGGCATTGAGATACGTGTGGACTTGCATAACACATGCTCTGACAGGGAGTGCCAGTTGAACACTATTGGATAGTGGGAGTTTGTATTATAGATACATTGATGGGATTAGTGTATGCAAACACGGCTCGAATTAATCCGATCACATGGGTTTTTACTCAAGTGACTGTCAATGATTGGATTACTAATTATGATAGTATATGTGAGCCTTAGACCTGAGGAGTCACTGTCATAGTGTGCTTGTGACATTGGTTCTGTCATTAGAGCAGTTAAGCTTAATTCACCCATTGGTGGGGCCGACCTCAAAATGTGTTCCAATGGGCTAGTAGCAGTTGTGAAGTGATTGTCAAGAGGGAATTCACTGTCTCAAAAGTAAATGAGAAGTATCATATGCAGTCATAGGTAAATGAGATTGAAAGTCTCTTTCCAGAGCTCATGAACTAACTTGTGTTTGACACGGAGGGTAGTTCAGTAATCTCATGTTACTATGATTCTTAGCATAACATCGAGTTCTCTGAGTTTGACATGTTTCATGATTCTCACTCGATCGGGATACATCAGTGAAGGGCTTATACTCATATAATATTCATAATCCAGAAGTTCGTAATGATTTGATCATTTCGTACTCGGATGGGCTACGATGTGGGGCCATGGTACTGGCTAGGTATCACCCACATTCTTTGGTATCCTCTCATTGCCAATTGAGATGAACCCAGAGAGTCGCACTATAGGAATAGATGGGGAAATCGGTTTTTGTATTTGGAGGATGATTTGGTAATTTGTCCTTTGGAATGACAAATTAATTTAATTGATTGTTTAATTAGATTAAACATGGATAATTAAATTAATTATGTTAACTTGGTCAACTATGAATATTAATTAATTATTTAGTTAATTAATTAATTAGAATATTAATTTAATCTGTGTATATTTAATTGGATTAAATATTAGAGGGTTAAATTAATCGGACTAAGTTGACTGGGTCAACATAGCCCAAATAGTCATCCAAAAACCCATGTTGGGCGTGTGACTTGTGGCTAAGTTGGAGGATTTCTTTAAATCCTTCAACACACGATCCAGAGTAATTGAACACACAATAACATAAACATTACGTGAAATTTCTCCACCAGAAATATAATACAGAGAAAAGGTTCTCTTCCACTTTCTCTCACCTAGGCGCCACTTTGGAGAAAGAGATAGAGATTTCCAGAGTCAATTCTGCACATGATAGTCTAGAGACGGGACACGTCGACCGTTGAATGAAGATTCGCAAGGATTGAATAACTTCGCAAAAAGGTAAGTTTTTCGTATTTATCTTTTTCATTAAAATCAACGAACAAACGAATTGATCTTGGTTTGGGAATCCGGATATGATTTTTCATTTTTCGGTGCACATGATACCAAGATTCCCAACAGATTAAGGAGTGTCTTGTAACGAAATAGTAAGGCTACTGCTCCATCCGTGAAGTCCCATCGAGATTTGGGATAACAAGAGGTTCGCCATATGTTGTTAGCTATCTATCTCAGCTTGGGTGAAGGTAATTTCCAAGTGGAAGCTCCCTCTCATGTCCTCACCGGGTGAGAATGGCTCGTTTGCACATCTGCTTGCCAAAACATAGGTGAAATTTGAACTACCATCACTTACCTCATTTTAAAGGCTACTTGAGATAGAAATGGTGATTTCCCCATTTCCCATTCATGGAGAAGAAACCCCATCTCGGGGAAAATGTAGGAACCCTCGGGAGCTTTCGTCTTCATGGGTTAGATTCTCAGGAGAAAGGGCGCTTTCGTTGGAGGGGGCTGAAGACTTACTAGCTAAAGTAGGAAGCAGAGCTGATAAAGGTTGCAAGTTTGAGTTGAAAGTTTGAGAATGGTTAATAGATGACTCAGTAGCATGGTTCAAAGTCGCGGTATCGGTGATAATATCGGCCGGTGCCGTTCCATATCGGTCGCGGCGTATCGGGATATTATCGGGCGATACGATACAAAAGTATTATAAAATGCTCCAAAAATTCTAAAAAAAATTAGTAAAATTAAAGAAAAATGTAAATAACACAAATTGCTAATTTTTAATACATATTAAAAGTATTTACTACATCAACCATCAATAAAGGTACATCTATCATTTCAGTCGCTCAAGAAATTAATTCATAGAAATAAGACATGAATGCACTTAGTTTGTTATAAAGTTTTACATATGAATACAAGAAAGTGCATGATGCCAATGACATGATCCTTCCAAATCCTACTCCAAGTGCCTCCAAGCTCGTTCTCAAATTGATGAAGTGTACCTGTCTAAAAGAAAAACATAATATTATTTGAAGGATTGTTCATATATTAATTATTCTATTACTATCATATAATAGCTCTTCTACTATTTTGAGTATTTATAGTGTTTCTAAAGTTTAAATATTATATGATCTAATGATTTATAACGTATTTTTATATAATTCAAAGATACCTTCATAATCAAAAGAAAGATGACTACCGATGGGGCTCAAAATGATCGCTATCTCCATCATCATCGTCATTCCTCCTATAATAAGCATGTTGTCTAGGCGAGTAATTAGGAGGAAATTGTGCACCTGATGAACCAGTATTTATCACACCTGCCGCATTAGAAGGTATTCCATAAGGGAAATACATCACCGGTTGAGATGGTAATACATACGGGAACTGAGGGAATACACTCTGATACACTCCATAAGGGGCCTGAGGAAGTGGTTGAGGTGGTCCTACATGATCCCTGCCCTGGTTATAATAACCAAAGCCTCGATAATGAGTACTAGAAGTACTACTTGGGGAAGATCCTGCACCTGAATATTGGTTACTTCCACCAGCACTATTAGATGATCCTAAATGATATCCAGCTACACCAGTCATACCACCTGAAACTGATTCACGAGTTTTTCTTCGAGGACGATCGTAGTTTCCACTAGTGCTAGTACTCATCGATGACCCTTGGACATGCATAGGATATGGTACATTTCTATTGCCATACGTGGTGGTCAGCCCATAAGATTCAACTTGTCCATGTTCAATATCCAAATCCTGCATGTAATTTGCAATGTCATTCTGCCTTGGGCTAGACCTTTGGGGTTGAATACCATCATTAGCATTAGAGAAATCAGTCAAATTTTCCAGGAAACGACGTTGATTCTCTATTCCAGGACGGTATCCATGATCTGTATCTTGCGTTGCATAATAATTGTCATTCGCCTGAGTCCATGGCGAGCCATCTCCCTGTTGTGTATCTTTATACCCGCTACCACCTCCACCATCATGGTCATCATCATCACCACCACCACTACCATCATCATCACTACTCGTAGTTCTTGTTTCAATGTGCTCCTCACTACTAGAACTAGGTAACACGTGTTTATTTTTTCCCTTGGATGAGAGGTGTTCACTCTTTTTCCTTAACAAAGTTTGTTTAGACTTTTCCTTTGATGATTTTTGTTTGTCCTTTACTGATGATTTATGAATTGCCCAACGAGACAAAGGAAGAGTAGTGTCATCATCTTCATCATTAGTTTCATCTTCATCACTCGCCTCGTCACTGTGATGGGTGGCTTTATCCATCCAATCTAAATCATTATCCGACATTGATGGAGGCTCTTTTTCTCGAGTCCAATCATCCAAAATATCATTATCATGAAAAATGTGATTCAAGTCAATCGGGTTGTAAAAGTCATCATCTTGGTTTTTGTACATTAAGTTTCTCACCCTGAGTCGCATATTATAATGGGCATATACAAGTTTGTGCAACTTCTCCATTGCCAATCGATTGCGCAATTTAGTATGAATTAGTGACCAAGTGCTCCAATTTCTTTCGCACCCCGATGACGCACAAGTTTGACTTAGAACTTTGACAGCGATCTTTCGAAGGCTTGGTGCTTCATCACCATAGTCATACCACCATTGAGCTAAATTTAAAAAGTTAATATAAACAACATACTGCAAAACTGATATAAGAAAATAATTTTACATAATTAAATCTAGTAAATACCAGGTAGAGAGTTGAATACAGCTTTTCTTGCGAGTGGTGTCCCGAACTCTCCCAATTTATCAACAAAAATATTCACCTATAATAAATATGAATAAAGTTAATTTAAAGTCAAATGCTCGAGAATTGGAAAAACATGACAAATTCTCTGTAACTTTCTGAGCCAAAAAGGGGGTAATAGTGCTAAATAATCATACTAAGAATATAATAACTAGTACCTCATTCATTGCATTGGATTGCATGATTAAGTCTGGTTCGAGCCTTTTAATAACTTCTTTGACACCTCGTCTAACCTCCGTATCGTACACACAAGTATTCGAGTATTGAAGGACTGGATTCAAGAAATAAGCTAAGACAAGAATAAAAGCGGATTACAATTGATTTAGCGAAAATTTATTTAAGATAAAAAAGATAGCAAAATCATAATATATGAAATTACCTGCAGCGTTCAAGTGCCTATGCAATTGTCTATACCATCTTTCATCGATGATCTCCCAATATTTTTCCCAATTTTTTACACTTGCTTGTATTGCCATTTTCGCTCTATCCATGGCCTCATATATGATACATAGTGTGGGTTTCTTGTCTTGGTCAACAGCTTTTAAAACTCTCACAAGAGGCTCCATAACTGCACAAACCTCTCTTGCTTTTTTCCAAAATCTCTCTGTCAATATTAACTCAGATACTTCTAGAGCTTCATTTCTTCTTTTCTTGGTGTTGTTATAAGCACTCCACTGATCACAAGTGCACAATTGTTTTAATCCATTTTGATGTCGAAGCAAACTTTCAATAGCAATGAACTCAGTAGCAAATCTCGTGATGCCCGACCTCAACAACTCTTTATCTTTAGTGAAGGTCCTCATGAGATTCACAATTTTGTCACTATTGTAGATAAAACTGGTAATCTTTTTGGCCTTGTCAACGGTCGCCTTTACTGATTTCATCTTTCCAATGTCTTCTAACATCAAATCTATGCAATGTGCCGCGCAAGGAGACCAAAACAAATGCTTTCTTTTCTTCATTAGCATTTCACCTGCAGCTTTGTAAGCACTTTCGTTATCTGTGACAATATGCACAATATTTTTTTCCCCAATTTCTTCAACAACTCGGTCCATAAGGCTAAAAATGAATTTATCATTTTTCTTTTTGTTGGTTCAATCTATTGATGAATGGTAAATCATTGTTCTGTCACAATAATCCATGAAATTTATGATAGGATGTTTCGTTCTACTACTCCATCCATCACACATTATGGTGCATCCATAAATTGGTCATTTAACTTTCAAAGTACTAATATACTTTTCAATTTCATCAACCTCTTCATTCAAGTAAACAACACCAATTTGGTAACCTAAAGGCCCTTTAACACCACCTCCAACATCTCCTATTGTATCAATCATAGATTGCATATAAGGGCCACTATCCGCTGCATTAAAAGGTAAAGTATTAAAGATGAAGAACTTTGAGATAGCTTTGCCAATTTTCTTTATGCCTTCCTTATTGAGCATTCCTTTTACGGTTTTGTTTGCTGAAGGAAACATGAACGGATCAAATCCAGTGGAAGGCATTTCAATGCCCGATTTCATCCCAAAAGTCTGAGAAACTCCACGTTTCATTCCCGAAATTGACTCTTTTGAACTACCTCCATAATACCCTAAAAGATATAATAAATAAACAAATAAATAAAGTAGTAGCTAAAAAATATTCCAAATGTTAAGAAACAATTTTATTAATTATTAGCATACCCCCTTGTTGGTGTACGCTCCTTGAGGTCTCCCCACTAGCGTTTCTACGACTTTCTTCTTCCATATGTGCAATATATCGGCTTTCTCTCATAGCTTGCTTGAGGTGATGTCTCTCTAATGATGACATTCCATGTCCATCCTCATTATCATCATCACTACTATGTCCACGAGTATATGACATATCACCATATAAGTTCTCTTCCCTCACAGCATTAATAATTGATTCTTTCTTTTTAAGAGCCGCTGCCCTTTCTTTAATCCCTTCATTGAGAAGTGATTTTACCATTTTTCTAATTTCCTTTGGAACTTTCGTACATGGTTCCACATTTCCAGAAATATGTGCAATATGATGTTTAAGACGAGTGATCCCACCATGCACAATTTTTCCGCAATAGTTACATTGACATTTTTTTCTATCTCCACCAACAGGAATAGCATGTTCTCATCCAATGTCCAACTTTGGAGCCATAACTGCATAAAATTTCAATAATTTTTATATGTGTGTATATTCTAAATTAGGGTGAGTTAATTTTAATATGTATATATATATAATATAATTTATTATTGGTATTACTTATTGTTTTAATTTTAATTTCTTAATTTTAGTATCGCCGTTTTAGGCTACTTAACTTCCATTTGAGAATCCTGAATATAATTTCCCACTCTTTACGGTTTCATATTATTAAAGAATGTTTATATAGGGAGGCCATATATAGACTTTTGAGCTTTCAATTTTATATTAATTTGCCTTTTATGAGTCTCAAATGTTAAAAATAGAGCTCAAAATTTGTAAAGTCCAGTTAACAATCATACGGCTACTTATATATATATATATTATAGCCATAATTAGTGGTATATATAAAAAAATATAAAAAGCTTTACACTATAAAAAGTTTTATTTTGAAGATTAAAACACTACAGGACAAAAAGATATTGTTGGGGGTAAATATTTGACAATGGAAAATATAAAAGTGGAGGCTAGCTAGTATATATATATATATATATATATATATATATATATTAAAGTGGGGATATTACATAAATTTTTCCATGCTAATATAATTTGGTCTTGGGACTCTCTATTTAAGCTCAGGGATTTTACTCTTTTCTTTTCTTTTTCTTTTTTTTTTTTGAACAGGAACTTCACTCTTTTTCCTCACTCTCTTTCGGTTTTGCAGAGTATATATTTGTGATTATATATTTGTTGCTACGAAATTAGGTACATGTGTAATTACTAATTGTTATCAACTGTGTGAATTATTATTGTGTCCAAAAGTAGGGAAATAATTGCACTTTTGTTTCAATATGATAGGGGCTATTGAAATGTCAATCTATTGTTTGAAATCCTTACACTTAATATCATAGTTCAATCCTATCTTTTCCATCTATACATAGGCTTTTAATATTTCTTTATGAAAAAAAGAGTCAATTTCCTATGCTTCTAAGTTCTAAGTAGTACACAGTTGGGCACTTTTGTACATTTGAAATACGATCATAACTGCATAAAATATAGTCGTTTAATAACATAAAATTGAATAAGTAGTGAATATGCTAGATGGACTCAAAAAGAAATTTAATGTGAATCAAAGTCTCGATATAATCATAATGATTATCATTTAGTAAATTTAATGTGAACCCAATGACATGAATAATGTTGATTGTAAAATATTATGAATTATAATTGACGGATTTGAATAAATAAACAAATATCATGAAATTTTTTTTTTCAAAAAATGACTATAATTAGAGCACTTTATTTCTCTAGAAAAATATTGTAAAATACAACAAATACATTTTGGTGTGTGTAACTTCTTTAGATATGTAAGTCTTTATTGGTTATCCAGACGTTCTCGCATTTTGAACTCGATCCATATTTCAACTACTTTAGATAGTTTCAAAATCTGCAACAATATATATACAATGAATAATACTTCTTGATTTGAAGTTGAAAAGGAAATTTAAGAAACTTAATTTTACGAAGATTAAGTTGAGACACATATCAACCATAAAGCTAAACATGCATATGTATAGTTTCAGACATAATTATTAAAATACCCACTCTTATTTCATGAAATGCATAGACTTAAGTTTCACATGCATATGTATTCAACATTCACTAATTTCCAAATTATAGTAATACACTTTTTGGCGGATTGAAAATTTACAACTAAGCAACTATCTTTATTGTCATATTTTTTTTTATAAACAAAAAAAGAGGGTGTTATAGTAGTATAAGTATAATTAGCAGCATCATATATGACAAATTATAATTTAATAAAATTTTAAAAAATAAAATAAATAAGCAATTTAATAAATAAACTATTAATTAAACTATCTAATTAAATAATTACCTTTAGAAAATGACTTAAACAAATGCTTGCTATCAATATCTATTTCTTCAAAATTATCTTTTCACCATTGAATTTTATTTGAATAAAGATTGAAATGAGTAGAGAAGATATACATGCTTATATACTTTTTTTCAAACAACATTTACATTTCTCCCGTGAACAATAATACAATAACAGATATAAAACTGATTATATTCTCTGAAAAAGAAATCGTGATGAACAATAATACAAATACAGACACAAAACCAAACTTGTTAAAGCAAACCTATTCTACCTATTGTCTGAAAAAGGCCAAATATTCCTACCTAATGTCTGAAAAAAAGCCAAGAAAAATGGGAAAAGAAATAAATGTCTGAAAAGCAGCCAAGAAAAATGGGAAAAGAAATAAATGTCTGAAAAGCAGCCAAGAAAAAGGGGAAAAGAAAGTCAAAGAAAAACAACTCATCCAAACTAAACATTATTCATTCATCTTCTTCAACCGGCCAAAACGCAGCAACAGCAACATGCCATTCAACATTGAAAATCGCCCGTTTTCATCGGAAAATCGGCCGATATGATCTGATATGGTTCGATAATATCGCATATCGCCGATATTATCGGCCGATATCCGATTATATCGGCGATATCAAGCCGAACCGCTAAGAATTCATATCGCCGGATTTTATCAAATCGGAGGGGTCCGATCCGGTTACGTACCGGCCGATATCATCGGATATCGGCCGATACTTTGAACCATGCTCAGTAGGCGTAGCGGTAGAAGGAAGAAGAAGAGGTGAGGAAAAAGAGTTGAAAAAACTTTTGGCAGAAGAGTCCAAAATGTTCTTGATAGATGGTTTTTTTTTTATTCCCTTTTTCTCGGATTACGTGGACCATGGTGAGCTGAGAGCTGGCTGCACCCTTTGCCCCAGACTGGTTTACAGTAGTTTTCAGAGGAGTCTCTTAAGAGCTATTGTCCTCTACGTTTAGGGCATTTAATTCATTGTGAGACTCGTAGCCTAGGTTTTCCCTACTCAACTTATTTTTGCTTTGTCCTTTGTGTTGGGATACGGTGGCTAACACCCGGGATTGTGTGCGCAACAAAAATAAATAATTAAAATTTATCTGTGCACAATCTCTAAACATGGATTAGGTAGACATGGTATTGGCGATATTTTTCGTGAAACATTCATAGGGGGTTTTTCGTGAGTTACCTTTTGATGAATCCAATCAACAAATCTTTAGTAGCAACATCTGCTTTACGAAGATAATGGTTTTGCTCCAACCAATTTTCTTGACTCGTTTGCTTCTACACTCCAACTGTGTAAAATGTCTCTAACGAGATTCACACCTTTGCTTGTACCCTCGATCTTCTCTATGTTAGGATTATACCCTCCATGCCATCGAGGAATTAGACTGTTTAGGGCGTTTAGCTTTATGTTGTACAAACTTTCTTTAATTAATAAAAAGGCATTTGTTTTGTTCATATCAATCTTACTTGCATTAATAAAGTATTGAACAAATAAGTCCCGAGTGATCAAGAGGGAGCTTCTACTCCTCATGGTTTGAGGAGATCGAAAGTAGAAGTATCAGTTTCTTGATTACTTAAAAAGGGTTCGCAAGTCAAAAAGTCTTAATTGGGCATTATGACCAGACTTGTATGACACAAGCTTTGACAAAGAGTGTCAGTCGATTACTATGGAATAGTGGGAGCATGTGCCATAAATATATTAACGAAATTGATATATTCGAACACAGCTGGCCGTAATTCAATCACATTTGTAATTACATAGTGACTGTCAACGATTGAGTTACAAGTCAAGGCAGTGTGCGTAAGCCTTAGACTTGAGGATTTACAAAGATTGTACTTGTGACACTGAACGAGTTATTAGAGTAGTTAGATTCAATTCACCCGTAGATGGGATGAACCTCGAAGTGCGGTTCAGATGGACAAGTAGAAATTATTCATTGATTGCCAATATGGGATTCACTATCACGAGTAGTAAACGAGTTAACGTCCTGTGCGATCATAAGTAAATGAATCTATAAATCTTTAGCCAAAGCAGAAAAACTAACTTGTGTAGAACACAAGGGTAGTTTGGTAATTTCATCTTACTATGATTTATCAAGCACAACATCGATTGCTGTGAGTTGCACACAAACCATGACTCTCACTTGATAGGGATGTTATAGTGAAGGGTTTATACTCACAGGGTGTCTGTGATCAAAAAGTTCGTATTGATCTAATAGTTTTGATCTCAATTGGATTTCGGTGTTAGTTCACGAGACTGACTAGGTGACACTCACATCCTTAATTTTTTCCCAATGTCAATTGAGACGAACCTAGAGAGTCGCGCTTTCAAGGAATTAAGTGAAAAAATTCTTTCGTTGTCAAATTACATAAATTAGGTAATTTGTCATTTGATAGACAAATTAATTCATTTGATTAATGGAAATAAATAATAATAATAAATAATTAGATTTATTTATTATAATCATCATATCCTAAATTAATTACTGGATTATTTAATTTAGCTGATTATTAATTAATATCATATTTTAATTAGATTAAATATGTTGGACTTAATTAATAATTGGACTAAGTTGAAAATCAACTTGGCCCAACATGGATGATGATAGGCGTGAGTTTAAGAATTTGGTGGACTCAAGGAATTAATTAATCTAAGCCCATTATTCCTTATAAATACATGATACCTAGTTAAAAAACCTAAGTCTCTCATTATTAACTTGATAGCAAAGAAAAGAAGAGAAAAACTCTCTCCCCTCCCTCTATAGCCGCCGGCCCCCTCACTAAGCCAGAGGAGTGTATTTTTCTTCAAGTCTTATTCCGACGTGATATCTAGAGGCAGGAATCTAGGATATTTACTGCTTAGATCAAATTTTTCGAATTTTACAAAAGGTTAGTAAATCGATGAAATTCGATTTCATCTTTTTATGTTATAAAATCATTAAAACCCAAAAGTGATCCGTTTATGAATCCAGAGATATTTTTTCCGATGTGCATGAATCAGGATTCACAACACTCTATGAGTGCTAGCTAAGAGAAATCGAACATTTTGGCTTATGGAGAAAAGGGTGGAATACATGTGTAGGCTCTAATGCAAAGAGAGAAGAAAAAGAGAAGAAGAATAACCAAGCTTCCAACTTGTTAATTAATTAATTCAATAATATACATATATATGTCCAAAACGCACACACCAAGTGTGTGTTTCATATATATATATATATATATATATATATATATGTATTACATTGTCCTTCTCAATCTCTCTTCCTTAATGAATTAGATCATTCCATATATTTAAAGTCCTTTTCATATAATTAATTACCCAACTAATTAATTATTTATATCTTTTCATATATTTAAGACTCCTTCAATATTAATTAATTAGACCACTAATTAATTAATTAGTCTTCTTCCAATTTAATATTCCAATATTAAATCACAAGACTATTATTAATTAAGACCACTTAATTAATATTTTTCCTTTTCCCAATTAATTAATTTCTCCATTAATTCACAAAAAATTAACTACATCAATGGGTACTACACAAAGTTAAATGTGTGACCCCCTAGGCTCATTAATAAGCTAGCAATAAGTTATATCCTCAAAAGCTAGAAAATCCGCACATTGTCTTAATATTTAGCCAAATAATTAATTAGGCCTTGAATTATTTCACCATATTAATTCAAGGCACGTATTGGTCATGGATCGATGTCTAGCAATATCGCCATGACTTTCCAGATATTAATGACGAACAACAAATCTATCCAGATTACGATCTTCATGTGAGTCGAATCTTTCCATCTTTTTTCGTCGGTAGTCTAGGGTTTGGCGCCGGTGGAAACCCTATTAACTCAGAAACTATGACTGTGTTGGAACACTAATGACCTGGTCTTCTAAGTAGGAACCATGCTCCCTCTTTTAAGACTTCGCTCTGGCCAGAATCTTTTATCTATCATTCAGCTTACACAACAGCATGAAAAATACCAGGCTGCCAGCCGTGGATAAATCACGTATCTAATGTCATCTGTTCCATCATACTACCAGACTACACTCAATATATCTTGTTTGGTGATTCTCCTGGAATCATGAGATATATTAAAGTATAGTGGGCAACATAAATCCCAGCCATGACACCTCAGGTCAAAAGACTAACGTCACACCTACGTAACTGTAGGATTCCAAGTTCGACACGGACCAACAAGAAATCCTAACTGGGTTTTTCAATCTCATACTCACCCAAGTATGGATTTTTGTGCATGCATTGACCCTTGGTTATTGTTCATGGAACAAGGAAGTATCCCATGAGAATTTCATACACAAACAAGTCTTGACGAGATTAGGATATTATTAGGATTATGCCCTCAGATGCCATAGAGGATAGAATGTATAGGGTATATATCTTGTATTGAACTTAAACTCTTCTTAAATAAAATGCATTATTGAGTTTTCACTTAATTCTTATCTGCATCTATAAGTTGTGTAAAACGTTTTGTCCATGTTTTCAGTGCAATCCCTCTACTTCCTATGGGATAGGAAGATTGGCACTAGAGAGATCGATCTTGATTACTAAAATAAGTTCGCAAGTAATATGAAATCTTTAATGGACAAATAAAGACTTCGAATACTTGTACAATCTTAGGTCCGACATGGGAGTGCCTGTCTGGTATCATGGGATGATAATTGATAGGAGATTAAGATTGTAGACACATCAGTGGAACTGATATGTTCGAACACGACTCGCATCGGTTCTGTCACATGGGTTTTCACTTTGTGACTGTCAATGACTGAACTGATTATGTGTAATAGGTATATGTGAACCTTTGACCTGAAGTATCAAGCTGAAGATGCACTTGTGATGTCAAGTCTTTCACTAGAGTAGTTAGACCCAATTCACCCTTTGGTGGGGTCAGCCTCGAAATGCGGACTTGAAGGGCAAGTGGCAAGATCAAAGTCTTTGGCCAAAGCAAACGAGACGATTGTGCTTGGCACTAAATTGATCTCAATGATCTCGTATTTATTATGATTTATACATATGGTCAAGTCCAGTGAGTTTGACATAACCATGACTATCACTTGACCGGGGAACGTAAACAAAGGGTTTATACATATACGGTATTTACGATTGGAAGGTTTTGGAATGATCCTATCATTCGTTTTCGTTTGGGTTACGAAATGGGTCACGTGACTGGCTAGGTGTTACCCACTTCCTTTGGTTTCCTCTCATTGCCAAACGAAATGAACCTAAAGAATCGCGCTAAAGGATTGACAAAGAAAAATGAAAAAAAAGGAATTTCTATTATTTATTCTGGGCGTTTTAATTTATTGGATAAATTAAATAATTAATTATTCATTAGATGAAATAATTAATTATAATGATAAGATTAATTATTAATAATTTCCTTGTGAAATATATTAATGAATTAATTTATCTAATTAATTTGGTTATTTAATTTATTTATTGGATACAATAAATTATTAATTGAAATAAGAAATTAATTAAACAAAACAAATCTCGGGGCTAAATAAAGAGTCCAATTGGACGCCTACTAGGACCCAATGTGGCGTCTTTGAGAGGCCACATATTAGGGCTCTTTTGTTTTGACTTGTTCAATAAGTCATGAGGTATATAAGGACTCTTTAACTTAGAACAAGTAAGAAGAGAATACACAACTCTCATAACTCTCAAAAGAAAGAAAAATATTCCTTCCCTCCTCTATACCTAGTCGTCGACCAAGAAGAAAGAAGAAAGGGGATTTTTCATTTGTGATCCGTGCGTGACGATTTAGAGTGACGTATTTTTGTTGTTCGGATCAAGTTCAAGTTTGAAGAATCAAACCAAAGGATTGAAGATTTGGAAGTTTCAATATTTTGAGTTTGGAGAAGAAGGAGTTTTTCACCATCATCATATTCATAATAACGAGTAAGTTTTATTCGTTATACGCTTTTAGATTCAATTATGCGAATTAGAGTACCAATTGGGTTTTCGTTTTAATTTTTGAAATCGTTTCCACCGCGTTTATGCTTTTTCGAACGAAAACCAATAGATATCCCATATCTCATAGTCTCTATGACTTGGAATGATATTTTAGGATCACGGTAGCATTCCAAAGTCGCCACTCCCCGCGTGCGCGACTGCTTCCATAGCTATAAATGATCCATGAGATCTTTATCTAAACTAATGAAAGTATATGCGATAAAGATAAGGTTGCCAAAACAAACTCGATATAATATTAAAAACAAGAATATCATAGTGTTTACAATCTAATGGTCAGCCACTAGATGGCTCGCCGGGCACCCAACATTATCAATTTATACCTTCTGTTATTTACAGCATCCACTCCCCAGAGTGGGGTTCTTGACTTTTAGTGGCCGTGTCTCCTACCTCTGGCGAACCATTGTGATGAGGGTTTTCCTCCACCACCGGACTATCTTCTTTAATTGAGATCGGGCAGTCAGAAATTCGATGCCCCACACAGCCACAACCAAAGCACACCACCGGAATGTTTTCATTTGCATGCTTCTATGAAGAGCCATTAATCTCAATACTTCCATGCAAGGGTTTATCTAAATCAACTTGTGTACAAACCCTAGCAAATTTTCCTTTGGCAGCTGGTGGTCTCAACTGGCATACGAAAGGGTCTAGAAAGAGGGGTTGAATAGACCCTGAAGTCTTTTTCGACTTCACAAATTTTCGTATCACTTTAGAAATTTGAACGCTTGGAAAGCTAAGCGCTTCGGTCAGACGCTTCAGAGTAGTTAACTTAAACTTAGTGATTTCAGCAGTTTACCAAAGTAGGGCAACGCTTGGATCGCTTAATCAGGGTTAGCACAACAAAAATAATGTTTAGCGTTCTTTTAGTTAAATTAATCGCTTTGCAATTTTATTTGTCTTTTTCAGAATAATATAATGTGATGAATATAAGACAATAAAATATAAATGACACAATAATTTGTAAGGTTCACTGGGTGATGTAATCCCAGCTACGGCCTTCTTCTCCTTTTTCACTTGGAGGAATTTACTATGATGATTATCAAAGAATCACACAGAAACTTCTACAAAATAGTAATGGATGAAAATGATCTTGGGCTCCTTGATCACACAGACTTCAGCACCAATGAAGATCGTCTTCTTCAAGCTTCTCTCACTCAGAAATACTGCCTGAAAGGTTTCAACAACTTTTCTCACTCAGATGAAAGGTTGAGGTTTGTCACTAGGGTTTGTTTGTTTTAGAGAAGATAAAACAACTTGGAATATCTCAGTTGGAGTTTGAATTTCTTCTTTGGAAGATATTTGAGATATTTGTGACTGTCTGGAATGTAGATAGAAAGCTTGAAAAGTTTTGGCTATGGGGTTTCTAAGCTTTTTCCAGAAAGAATGTACGTAAGATTTTTGGCAATAATTTCTCGTATATTCTCGTTGTTATATTTAGGGTATTCTGGAGTAAGGTATTTATAGGCAATTTCTTGGGATCTGTCCGTTGGATACATGTAGAAGCGTGTCTTTCACGTGGCGCGTGATCATACCTAAAGTCTGACATTCCTGAAAATTCGCTGAATCCGATTGGACGGGAGCAGCTAAAACTCTGAAATTTCTGACAGTCTGGTCAAAAGGTGGCTTGTCCACAAGTCACAGTAGCTTATCACATTTAATGCTCTTATCAAGCATTTAATGCAATTTGAATTTATTTTCCGTTGGAAATAAATGTCCGTTGAATGATTGCATTTAAGTCCTTCATGACTTGAGGATTTATTTCAGGTGAATCTTACATCCATCGCTTGAGACAAATTGAGCGCTTGATCCATATATCCTGAAATGGTCTTTTAGCGTTTGACAAGCGCTAAGAAGAAAATCTTTATCTCTGGTTGACTTCAGACGCTGGTCTTCAATTTCTTCTCTAATAGACTCACCTAGAATTCTACTAGCGATTCAGTCACTAAGATTTAGTCTAAAATCTATGAAGATAAAAATTACAAGCCTAAACAAAATAGAAAATAATAATTTACAAACTTTTAAACGCTTATACATCAATCTATGAAAAAACGGAAAGCTTACATTTTTGGGTTCTAACATTGAATCCTATCTTGTCATCATCAAAACATCTAACATGAAATTTCCTAACAGCAGCCGTGTTGTCCACCTTGATAGGTTAACCCAAATTCACTGCAATGGAGTAAATAATTTCCTCCTGGAAATAGCTAATGGCTAATTCCTAAATTCTAACACACGTAATAGTTATCGTAGCTCAGTCTGTATAGGCCAAAAATTTAGGAAACCATTTCCTAACACCCAAATAGTGATTGAAGATAGTTTTCTCCTGGCCATTAATTTTAAGGATGTAAATGATAGTGTTAGGAGCCCGGAGAGCCATCTAATGGCTTGACCATTAGTTTGTAAACACTATGATAATCTTGTTTTATATAATATCAAACTCTTTATTGGCAATCTTTTCTTTACCGAAATTTAGTTTCATTAGTTTAGATAAAGAACCTATGCATTACTTATAGCTAGTGGAGCAGTCATACACGCTGAGAGTGGCGACTGTGGAACGCTCTCGATGGTTGTGATCTTAAAACCCAGTTTAGAGACTATGAGGTTTGGAATATCACAGTCTCGTCAAGACTTGTTTGTGTGTGTCATTCTCATGGGAGAGTGTCTTGTTCCATGGGCAATGACCTTGGGGTCAGTGCATGCAAAAAAGTCCATACTTGGGTGAGTATGAGATTGAACGACCCCACAAGGACTTCTCTTTGGTTCTGTGTCAAACTTGGAGTCCTTTGGTTTCGTAGTGTGAGATTAATCGTCTGACCCAAGGTGTCATGGCTAGGATGTATATTGCTCAATACACTTCGATATACATATAAATTCCAGGAGAATCATACTACGACATATTTTGGGTGTAGTCTGACAGTCTGGTCAAAAGGTGGCTTGTCCACAAGTCACAGTAGCTTATCACATTTAATGCTCTTATCAAGCATTTAATGCAATTTGAATTTATTTTCCGTTGGAAATAAATGTCCATTGAATGATTGCATTTAAGTCATTCATGACTTGAGGATTTATTTCAGGTGAATCTTACATCCATCGCTTGAGACAAATTGAGCGCTTGATCCATATATCCTGAAATGGTCTTTTAGCGTTTGACAGGCGCTAAGAAGAAAATCTGTATCTCTGGTTGACTTCAGACGCCGGTCTTCAACTTCTTCTCTAATAGACTCACCTAGAATTCTACTAGTGATTCAGTCACTAAGACTTAGTCTAAAATCTATGAAGATAAAAAATACAAGCCTAAACAAAATAGAAAATAATAATTTACAAACTTTTAAACGCTTATACATCAATCTATGAAAAAACGGAAAGCTTACATTTTTGGGTTCTAACATTGAATCCTATCTTGTCTTCATCAAAACATCTAACATGAAATTTCCTAACAATTTCCCCCTTTTTGATGATGTCAAGACTTGTAACTCTTTTATAATTTAAAAGTTACTTAAAAAGAAAAGGCCCAAAGGAATATAAGTCAGCGTTTGAAAAGTTAGTTAAAGCTAGGTTGGCTTCAACAAGTTGTTTCAGTGATAAATCATTCATATATATTGAAAGAATAAAGCATACATGATTTATGCTGGAAATAATAAGAAGGAAATAAAATACACAAAAAAAAATTTATTTCTTCTGTCGCTTTGCTCTTTCTTCGCCTTGCAGAACTTCTAACGCTAACTCTTTCAAGAGTCGATCAATGTCGATCATGGTTGTATGCTGGACTTCATCATAGTCATGCCTGCGGAGTCTGGCGCTTTCATTTAGCTCTAACAACCTTTCCGTCCAATCCCTTGGTGGAATGCCAAGTTCACGAATCAGATCATAATATATATCTCTTTGACGGTCATTTGACGGTCTCCAATTTACAGGTCGTTGTAGCGGTCCGGCATGAGCATGAAATCCCATACTTTCCGAGATAATACCTTGGCTTTCTTTTCTTGGATAGCATTTTCTTAATGCTTACTAGTTCATCGAACATTGAACGCCAATGTTTATTATCCGTCTTGGAAATCGCTTTGGACTTTTCTTTACTTTCCCCCTTCTTGACTTCATTAAGGGAGGTCTTTAGATCAGCGACATCTCGGCGCAAAAGTCTAACTTCTTCGACTAGAAGAGCAATTTGTTGGGCGACACTCTGAGCGACGGCATCGGATGAAGCGTGTCTTTCAGCATCAGCCGAAGCGCTCTGAGCTAAGTGACGATTGAATTCAGAGGAGAGCTCAGCGATAAGAGGAGACATGCTATTCATGATAGCAATAGTGCTGTTATTTGAAGCGTTGGCAATGTCTCGGCTCCGTGTATCAGACACTATGCGAATCTGTCTATCAGCAGCCTCAGAAATCTTGGAGTAGGAGCCTTCGATGTGGGTAAGCGAGTTCCGTACTGCCGTTCTGAAATCTCGGGCCTCTAAATCACTATCTGAATCTGAATCCGAAGAAGGACACTCTGGGGACGGGAGAAGTCCGTAAGAACTTAAAACTGCAGCCTTGCCTTTGATCTTATCTCTGATGAGAGGTTCTACAGGCGCTTGAGCAATTTCAGCGTGCATTTCTTCAATTGCTTGATCCAAGATAGAATCTGCAATCGCTGGGGGCTCGACTACTAGGGCGCTAGAAGAATCTGGCAAGGAAGCCTCAGAATTTTGAGCGACTTCCGCAGTAGGAGCAGAGTCTTCTTCCATTATTTGGATTTAGGGAGAAGAAGGTTCTCTAATGCAAATGACCCAAAGGAGGCCAAGGGCTTCCATTACATGTCGGGGACTGATCAGGCTGGATTGCGGTATAAAGAATATAGCGTCTTCGCGCTCTTCGGTACTTAGTTCAAGTTGCACACCTTCCGGTAAAGCAATCCCTGAAGTATATCTGTAGAAAAAGTCCAAAATCAACGGCATGAGCGCTTGAGCTGCGTCTTGGTCCACTGGCCTAATCAGCGAGATCATCTTGGCCGCTTGAATGTTTGATTCAGTAAAGAGCACGGGGTGAAGAGTATATCCTCTGAAATTGTAACACCCAGAAAAGTGATTGAAACTGCTGTCCAGCGCTTGGGTATTTTCAAACACTGCTCTCATAGTTCTGTGGAACTCAGCAAACTCAGCGTGTTCATTTGAAACAACAACATGAATCTGACTCTGTCCTGGAAGAATCGGCTGTTTACTTAACGAAGCGTCTTCGTTTAGGTCAGGAAAGATTCTTTGAACAAAGTCTGCACGAGGATGCAAGACGTAGCGTCCGCCCTGGCTGTATAAGGCGAGTTGCTGGCGAATGTAGCTTTCGATTGGTTGTCTGTATCGTGGCAAAGCGCTAACATTCCCTGCAATAATCTGACGCTGTTGAAGCAAAAAGGTTGCATATCCTCGGCGTCTGTATTTTATTCCAAACTTGAAAAGAAACGGGTATCTTATAAGTTCTTCGAGGTTATAGAAATGCAAAACAAATTCTTCAGCCCATCTGGCTGTATTCATCATCCATCGCTTGCCCAGCTTGATAGCTTTAGCTTGATCTTTTCTAGCGGAAAGAAATTTCTCAAAGCGTTCCATTTCTTCTTCGTAATCCTTAGCCCATAATCTGGCTAGATATTCTCGAGCCTCATCTTCTATCCACGAGTTGACCGGATTTGGACGCTCAGCAACAATAGGTCCTTTTCCTTTCTAACACGACAAAATCCTAGCAAGAGAACTAGGTCGCGTAAGTAGTAAAGTGGATTTCTAAGTCCGGGGTTATTGTATCCGCAGGGACAACTATAATCTAAGTACCAAGACTACTATATTACTCAATTCTAAGTTAAATCGGTCGATAGAAAGGTTGATTAACTAATTAATAAATACTAGAAAATAAACTAAGGCAACGTCACACCAAATAAAGGGAGGAAACAATAGAGAGAAGCGATCAAGGCACATGGTTTAACCGATTATGCATTTAGATTGTGATTTAGGTTCTATTGGATTATTAGATTGATTTAGCTAAGGCGAAATTCCCTAACGTACGTACTACCCAATCTCTTGGCATAGCAACCCTACCCTTGGTAACGACTTCCTATATATCTCTATATGAAAACCCGATTAACGAGGATGCATTTAAGGTCTAGGAATTCCCCACGTGAATGGAAAGCCACCTAAAGAAACCGAGTCTATCTCTAGTCGGTTTAACTATAGGGTATTCAATGTTTATATCTTCCCTAGGTTATTATCTCTCGATCTCTAACCTAGGCATTTTATCAAACACTTGGTGATCAAGCAAATGTAGCATTGAGATCAAATATTGAATACATAGCTAAAACCAAAATTAATCCAATAAACACCAACAAATCAACAATCAAAATAACACAAATGGCCTATCCATGGCCTCAATCAAACAAGTTTAGCTCATATTCATGTCAAAAGTGCAAATATAAATCATACAAGTCATAGGAGATTTGAACAAATTCAAGAAACAAATATGTAAAAACTCCTTAATTCTTGTAGAGATGTGGATTCCTTGTTGAATTCTCCATGTTTTGACCTTTAATCTTCTCTTCTAAGCTCTCTCTCTCTCTCTATTTTCGTGTGGTTGCTGATATCCAAGGTGAGTTAGGGTAAAAAATGGCTAAAAGAGGTATTTATAGGCCAACACTGCCGCCTCGAACGCCGCGGCGTTGTTGAACGCCGCGGCGTTGTTGAACGCCGCGGCGTTGGCTACTGCTTGTGAACGCCGCGGCGTTGCCTTGAAAAATTCCAAAAATTGTTTCATTTTGCCTTCGGTTCTTGCTCTTTCCTCCGGCTGTTAACCCAATCTGAAAAGTCAAAGCAAACCGGGTTCAAAGCATCATATGTGATCAAATTATTAAAGAAACAATCAAAATTAAGTTGATAAAAGGGGTAAAACTTGTGTAAAAATAACATATATCAACTACCCCCAAACTTAGCTTTGATCGTCCTCGATCAAATAGAATCAAGCGCACACATGAAGATTGAAAAGTTAATTTGCCAAATCATACACACCACAACAAGCATTATACCTTCTGAGAAGTTTTGGAATAGTCACCCAAAGCTTTGAACATTCAACAATTCAAAAACCACACAAAATCTTAGTTTCCATCCCTAAATCATGAACTCCCACATCCATATTCATGTCAAGAGCACACTTTAGAAAAGATTATGCAAATCAATTGGAAAGTAAAGACATTGGAACAATTCAACATTCATTAACCCATCGGTGTGTATAAAGTGCAAAAGTCACAATCAAAAGGTCTTTACGGCTTGCAATGTAAAGCTAGGTGATGGCTAGGATTGGAAAATATGGATAAAGTGACTAAGTCAAGAGAGCCTATAATTCAAAATCATTGATCTAAATTCGCAAATAGACTACAAAAACTTTCACACCTTATCACTTATCCCTTTTTCACTCTCTTTTTCCTATCAACTTACAACCCCCAAACTTGTTTCTTTTCATATCGGGTTGTACATAGATTTCCAAGCCAAATGATCCAATTGAGTGCCAAGATCAAAACCTAGTCGAGAGCACACTTTTTTTTTTTTTTTTTAAATATCTCTCTCTCGAATATTTAGCCCATTGCTCAAGTTTTCATTTCATCCCCTTTTTTACATAATACTTCAAACCTCAAATATCCCAACATAGCCAAAACATCACTATCTAACTCATGTACATTCAAATCAAAACAAGGTGACTACCCATATTTAAGTCAAATGATATGAAGTTGTAAACTCTCTTGATTGGGTGCAAGACATTGTTTTTCTTTTAGGCTAGAAGGTGGTTGTCTTGGCATATGAAATAAAGACGAATGGTGGTTTCTAGTATGCTTAGCACACTCCATTCTTATCAATACGGCTCAAATCAAGGTCTAGAGATTATGCAATATAGAGAAGGCCAAAATGTAAGGGTAACAACAATGAAAGATGGCCTAAATCATTTTATGACTTTACAACATTAATACACACTTCAAAATCAACAAAATTGAAAGTTCAACGTTTTAAGTCTGCAAGAATTCGCATAAACATGACTAAAAAGGGCTTTCAAGTCACAATATATGACATGTTGACCACAGACAAGGAACTTTGACTTCGACAGAGTAGAGATATTCGAATGCATTCTGTTCTTATGCAAGGTACACTCAACAAAAGAAACACGAGCAACATGCAAAAATGTACGCCCACCCCCAAACTGAAATGAAACAGTGTCCTCAATGTTGCAAAACTTAAGTATAGGAGAGGGAAAAGCGATACATCCTTGAAATTTAGAGAACGGAGGGAGAAAGGTGGCGTCTCAGATCCCAGAGTCAAATCATTATTAAAACCTGCCGGAAGGAAAACTCAAGTGACCCACATCAACGCATGAAGGTGAACAAAAGAGCATGAAAGAGAAGCAAAAACACGAAAACACAAACAAAACCAAAGGAAACAGTACAAGCATCGAGTACAAAAGAGTTACAGCCAATCATAACATAGTAAAGTAGATAATTAAAAAGGGAAAAGCTCTCAAACGACGTCAACATCCGACTACTCATCCGACGCCGTCTCGTCCTCGTCAGTCTCATCATCCTCATCGTCCTCACCCTCCTCATCATTTTCAGGGACGGCATCGGGCTCTGGAGGCTGGGGGTGAGGGTGTAGTGGAGCAAGCGGATCAAACTGGGGAAACTCGGGCCAAACGCCGGGCCAAGGGCCAAATGCATTAGCCCGAATAGCACTCTCCATAAACTGCCATCGGCGGTGTGCGTCCCATCGCGCAGCAAGAATATTCTGATCAATACGTGTCATCTTGTGATCCAACTCAACTGCCCACTGCGGGACATCAGACGCTACACCGGAAGAAGAGGAAACACGCTGTGGGGCTTTGCGACGTGGCGGAGCAGGCAGAGCGGGGGCGGTGGTGGATGATGTGGCAGTGGGTCGGCAGGCACGGTGACCAGAACGAGCAGCTATAGTCTCGGCTTGGCAAATCTGTGTGTATGAAATAATCCGGCGCGGCACCTCAACATGCTCCATCGGCGAGTACTGGACGCCGGCGTTCTTGCACAGTGCGGTGATGAGGGAGGGGAAACAAAGATTCTTCTTGGCACCAGAACACTCAATGATGGACTGAATCAATTGTTGCTTAATCAGTTTGCCCACGTTGATGTTGAGACCATGATGAATAGCATAGACAACCTCGACTCGCTCGCGAGTAGCTGTGCTCAAAGATAATGTCGGGATGAGGCGAGCGCAAACAAAGTAATACCATGTGCGGGCCGTGGTGTTGAGGTTACATGCCTTGATTGAGATAGGACGGGAGTCCTTGAAACCTGTCCAAATAGACTCTGGATAACAAAGGGCAGAGTGGATTGCAGCATAATCAATGTCCTTTAAAAACGTCTCAAACTGATCCGGGCGAGGGATGGGGATGTGAAGTACTTCATTGATTTTTGTGGAATAAATGGTAACATTCCGCCCCCTGACCTGAACAGAGACTAAACGGTGTACGTTTTCGGGCTTGCCGGTGGCATTGGCATAAAATTCTTTGACTAAAGGAATAATAGCTTCCCCGGGCTGCGTAGCAAACTCAAACCAACCTCGATTCCTAATATTCGTCCTAAATGGTTCAATTGAACAATCCAACGCTCGCTCATCCACCACATTCTTCTTTGTCAATTTTTCGGAAAAACAAACAGAGGCGGCGAGGCTAACAAATTTATGACAATCATACAGCGGGTCATCCGCTGGAGTAGAAGTAGTCGCCTTAGCCTTGCCTTTGTTTCTCTTAGAAAGTCGCGGGCTCATTTTCAACCCCCTAACACTAGGCAACACGTATCCAAGATAGAACGCTCTAGTCACCCACACGACTGATTTCCAACTCGGTATCCCCAAACTTCTTCAACAAATCACTCCCACAACCAAATTTTTCTCAACTCAACAAGCACAACAAGCTCACGAATGGAATGGTTAAAACAAGCAAGAAAAGAAAACCCACAAAATTCAATCGACCCGAATGATGCTCGCAACTACCAACCAAATGCACGATATCATCAACAATCCAATAATTAAAATCAATTTGCACCCCACAATTTACCACAAAGAATATATGTACCTTAATCCAAAATGGGTAGACAATTATCACAAAGTCATGTATGAAGCTATTACTTTGCCCAAAGAGATGAAAATGCAAGGTAAAGTCCGGTGGTGGCGGCACAATTCCGGCGGCGGCGGTGGGGAGTCGTGAACGTGGATTTTCGGCCGAAATTTTGAGTTTTTGATCGGTGGGAAGTGTAAGAAATCGGTTGGGAAGTGTAGATTCAAGAGGAATTGGAGAGAGATTGAGTGATGTGGGAGGAATTTGAATCTTTTGTAAGGGGGGAAAGAGTTAGGTTTTGAAATGAAAATAGGGTTGTAAGGGAAATGGGGAAAGGGGAAAGCTGCTGGGTCATATATGCATCGAACGCCGCGGCGTTCGATTTATAACACCGCGGCGTTGGGATGCAGTAGCGAACGCCGCGGCGTTATTCGTTTGGAACGCCGCGGCGTTGGGATGCAGTAGGGAACGCCGCGGCGTTGGGATGCAGTAGCGAACGCCGCGGCGTTGAGTCAACCCGATTTTTTTTTTTTTTTTTAAAGGAAAGGGCTGCTTGCGTCGAATTGTGCGAACGAATGGAAAACCTGCAAACACGATGAAAACACATCGTAAAAATATTAAACAGAAACAAAACGAAGAAAAGACAAAGTGAAATGAAAGGAAAATAAATAAAATAAAATAAAAAAGAACTTGGGTTGCCTCCCAAGAAGCGCTTGTTTATAGTCGTTAGCTTGACGTAGGTGCAATCAATGTGGTGGGTCAACGAGGGTAACGTGCACATGGTCCCTCATACAACCATTTCCTTCATAGTGTTTCAAACGGTGGCCATTAACAATGAAAGAACCTTTTGTTTCGTGTGAAATTTCAAGCGCACCGGAGGGGTAAACTTTCATGACAGTGAAAGGTCCTGACCATTTAGAGCGTAGTTTACCGGGAAAAAGTCGGAGGCGGGAATTGAATAAAAGGACCTGTTCTCCCTCGGTAAACTCCCTCGGTGTGATGCGCTTGTCGTGCCAACGTTTTGTTCGTTCCTTGTAGATTTTTGCGTTTTCATAGGCCTCCTGTCGGAACTCATCCAGCTCGTTCAATTGCAACAACCTGTGTTTGCCAACATCTTGCAAATCAAAATTAAGCAATTTAATTGCCCAAAATGCCCTATACTCTAGCTTAACGGGTAGGTGGCAAGCTTTCCCAAAAACGAGTCGGTAAGGTGACATGCCAATAGGTGTCTTAAACGCAGTTCGATATGCCCACAGGGCATCATCTAACTTAAGAGACCAATCTTTTCGAGATGAATTTACCGTTTTCTCAAGGATGCGTTTAAGTTCCCGATTGGACACTTCAACTTGACCACTCGTTTGAGGGTGGTACGGTGTGGAAATCTTATGTGTGACACCATACTTTTGCAAAAGATTATCAAACTGTTTGTTGCAAAAATTAGTGCCACCATCACTTATAATGGCTCGAGGGGTACCGAATCGCGTGAAAATGTGTTTTTTCAAAAATTTAACTACCACCCTTGAATCATTCGTACGTAAAGCCTCCGCTTCGACCCATTTAGACACATAATCAACCGCTACTAGAATGTATTTATTGGAGCATGAGCTAGGGAATGGTCCCATAAAGTCAATGCCCCAAACATCAAAAAGTTCGCATTCTAGTATGTTGTTTAACGGCATTTCATGTTTCCTCGAAATATTCCCTGTTCTTTGGCATTGATCACAAGAAGATACATACGCATGCACATCTTTAAATAGGGAGGGCCAGAAAAAACCTGATTGGAGAACTTTTGAGGCGGTCTTAGTAGGCCCAAAGTGGCCACCTACCTTGCCATCATGGCAATGGCTCATAATAGATGTCATTTCTTCTGCTGGGACACAACGCCTGATAATGCCATCTGCACAATTCTTAAACAAAATGGCTCTTCCCAAAAATAATGCTTGACATCAGATAAAAATTTCTTCTTTTGATAAAAAGTGAGATTAGGGGGAAGTGCACCCATGACAACATAATTTGCAAAATCAGCATACCAGGGGAAAGCACCATGAATCACCGTATACAATTGTTCATCCGGAAACTCTTCCCCAATTGGTTTTTCAATGATTGAATCGGAGACAGGAGCTTCTATCCTAGACAAATGGTCAGCAACCACATTCTCAACTCCCTTTTTATCCCTAATTTCTAGATCAAATTCTTGGAGAAAAAGAATCCATCTAATAAGGCGAGGTTTGGCATCCTTCTTTGCAAGTAGATACTTAAGTGCAGAGTGATCAGTGTAAACAATGACTTTGTTCAAGACAAGGTATGAATGAAACTTATCAAATGCAAAAACTATAGCTAGCAATTCCTTTTCCGTCGTGGCATAATTTAACTGAGCATCATTTAAAGTTCGACTCGCATAATAAATGGTGTAGAATACCTTATCTTTCCTTTGTCCGAGTACAGCTCCAACCGCTGAATCACTAGCATCACACATAAGCTCAAATGGGAGGTTCCAATCTGGAGGTGCCATGATGGGCGCTGAAATTAATTTTTCCTTGAGCGTGTGAAAAGCCTGCAAACACTTATCATCAAAGTTAAACGGTGCCCAATTAATCTTAATGACTAAGTGTGTTTAACTATTGATTAATTAATTCAAGAAACTCATTTCTTAATTAATTAATTACTTGTCTTGGCCAAGGACTAACTCAGTCAAATGACTTAGAATATTATAGGAAATTCACTTGTTCATCTAGACAAGTGATGGATCCTTTGTTGTCAACACCAATCTCCATATACGAGTCACTACACCCAATCACCAGTCTATATGTGTCCTTGTAAAAGAACTGGCACAGGAGTCAAAGTGCAGTGAGTCAATATACAAGATTACTATGATGACTCAAGTCAAAGAATTAATCTTGCACTATCGTGATTAAGAAACTCCTAATTCGACATATATATAAATAATTCCAATTTAGGAAGTTTCAATCAGGGTAATCAGTGAACTTGTTCTCAACAAGCACCCGCGTATGTGCATTTGTGTCAACTACACTAATGTCTATAAAATGAGATATTCTCTAATTAAGAGTGTGCATCATAGGCGCAAGTCTATCCGAATTATCAATGTTCCATCTTGATAATTCTATGACTTGGACAGTATTTAGAAATCACAGCTTTAAAGACTTGTTTTATGATATTCATCCAATGAAATATCAAGCCCCATAGATATGTGTGAATTTTAGGGACTTCATCATACAGTTATAACAATATAAACATAAGATGAAGAAATGCTTTTTATTAATATAATGTAAAACGAAATTGTTTGTTACAAGAATAGATAAAGAAAGACTATCTAGGATTGGCTCGCAGGGCATTATTCTAACATAATTAACTAGTGGTCTAATTAATTTAATGAGAGAGAATAATTAATTAAGTGGGATTAATTAATTAATAATTTAATTAGGTGAATTAAATTAATAGAAGTCTAATTAATTAACTAGTGGGCTAATTAATTATTTAATTAGACTTGGGCTTAGAGGCAAAGATGAGAAAATGAGACCACTAGGTCAAGAAACCAAGTGGGGGACGCCTAAGGAGGCGTGTGCAAGGGGATATAATTCATCCCCATAGCACACGCCTCACTAACACAATGAAATCTCATCTCCCATTTTCTCTTCTACTCTATCTCTGTATTAGAGCTTAAACATGAAATTCCTACCTCTTCTTCATAAGGTTAGGATTCGATCTCTTTTGGTTAGCACTGAAAAAGAGGATCGAGGGTACGAGCTAAGGGGTAGATACACTTAGAGGTGCTTTCACAATCAGAGCACTAGAGAAGATCTATCAAGAAAGACTAAGTTCCAGAAGTAGTAGCGAAGATTTTAACCGGTTGAAAATCTTCAAGAGGTAAATACAAGAAAACCCCCTTTGAATCTGATAGTACCATGTCTACCTAGCCTTGTTTAGGGAAAGCGCGATAAAAAAAATTTAATTGCTTCTTCCGCTGCACGCGCCTACCCGGGATGATCCCAACAGTAAAATTGCTCAAGAAGTTCAAACCCCCCCCCCCCAAGTTGCCACAATGCATCAATTTTAGCAGACATACGTTAAAGTTTATGAATTTTTCATTGATTGGTGGTCCCAAGTGGCATACGAAAGGGTCTAGAAGGGGGAGGGTTGAATAGACCCTGAAGTCTTTTTCGACTTCAAAATTTCGTATCACTTTTAAAGATTAGAACGCTTAGGAAGTTGAGCGCTTGGGTCAGACGCTTCAGTAAAGATAACTTAGACTTAGTGATTTTAGCAATTTACCAAAGTAGGGTAACGCTTAGATTGCTTAATCAGGGTTAGCACAGCGGCAATGATTTTGAAGCTTTAGCGTTCGTTTTGGTTAAATAGTAGCTTAGCAGATTTAGCTTGTCTTTTTCATAATAGATAAAATATAAAACAAGACAATAACAAAAGTAAATGACACAAGATATATAAGTTTCACTGGGTGATGTAATCCCAGCTACGTCCTTCTTCTCCTTTTTCACTTGGAGGAAATTTACTAAGTTGATTTTCAAAGAATCACACAGAATCTTCTACAAGATAGTAAACAGGTGAAAATGATCTCGGGCTCCTTGATCACACAGATTTCAGCACCAATGAAGATCTTCTTCTACAAGCTTCTCTCACTCAGAAATACTGCCTGTAAGGAGTTTCAACTACTTTCTCACTCAGATGAAAGGTTGAGGGTTTATCACAAGGGTTTGTTTGTTTTTGGAAAGATCAAACAACTTGGAACATCTCAGTAAGAATTTAGGTTTCTTCTTTGGAAGCTGTTTGAGATATTTGTGACTGTATGGAATGTATGTAAAAAGCTTGAAAGAATTTTTGGCTATGGAGTTTCTAAGCTTTTTCTTTGAATGAGAATTTCAGCAAAATTTTCTTGTGCATGTACGTATGTCTCTCTGTATTTAGGGTTTGCTGGAGAGAGGTATTTATAGGCAATTTCTTGGGATTATGTCCGTTGGACACATGTAGGAGCGTGCCTTTCACGCGGCGCGTGAGTATACCTTTTCTCTGACATTCCTGAAATCCTGCTGGTTCCGATTGGACGGGAGTAGCTATAAACTCAGAATTTCTGACAGTCTTAGTCAAAAGGTGGCTTGTCCACAAGTCAAATAGCTTATCACATTTAATGCACTTATCAGGCATTTAATGCATTTGAATTTATTTCCCGTTGGAAATAAATGTCCGTTGAATAATTGCATTTAAGTCCTTCATGACTTGAGGATTTATTTCAGGTGAATCTGATACTGATCGCTAGAGTTCTTTGAGCGCTTGATCCATGAATCCTGAAATAGTCCTTTAATATTTGACAGATGCTAAGGATAAATCTTCATATTCTTCTGACTTCAGACGCTGATCTTCAACTTCACCTCTAATAGAGTCACCCAGAATTCTATTAGCGATTCGGTATCTAATACTTAGTCTAAAATCTATAAAGATAAAAATTACAAGCCTAACAAAATTACATACTTTCAAACGCTTATACAATTGATCTATGAAACATAAACTTACATTATATTTTGGGGTCTAACATAAAATCCTATCTTGTCATCATCAAAACATCTAACAAGAAATTCCTAACATTGATCTTAAGGATAATGGCATTCTGCCACTATCGCCGAGTCGAATCAACGTAAGACTCCTCAAGGGTGATGCGGGGTTGGGGGTTCTCCGGAGAAGGGGGGATGACCTTCACACTGGAGAGGTTGAAATCATGAGTATTGGAATTAGTGTCTTCAAAGTCTGTCTTATCTCCCACCAATTTGGAGATATAGGAGGGTTTTTCATCCATAATAGAGTACGAATGAGCAGTAACGTTTTCATCGTCCATGAGGGAATAATCAGAGTCTAGGTCATGGGTAGTACGAATATTTTTCTTACTACACTCCCCAACCTCCTTGCTGAAAGGGGGTAGTGAGGGAGCTGACATTGTTGAGCAGGGAGGAGAGCACGAGAGAGAGAGAGAGAGAGGGAGAGAGGCCAGTTCTAGAACAACAAATACTTTATTGAAAAATATTTCAAATACTTCGAGGTTTCATCATCCGAATAAAGGAATCGAAAACAACAAAAATACAAGAAACTTTAGTAAATAATGAACCCTAACTGTTTGATGAAATTCGAATAAAAGATTCAAGGAAATAAAAAAAAATAGAAATCAATAGCTATGTGTTCGATGAAATGCTTGTGGAATAATTCAAGGAAGTCAAGGCGGTAGAAATCGGTACTGAGGTGTTCGATGATATGTATAGAAAAGAATTCAAAGAATAGGAGAACGATGGAACTTATTCTAATAGACAAAATCGAAATATTATTACCAAGATACAGTGGAGGACAAACTTTAGATACTGCAAACATTCTCAAGGCGTCTCTAAGTCGATTATGATATGTGAAAGGAACAAAAAAATTGGAGATCATATATAGATGAAAATACATAAGAACACTACCAAACTAAGAGTAAATTCTCTTTACATTATAATTGTGACAACGATGTTTGTTTTTAAAGGATTGCATGTACTCAGTGTCCCAAAATAATCTTTGTCAAACTTGTATAATGAACCCTATAGAGATGTCGACACATGAATATGAGATAGTCTATAAATTCAAAATTTTGAGAACTTCTAAGAATTATCCACGAACCACAAGTAACTGGGTGATATATGATGCATGAGACTAATTTTTCACTACTATTTAGACAGCACAAGCAACTTAATATTACAATTTGTTTTACTTAATAAATCCAAAATTTTCATCAAAACATTAGTTGTACAATCCAAAAATGCCTTCAATATTTATTTACATTATTAATTTAATAAAGTAATACCAATTAGAGAGACCATTAAGAATCGTTGACAAAGTAATCATTATTTTGGAAAAATTAAATATTAAACACACCTCAATAGCATGAAAAAGATAAACAAACATGTTAACAAGCATCTCAGGATTCACATGCATATATATTTCTAATCTTATAATTAACACTGACTCTATCTTGTTGTTTGCTTGTTTGAGTTACAGGACCGTTCGGGGCCTAGCAATCAGGGACGGAATCAGGATTTTTAGCGAGGGGGGCGAGATAGCTATACATTTTTTTTTTTGGCCAAATAGACGAAGGATTGAAGAGGGGTGCCCGCGGTACGGTACGTTATATTTATGGGGGGGAAATCTAATAAGGAACTAGATTCAATTACAATAAATTTGAATAATATAGAGGATAATTATGTCATTGAGGGGGGCGAAAATAGATATTTAAAAAATTTTATGTGTAGTAATGAAAAAAAAATTGAAAAGGGGCGAAAATTGATATTTTAAAAATTTTATGGGTAGTAATAATAAAAAAAAATTGAAGAGGGGCGGTGCCCCCCCCCCCCCGGTGTCCCTGCTAGCAATGCAAACGATCATTCAGGATTGACAGAAGTACTGGACCAAAACTACGATACCTGCAAATACGTATTTGCTACAAGGAACTCACCAGACGGTTGACTTTTTGGCGGAGCAAGGCGCATCGCGATTAACACAACCCTTCCTTTTTGACTCGGCTGTTGTCCAATGATATGGCTTGTGATGTGTTTTGATATGTCTTAAAATCCCAGGCCCAAATTATGCAGCAAGCCCATTACGGTACACATGTATTTTAGGGAAAAATTAGGGGCTAGGTTTTAGTTCAGCACTTTTGACATTCATTGTAATTTGTACCTCTTTCATCAATAGTAAAATACTCTCTCCTCTCCCGTGGATGTAGGCAATTGCCGAACCACGTAAATCCTTGTGTCTTTAATCTTTATGCTCTTATTTCGTGAATTGTCGTAACAATCTGGTATCAGAGCCTGATTAAATAATCGATTTTCCGCAATTTTTCGATTATTTTTCCTGGGATGGCTTCAGTCAAACACGAAATCGAGAAGCTTGATCGCAAAACCCGTTTTCCGTTATGGAAGGCGAGGATGATGGCGATTCTGACACAGATGGATTTAGAGGAAGCTCTATTGGAAAAAGATAAGATGTCCGCAGATCTGAAGGATGAACAGAAAAAGAAGATGAATAGGAAAGCTGTCTCGCAAATTCAGTTGCATCAGTCAAACGAAATTCTACAAGATGTACTGAACGAAGATGACGCTGCCTGTCTATGGAGTCGATTGGAGGAGATCTGTATGAAGAAGAATCTCACAAATAAACTGCGTTTGAAGCAGCAGTTATTCGCCTGCAAGTTAAACGAGGGGACATCGATACAGGCTCATATCGATATGTTTAAGACGATCGTCACAAATCTGGAAAACCTTGAGGTGAAGTATGATGATGAGGATCTGGCTTTGTTGTTGCTGTGTTCGTTACCCTCAGTTTATTCCAATTTTCGGGATACAATTCTATATGGTAGAGATACCATTAAGTTGAAGGATGTTCAAGAAGCCTTGTTGAGCAAGTACTCCATTGATGACGAAATCACATCAACTATATCCGAAAATCAGGGTGAGGGGTTGTTTGTTAGGGGTAGGCCGAAGGATAAGGCTACCCAAGACAACAAGCAGAGGTTTCGTTCAAAATCAAAAGGAAACCTTTACTGTCGTTACTGTAAGAAGACCAATCATGTGAAAGCTGATTGCTGGAAGCTTAAAAAGAAATTGGAAAACCAGCAGAAAAATAAGCTCGGAGAAGCTAATGCTAATACTGTAGAGGAAGATAGTGATGGAGGTGTTCTTTTGGTCAGTTCTGATGGTCCAAAATCAGATGGAGATTGGATTATGGATTCGGCTTGTTCTTTTCATATGTGCCCAAATAGGGATTGGTTCTCTACATACGAACCTGTTAATGGAGTTGTTCTCATGGGTAATGATGCAGCTTGCAAAGTTGCTGGAAAAGGAGCAGTTAGGATTAAAATGCATGATGGTGTAATCAGGACTTTATCAGATGTGAGACACGTTCCGGATTTAAAGAAAAATCTTATATCCATGGGCACTCTCGATGCTCTTGGATATAAGTATACTGGGTCAGACGGTGTTTTAAAGGTTTCGAGAGGGGCTCTTGTCGTCATGAAAGGACAGAGACTTGGTGGCAGTTTATATGTTCTGCAGGGAACTACTGTTTCAGGTGGAGCTGCAGTTTCTACAAACTCTATGTCTGATTCTGAGGTGACGAAACTGTGGCATATGCATTTAGGTCATATGAGTGAGCGTGGACTCACGATTTTGAGCAAGCGAGGCTTGCTTTGTGGACAGAGAACTAGCAATGTGGATTTTTGTGAGCACTGTATTTTTGGGAAGCATAAGCGAACCAGTTTTGGTAAAAGTGTTCATCGAACCAAAGGAACATTGGATTATATCCATTCTGATCTTTGGGGTCCATCACGAGTTGCATCTAAAGCAGGTGCTAGGTACATGCTGATTTTCGTTGATGATTATTCGAGGAAAGTTTGGACCTTCTTTCTGAAGCAGAAAAGTGATGTCTTTGACACATTCAAGCAGTGGAAGACTATGATTGAGAAGCAAACGGGAAAACAGATTAAGCGTCTTCGCACTGACAATGGATTGGAATTTTGTAATACTGAATTTGAGAACTTCTGCAAGAAAGAAGGAATTGTGAGGCATCATACAGTTGTTGCAACACCTCAGCAGAATGGCGTAGCAGAACGTATAAACAGAACATTGATAGAGAAAGCTCGTTGTATGATCTCTAATTCAGGATTATCTAGAGATTTTTGGGTAGAAGCAGTTTTCACAGCATGTTTCCTGGTGAATCGTTCTCCATCCACATCCATTGAGCTTAAAACTCCTGAAGAGGTATGGTCTGGAAATTCACCTGACTATTCTAATATTAAAATATTTGGTTGTCCTGCATATGTACATGTTAATGAGGGAAAACTAGAACCTAGGTCTAAAAAGTGCATATTTCTTGGTTACACTTCGGGTGTTAAGGGATTTAGGGTCTGGTGTCCTAAAACATGTAGAATAATTACGAGCAGAAATGTTATTTTTGATGAGTCTGCCTTGATAAGTCCGGGAAAGGACAATGTAGTTGATAATGATGCAGGTTCTGAAGAATCACCTGAGAAGGTGGAGCTGGAGGTTCCAATTACACCTCCATTGCAGCAGATTTCCACTCAAGAAACTCATTCTATTGCGAAAGATAGACCGAGGAGGCAAATTAGGCTACCACAAAGATATGCTGATGCAGATTTTGTAGCATATGCATTAACTATTGCTGCGGAAATGGAATCTGATGAACCTGTCTCATATTCTGATGCTATTTCTTGTGGTGAATCGTCCGAGTGGAGTGGAGCTATGACAGAGGAGATAGAATCTCTTCATAAAAATCAGACTTGGGAGTTAGTGAGGCCTCCTACGGATCAGAAAATTGTAGGCTGCAAGTGGGTGTTTAAAAAGAAGCAAGGAACTCCAGGTGTTGAGGATTTAAGGTACAAAGCAAGATTTGTAGCTAAGGGGTACACACAGAGGTATGGAGTTGATTTTAATCAAGTATTTTCCCCTGTTGTTAAACATAGTTCCATACATCTGTTACTTGCTGTTGTTGCTCGGTTTAACTTGGAACTCGAGCAGTTAGATGTAAAAACAGCTTTCTTGCATGGTCAACTTGAGGAGACCATCTTCATGGCTCAACCAGAGGGATTTGTAGTTGAGGGGAAAGAAGATCATGTATGTCTATTGAAAAAGTCTCTCTATGGGTTGAAGCAATCTCCAAGACAGTGGTACAAGCGGTTTGATGCTTTCATGGTAGATATTGGTTATAGTAGGGCTGATTTTGATGCTTGTGTCTACTTTAGAAGATTACCAGATAATTCTTTTATTTATTTACTCCTTTATGTGGATGATATGCTCATTGCTGCAAAGAGCATGATTGAGATTAATAAGTTGAAGACTCGGTTGAGTGGGGAGTTTGAGATGAAGAATCTAGGAGCTGCTAGGAAGATTTTAGGTATGGAGATTCGACGTGATCGAAAGGCTGGAAAGTTATTTTTATCTCAAAAATCATACCTTGAGAAAGTTGTTGAAAAATTTGGGATGCAATATGCAAAGCCGGTTAGTGTTCCACTTGCACCACATTTTAAATTATCAGCCTTATTATCACCTCAGTCTGAAGAGGAAGTGCAACGGATGTCTAGGGTTCCCTATTCTAGTGCAGTTGGGAGCATGATGTATGCCATGGTGTGCACTAGACCAGACATTGCACAAGCTGTTAGTGTGGTGAGTCGTTACATAGGAAATCCGGGAGAAGAACATTGGCAAGCAGTTAAATGGATTTTGAGGTACTTGAAAGGTACTACAAATTTAGGACTTGTGTTTGATAGTTCTGAGGATTTTTCTCGAGGTGGAGTTATTGGCTATGTAGATTCTGATTATGCTGGAGATTTGGATAAAAGACGTTCTATCAGTGGATATATATTTACTCTATTTGGAGGTGTTATCAGTTGGAAGGCAGTTCTTCAACCTACTGTTGCATTATCTACCACAGAGGCAGAGTATATGGCAGTCACAGAGGCAGTCAAAGAAGCTTTATGGTTGAAAGGTTTAGCTGTGAGTTTGGGTCTCGAGGAGGAGGTTCCTATTGTATTCTGTGATAGTCAAAGTGCCATTCACTTGACACAGAATCAGATGTTCAACGAGAGGACCAAACATATTGATATAAGGTATCACTTCGTTCGAGAGTATATATCAAATGGAGAGATTGTGATTACTAAAGTTGGTACTAAAAACAATCCTGCTGATATGATGACCAAGCCAGTGCCAGTGCACAAGTTCGAGCATTGCTTAGACTTGGTCAAAATTGGTGTTTTTGATTGATTGCCCTTGATGGGCTTGGAGAGGTTTGAGTTTTAGTTTTGCTATTTGAGGTCGTTTTATTACTTGGACTTTAATCCAAGGTGGAGAATTGTTGTGATATGTCTTAAAGTCCCAGGCCCAAATTATGCAGCAAGCCCATTATCAAAAGGGTCAGTTCTGAAGTACGGTACGGTACACATGTATTTTAGGGAAAAATCAGGGGCTAGGTTTTAGTTCAGCACTTTTGACATTCATTGTAATTTGTACCTCTTTCATCAATAGTAAAATACTCTCTCCTCTCCTGTGGATGTAGGCAATTGACGAACCACGTAAATCCTTGTGTCTTTAATCTTTATGCTCTTATTTCATGAATTGTCGTAACATGATGTATATAGGACTGTGTTAAGTGGTCACCTAGGTAACAAATTTTGTACTCTCTTTAATGTAAATTTGAGTAGGTTGTCAAAAAAAAATCTTGAGAGTTGTATTATTTTCATTTGGTGAATGGTGTTTTCTTTTTGGTTAAACCATGTTAAGGGACGTTCCTAACTAACAATACTGTCTTAATTGGAAAAAAAATAAAGAAGAAGAAGAAACCAACAAGTTCCAGCACAGTTGGTAGATAATTGAGTTTCTTAAATATTTATTCAGGGTTTGATTCCTAGCGATGTGTATGAAAAAAACTTTGTTAGGAGAGACAAAACTCACTTCAGTAATCTCTACGCTTCGAAGTGAAATAATCTCCGGCGTTCGGTTGGGAGAAATCACGCTATATACCAAAAAAAAGGAAGAAGAAGAAGAAAATAAAACAAATTTAGGCTTTAATTGGATGGACACTCCATCTCCAAAAAAATATTTTTCAAACATTTTTTCTCCCAAAAATACGTTTGGTTGGCATATCATGAGAATTTTTTTGAATAAAATTCTCAAAGTTTCTATGAAAAATTCTTGGAAAAAAAGAAAAAAATACATTTTTACTATTCATGATTTGACAGTTTATTCACCAATTAAAAGGGTTTGGTCCGGCTATTGTTCAACACCGAAAATCAAATTAATTACATATTCTAATGTAAAATAACGTAACGAGCAAAATAAGATCCATTTTGCCTATTTTTTTATAACTAAATCGATGAATTTGACTAAGATATGTTTATGAAAAATTATATTTAAACATTAATATAAACAAACTTTCACAATAAAAAACATATCACATCAACCATAATCATTACATATTTTTAAAAAAAAAAAACTTATTCAACCACATTTCTAACATAACATTTTTTATCCCTAAAAATCTTTTTTCTCACTTTTGTCATAAAAAAAAATTCTACAAAATGAATATGCCATCCAATTAAGCTCTTAGTTAGCTTAGAGTAAAACTTTAGTCCACGTGTGTTGCATCTCATTTCTCAACCCTCTCTCTCTCACACACACACACGCGCGCGCACACACACCTTCCATGGCTGAGCAAACCGCCGCCGCCATATCCGCCGCCTCAGCACCTCCGTGTTCACTTCAACTCATTCCCAATCTTCCAGACGACATCTCACTCCAAATCCTAGCCAGGGTACCCCGCTTTCACCACCCCTTTCTCTCTCTAGTTTCAAAATCATGGCGCTCCGCCGTAACTTCCCCCCAACTCTTCCGCACTCGATCCATCCTAGGCACAGCTCAATTCTCCCTCTACCTTAGTCTCCGCGTCGAATCTTCTTTCCGCTGGTACTCCGAACAAAATCCCCTAAATTCCAAACCAACCCTAATCCCCCTTCTCTCTTGTCCCCAGCACCCGATTGGCTCTTCAATTTTATCACTCGGCCCAAAAATTTATGTAATTGGAGGCTCAATTAATGATATCCCGTCTAATAATGTTTGGATTTTCGATTGTAGGTTTAATAAGTGGGAATTGGGGCCTAAAATGAGGGCAGCTAGGGAATTCTCGGCTGCGGGGGAATCGAATGGGAAGATATATGTAATTGGTGGATGTAATGTGGATAATTGGACCCGATCGATTAATTGGGCTGAGGTTTTTGATCCTATAACGGGGATATGGTCTGCGATTCCGAGTGCGATTGAGCTGAGGGATAAGTGGATGCACGCGAGTGCGATGATTGGGAGTAGATTTTATGCAATGGCTGATAGGGGTGGGGTGGTTTATGATGTGGGGAGTGGGGAGTGGGGGAATGTGCCTAAGAGGTTGGATTTGGGGTGGAGGGGCCGGGCTGCAGTGGTGGATAGTGTGTTGTATTGTTATGATTACTTGGGGAAGATTCGAGGGTATGATGTTGAGAATGATGTGTGGAAAGAGTTGAGAGGAGTGGATAAAGGGTTGCCTAAGTTTTTGTGTTATTCGACTATGGTGAATTTGGATGGGAAGTTGTGTGTGGTGTGGGAAGGGAAGGGAAATGGGAAGGAAGTTGATGTTATGTGTGCTGAGATTGAGGTAAAGAGGGATGATGATGGAGGGTTGAGTGGGACAATTTTGCGGTTGGATGTGATTCTTGTGGTTCCAAAAGGAGCATCAATTTCGCATTGCTTGGCGGTTGAATTCTAGTTTGTTGGTGGAGTTGTGATGGCTATATGCCGGAAGGTATAATGACTTTTGAACTTTTCTATTCATTAGCTGTTTTAACAGTTAAACTTTGTTGCTATAGGTGATAAAGTGTTAATTGGTTTGTGATGTGATTTGACAATCGGTCAAACTAGTTCGTGTTTATGGTACTTGCTTGATTCGTTTGGCTTTGATCAAATATGTGAACAAGTGAGTGTCAAGAGGAGTATATATCTTCGCAAAAAGGTTTTAACTTAGTTGGATTTTGGAAGTGAAATAGTCCAATTGGGGGTTTCACTCTTCGTTGGAGGCCCGTTGAAGTCAATTAGGTGTAGGTTTATTCTTGGATTGGTCTATTCATATATTTTATACCAATTAAGTATAAACTTTTTAATTTTTTGCTGAAAATTTAGGTAATAAATACATTCATCTCTCTGTTACTTGAATCCTAATGTTAACTAAACTTCTTGTGCTTAATTAAAGAATTAGCACCCCATTATTTCCTTGTTGAGTGAGAAACATGTACATGCTTTTCCAATCGAACTTTAAATCTAACTTATCTTCTCTCCATGAAAACGTTGGAGAGAACAACAGAATGAAACTGACTCAAATATTTATGTATTATCGGTAACGTATATGTTATATCTAGGTTGAACCTAGTAAATACGCACTTACCTTTGAAAAGCTTTTTATTCGTATTTATATATGGGTTTATGCACAAAGATGAAAATTTCTTGGGCTGGTCCTGAATGTCACTCGAACTTCTGTTAGGTGGATCAATATCTTGAGGAAAGTTGCCTTGTATGATCTTCTGTCTATGCAAAAAGCATGTAATGTTTTTGTCTGTCAGAAGTGTACACAGCCTGATACGTCGATTATTTGCTCATTCCTTGGGACCTTGTTGATCCATGTTTTAAGAAAAATGTCAAAGCGGGACAATGTTATTCTCATTTTCTAAGTTTATTAATGATTTCAACTCAGAATATCTCAATCTCTTGTGTTGCTTGTGATTAGCATTTTAGATTTTTTTTTTCTTTTTCTTTTTTGGTATGTGTTGTTCATATAGAGAACGATGTATAAGTACTCGTCTTTCTATCAATCATTTTTTGCTTTTACAGAATAAGATCCTAGATGACCTGAAAATAAGATCAATCACCTCAGCATCGAGGCCCATCTGCTATGCTGATTTTGCCACTCTGAATGTGAAATAAGTGCTATTTTTAAACCTCAAGTTCTACGGTTGCTGAAGTCCAAGCTGCAGATTCGGGCTAAAAATTGACCGTTCTTTGACATGTATATCGTCACTCTCTTCCTCTATTTATCTGTCGTCAACCTATACCAGCTACTCCCTGCCAATTTCGCCGAAACTGGCTGCATTGCAGTACTTAAGATGTAGATTATACGCATTCTGAATGTTATGTCTTTGAAGGTGTGTTTATAGGATTTATTTTGAAGGTGTATTTACAGGATTCGTGTTTGTAAAATTTGTTTCAATTCTGCGGGAAAATTGCAATTTTGGTCCCACAACTTTGCCCATATGTGCTTTTGGTCTCAGTATTTTTAACTTTAGCATTATACGTCTCATAACTCCAAAAAATGTGCGTTTTTGGTCTCAAGATACGATTACGTCATGTATTTGTACGGGATTGGCATGTGTGGCTCACATGGGACCACAAAAAATGTGCGATTTTTGTCCCATAACTCCAAAACACGTGAGCCGCACATGCCAATTCCGTAAAATACATGACGTAATCGTATCTTGGGGCTTAAAATGCACATTTTTTGGAGTTACGGGACGTATAATGTAAAAGTCAAAAATACTGGGACCAAAAACACACATGGGCTAAGTTATAAAACCAAAATTGCATTTTCCCCCGATTCTGCTGTATTTCTGATTTCTGCACCTGGTTTGTCTAATAGGAGAAGTCAGGATATCATTATGAATCTTGATTGTGATCCCTTTCAGGTGTATAAAAAATGGATTTTCAAGTGTAATTATGGTTCATTCTTGAACTAGACATTAATCATATTGTCTCTTCTACCATTTTTTATTATTTTTTTTGGTAAATAAAGGTTAGATCCAGTCAAATCCCTAATGGTTGTCACAACGAACAAAATTTAATTTTCATTGGAATGTTCCTTTCGACAAAGCTCAATGAGACATAATCCAATTTGAATGCTGCAGTCCCACCAGCACATTTAAAAGAAAATTGCCTACGGACTCCCTTTTGTTATGGTTAATTATTGAAAATTCTCTGATTTTTTTGAATTACATAAAATTCCCTTCAGGTTAAGATATTTTTACAATGGCATCCTTGTGTAGTTAAAAATTCTTATAATTTCACCCTTGCAAACCTTACAATAGACTGGTTGAGAGGGTCTCGTTGTATTTTAGCAAAAATCAAGCGATTTTTAGTAATCAACACTAAAGTTAGGGGGTGCATGTAATTCACTCAAAATAAGTCAGTAACTCCATTAGATTGAGCATCATAAATTGGTGTCATCGTCAGTTCATAATACAAAACATAGAGTACACCGTTGGAGAGATAGGTTCATGTGGGATTTAGGGCTTTAAGCATTTTCTAGGTATTTCGAATTCGTGATTTTTAACTGCGAAGATAAATAGCTCGTGCTATTATGCTGGTGGTACAAGCAACAAAAATGTTAATAATAGCATGAAATCTGATTCTAACTCCAGATACTCTCCTTCGGATTTCTTGAATTTCTATATGGTGAAACCAATATTTCATCATATAAATGACAAAAAAGAAATCGAAAATAACAGATGCAATCAAAGTTAAATTGTGAATGGTACTTGTTATAAAAGAAAAAGAACGTATAGGAAACATCTATTATAATATTTAACATGAAAGTATTGGGGAAAAAAAAGGAAAAAACAAAAAAAAAATAACATGAATACAGACAAATATAATTGATGAGGCCCAACAAAAATATTCCTTTTACAATATTTATGCCAATGTTCAAAGAATTAAATGACATCTTTCCTTATTTCTTCAAGAAATTCACAATTTGTGAAAGCACCTGGTAACAATATGTATCAAGTTAGCCACATTTCTAGAAGTAATGGACAATAACAAAATGTATTTATCTATTTTATTTTATTTTATATTATTTTTGGAATCGGCTAAAATTCTAATAGATAACCAAAGTATTCATGAAGACTACATATGGAGAGGGTGTAGTCCGGTACCTCAATTGCAATTACAGTTGGTGTGAGATTGCACACATCTTCAAATCCAAGTTTGGCTGCAATATCTGCATAAAAACAAACATATCTCCTTCAATATTGCGACAAAGATGAACATGGAGGACGAAAAATATCGAACAATGTTCATGAGAATCGGGGAACATACTTTCAAGAGAAACTCTGACATCAGCATTGGCATATGCTTCACCCCTTTCTTCAAAAAGAGTAGATAATCGCATCATTGTCTACACAAACCCGAGACAGATGAGAACACATAGAAGCGGGTAGACAAGGTGACAATAAATTGACTACATAAAACATTATCAGACCTTTCCACTTGGGTGTTTGGATTAAACTCCTTACATTCGAATTTACCACTCCTACTTTCTCATTTGGGTACGTCCCAGAATAAGAATTTGTTTATGGAATGATGGAGAATGTTTATATTGAACGGGAGTGAAAATACTAACCAGATTTGATTATGCTACAACAACATAAGGTGATGATGTGGCATAGTTTGGACTTGTAGGTGTTCTCAACCCGGTTCATTTAAGAATCATAAAAACAGGAAGGGGTGGTATAACTTTTATCTTCACTGAAAGTACTTTGTATTGTTGACAAAAAAGTTATAGGGTAGATTACATAGACATCCCCTATGCGAGACCTAATTAGAAAAACGCCCTGAAGTTTGAGAAATTACCTTAACTACCCTTATCAGGGAAAGCAAATTACAATATCACCCCCTCTATGTAAAAAGCAGATTATGATTTCACCTGTTTGAAAGTTGTCAAACTCTGACAGCGAATGTTTTTGTAATTTGCAAAATCTCAAGGAGCTCGTGGTAATTAGTAATTACCCAATAAGTGAAGGGATATGCGCGTAATTATCTCAAAGCTATAATCTACCTTAGAATAAGCATCTCCAGATTCATGATGCAATAAGGGACGAGAATTAGTTCCGACAGCTGTAATTCTTCGTGCTAAGGCTTCCAAAGGGACATCTAGCCAAACACTGATACCCTTTTGCATATGTCTCCTAGTACATAAAAAGCAACGACCACTTAAAGAAACTGTGAAGCCCGTGGAGAAGCTGACAGCGCAAAAAGCTACCAGAATTTCACATATTATTACCAATTCATTGGCCGAACAACCGCACCCCCGCCCGTGGAAACAACTAAACTATGCATCAAAGAGAGCTTCTGCAATACCTGAGTCTATATGACACCAAATAAAAAGAAAATAACCTTTAGGTGATATGAGGAGGAAACAACAAAATTTGCAATTCTGAGTTATTAACCAGCATTTTACCAAAAGTGATGATATTTTCAATAAATAAGAATTAATAAGCCCACAAGTTTCAGCTTCTGCAAGTAAAACTGATGTATATTCGTTAACTTAGTTGACTAGACCACTTGTGAAGTAAAACTGTAAAACCAATAATTTCATTAATGTCAAAAATTATATTATACATCTACACACAAAATGCTACTAAGAAAAGTTTTTGGTTCCGGTAAACAGAAAATTCAACTCAACAACACATTTTTTTCTTTTTTTCTTCTTTTAATAAAAGTCAAATACCACAACAACGTAAACCAAACAATGAAATTGATTAGGTGTCTTTCTCAATTGAATAGAGATTTATTAAGGCCTGGAAATGACCAAATCAATAGGAGAAGAACTATCTATGGCTCACAAACCTCATTATCTCTGAAGAAGGTCTCCCCATATAACTTGAAGATATCAGCCACGGTACTTCCACCAACAGCCTCCTCTATTAATGTGTCACTGAAACAATAACAAGCAACATAATCAATATTTTTCATACTGACGTATAACATTGGTGTAACAAAAACGAATTATCATTAAGTCTTGTCCTGATATAAAACCACCCATTTATTTCCAGAACAAAAATTCATCTCTCCTCACTTGCAAGAAAGAGAAGTAATTGCTCTAACCAATCGTAAAATGAATATCCAAGGGCTTCTGACAAAACCTTGCCCACAGTTGTTTTTCCAGATCCCATCATCCCTGCGCCATATAGAAACAGAGTGAAATGGCAAATGACTGTAAACAACTAATATACGGATCCAAGAAAACTAATACATGCACCCACCAACAAGATATATACAGCGTCCATTTAGATATGGTTCAATCTCTTCTGATTTGTTCTGCAATTGCATCCGGACTGAATTAAAAGCTGAGTCAACTGCTCAAATACTTTACAACATGCCACATTATACGTACACCAATTTATAGATATACAAGACAAAGCAACCTCTTGGAGAATAGAAAGGTTTCACTTTATTTGGTATATCGATGAAAAGAAGATAATATCATAAGAACTTACCTTTATTATCTCCGATTCATCATCCGTTGCTAGAAAACTTTCAGGCTCCAGTAGTGAAGCTAAAACAAAGAAAAAGGAAAGAATTAGAACCAATGAATTGCTTGCGAGTTTATTCAGTAAATGTTTTTCTTTATAATTGTTGACCAATGTTGAAACCCAACAACTCCAGCAAACAGCATACAAGCCCTTCTCTCCACCTTCCTTGCCCCCCTGACACCACCCACCCAACCTCTTACACCCTTCCAACCCAGGATACACACACACACACACACATACACACACACACACACAAGAGATAACATATAAGCAACAAAGTGTTGTTTCTCAGGTACTGAGAATGAGCTGAATCAATGAAACAAAAGAAAATGCATTGATCTGTGATAAGCTGCAGGAGAGGATCCACAAATGTTTCACACGGTTAATGAGCATCAATAATTTGAAGTCATAGTTATGCACATAAGATAAGTTTTAATAAATGATGTTCTCCCGGTGCACAAGAATACTCTAAATAATTAAATCTTCCCTAAGTATTGCATATTTGCATTCACAAGGATCACGGTTATTTATATATGCTAGTAGAGTGTACATGCGTTGCACGAAGAATACATATTTATATATGCTAGTAGAGTGTACATGCGTTGCACGAAGAATACATATTTATATGCTAAAGAATTTCAATATTCAAGTACTACATCTAGAAATATAAAAAAAAAAATCTAAATCAAACTTGTTCATATGAAACATGTTGATATAGAATGTATTTAACTATAGTATGAAACTAAAAAAGAAGAAGATAGATTTAGAGCCTAAATTGCACGAGAATTGACAGATATCAAGATTGTATTTATAGTAATCATGGAATGGTTTTGGGAAGTTGAAGAGGGGGGGCATTTTTATTATTTGAATGTGAAAAATTGCTCAAATTAATAAGGTGGATTTGATTTCTTTACTACCATGATTGGCTTGTATGAGTAAGTTTGTTTATGACAAATTCCTTAGGGGACCTTTGAGTTTGCCGGCCGGTGACGGATTCCAAGAAAATGTAGAGTCTCAAATGTTTTAATGTAGAGTTTCAACTAATTTTTCAATTAGTTAATTATTTAATTATTTAACCAAAGGTGGTAAGTTTAAATAAGAGTAATATTGTAATATCACAATTGAAAGGAATAACTTCCAAGATCCATACTTTTATAGTAGTGTATAGATATAGATATGCTATTATAAGCTAAAATTAATCAGTGGATTTAAGTCACCTGTCAGCATTTTCTGTACATATATTTTAACTAGAACAACTTCTGAGGAATGGAGATCCTGTATAAAGTGATGGAACAGCAAACAGATACGGGAAATGGAAGAACTTGTTTTTCAACCCTCGTATGAGTTAACACGTCTAACTAAAGGTGCAGATAAATTTCCAAACACATTATGGGGTCATACATGAATACAAGAAAACAAGTTTCCTTTGGGTGACTATGCAGAATCAGCTGTATTCAAATGTTCAGACGAATCCCCTGCTGCGACTTTCGCATTAAGGGGACGCTAAAAAGAATTTTCAGAACGCTTTGGGGTTATGGATCAAATATTCCAGCAACACCATATAGTGGTTCATGTTATGTCAAAACTAAGGTAATGTTTGAGCAGGTAGCTTTTTTTACAAATGAATCAACAATCCCTTGACGGAGAATATTTGATTCCTCTCAAGTCAGATTACAAAACCACTAAAAAGGATCCACCTGAATCAGCTCGAAATATTAACGTACACAAGCTCCTCGTATGACAAGGAAAAACAAGCTCAGTATCAGGACAACAATCAAGAGAGTTATTCCTTCACAGTTTCCAATTTAAAGAGACTGTATACATTAACTAAGTACCTGAACCATTCTCAGAAGAACACGAGACCTTTAAAACTAGAGGTCTATGAAATCTTCCTTTTTTAGTAAGCAAATGACAAGAAGCAGGTATACGAAACAATCGTTGATCCCCACACTTCTGGAAAAACCGCAAAGACCTGCTCGGTTTTCCTGCAATTTTTTCTTGGTCTATCCATCTAGACAATTGCAAGCCTTGGGAAACTTTTGCCTCCATCTTAACGAAAATACGAAAAAAAAAAAATTAAAATATAAGTTAGCAGTTTTTTAACAGAGTCACCCTAATCAAAGTCTGAGCTAACACATATTTCTACAAAGAACATAAACCTTAGTGGTAAATCTAGCTTTTTTTACACAAACATTGAAATTAACAGCGGAAACGGCTAAAATATATTCATCCTGTTCAATTCTTTTTCATCACAATGAATTCACACCAAATTAATCCAATAACCGAAGAAAGAGAAGGAAAAAAAAAATAGCAGCAGAAATCAAAGAAAGCAGAATTATTTATCAAACAAATACGAGAAAGTACATTACAGCAATAGACCGATAACAAACAAGGTCAACATATATTCCAATTAAGAGTATGAATTAAAATAAGAGATTGACAGGCTGAAAGACGGCGGCGGCGCGGCGGCGCAGGGTGAATGAATCATAATAGCATAAAACAACATCATTTTGCTTACCAGAAATTCTCGAGAAACGGTGGTTGATGAAGAGTTTGTGCTTTGTCTCTACAGTGTCAGCATCAACTTTATTATTATTATTTATATGAGGGAATTGTGGTGGTGGTAGTAGGTGGCCTTATGAAACATCTCAACTTCAAATGGAGTAGTATTTATATAGAAATCAGCAATTTCTTTGTTGGTTGGTGGAGAAAGGGAAAGGGAAAATCTACTCCTTATTGTTTAAGTAGTTGGAAAAGAACATAAAAAGATGTATCAACTTAGTTAGCATAAAGGGTCATTCCCTTGGGGTAATTAGATCGTGTCCAATGATTCGAATATGAATTTTGTGTCTATTTTTTTCATATAAATATGTGTAGGGACCGTACATAATACATCTTATTGTGAGATATAGACACTAGACTATTGGAATCAATCTAGCATAAAATTTTCATTCTTACGAGTTTGTCCCTAACTTTTTGTGGATTGTAATTATTTATGTGGTAGGATTTATATAGATTTAATCAATTTTTGGGGCTTGAAATTTAAAATTATAAATAATTACTCATTAGAATATGGAGTAAAGTCATAATCCACTTTCTTAGACTCGGTCACTTGGAGCATCTAGTGTGATTATAAGTCTGAAAACAATCACAACAATCTATGTAATTTATGTACGATACAATGCAAACTGCCTATGAGCAAGACGTTCTTGGCATAACTTGACCCAAACACATAATAAATAGTCAAGGTTTGTCGGATTAAGCTATCAAGATAGCCCCTCCATTAGTATAAAAAAAAGTTTTGAAAGGATATCATATGAAATAAAGTTGGTTATTTGGTCAATTTCATAAAGGGCGAGTCGACTTAGAAATAATTCGATCTCGGGACTGACCTGAGCTGGGGCTTGTTTGAATGTGTTTAGGAGCTCGGGAGCCAGCTCGTGAACTCCTATTTTGGTCTTTTATGAACATATTTTTAATATACTTTTAATTAATACAAAAAGGAAAATTGAATGGATAATACAAAAAGTTATTGAAATAGAAATATGATAAAATTTACAAATAATAAACAAAAGAGAAACTAACGCAACAGAACAAAAAAACGAAGCCCTATGACTCTTCATTTCCACTTTCCACCGTTAGAATCGAGCTCACAAGCTCGATCGAGCTGGTTCTACAAGCTATCAGCTCGAGCTCGAGCTCGAGCTCGATCTCTTAGGACAGAACTCATCGAAATCGAGCTCATAACATACTATTGAGCTCGAGCACGAGTTTGAGAATATCGTTCCACTCCATTTTTTCTAATTTATTATTTTTCAATTAATTGAATCATAATAATTTTGTAAAAAAAGTGAAGAGTTCTAAGTAATTAATTCAATTTTCATTAAAACGCAGACCTCGTGGCTTAGCTCATGCAAACTCATCATCCATATTTTATTTTATTTTTGGGTGCAATGGTGGATGATAATTGTCATCTCTTTTTTGTATTAAATCAGAGACACAAAGAAGCGGACAGTCCCAAAAGTAAACTCCGAGTAACATTTTGGCCAGATTTGACAATAGCATCGGCACACATGTTTTCGTCACGCTTAATATGTTTTAACTTAGGATCCCATGGGATAGCCAAGAGTCTTCTGCAGTCTTCAATAATGCAACCCAACCTCCCTCCATTTGCTAAACTAGTCCCTTATTTTTTAATCCTAGATGAAGGGATTACCCTGACCCCACAAATTCTTGGGCCGATTGTTTTTTTAATCATGGGTCAAACAGATTTTATAAAATTTTAAATAAGGAGAGAAAAGTCACAACTTGTGGCAGTCTAAAATTAAACATAGAACATCCCATATGAAAGTAAAACCTGGACAACTCTAGGCTAACAAGGCTTGAGTACTACCATCTGTATTTAGTTTTACCGATCCTTAAAACAACACCAACGGGGTTGGTTCGAATGGTAAGCGGCTCGTTTCCGCATAAGCAAGGTTTCGGGTTCGAAACCTTATGAATGCAGAAAACCCCCGTTGGGAGACTCACCCACCACTGTCAGGTGCGCGACCCGGGTCAGATCCTGATGTAGCCGGAGTAAAGCTCCAATGAATCGGGTGGGCAACCAAAAAAAAAAAATCCTTAAAACAACCAAAAAGATTAATTCGATTTGGACCCTGACCGGAACAAAAGCCTGGTCCATCACATTGCCAAGCGCCCCAAGCCCGTCATATTGATTGAAGAAGATCCGCCCCGACTGGCCCACCCGAAAAACATTTTGGGCTTCCAAAACTCTCTTTTTAGTTTTTTCCATTCTCCCCCTTCCCTTCAGCTCTCCGGCATATACATACAAATATACAATCGCATCTCCGTTTTCGAATCCCCCCTTCCGCCGCCTTTCAATCGTCGTTGGAGTTCCTCACCTTCAGTTTCACCAAAAATGGCGACCGTCATGCAGAAAATCAAAGACATCGAAGATGAGGTATTTGCAAAATGTGAAATTAAATTTTGGAAAAATTTAGGAATTACATTTGTTTTTGCATCGATTATGGTTGAATCATCGATCACTTATTATGTGATTTTTGTTGTGTTAATTTTCAGTTTGGAGCAATTAATCGCTTATTTTTCCTAGTTACTACTATTAGTACTGTTACTGCTGAAACTGCGAGAAATGACTAACGATATTTAGGAAACTGGAAAAATTTAGGAGGAAAATGAATGCCTTGTTGATTTTGGTTATTCAGGAAGTAGGAGGAAGAGGTTTTGAAAGCATTTCACAGTTTAATAAACTGTTACCTTAGATTTCTCATTTTCATGTGTTTTGAATTGACTAACAAAGATGAGGTAATTGCAAAATGTGAAATTAAATTTTAAAAAAATTTAGGAATTACTTCTGTTTTGCATCGATTGTGATTGAATAATTTATCACTAATTGTTTGATGTTCGTTGTGTTAATGTTTAGTTTGGAGCAATTAATAATTTATTCTTCCTAGTTACTACTATTCGTACTGTTAGAGCTGAAACTGCGAAATGACTAACAATATTGGGGAAACTGGATAATTTAGGAGGAAAATGCCTTGTTGATTTTGGCTGATTCATGAAGTAGGAGGAAGAGGTTTTGAAAACATTTCACAGTTTATTAAACTGTCACCTTAGATTTCTCCTTTTCATGTGTTTTGCAACTGACTAACAAAGTAGACTTCTTTTGTCTTTGCCTTTGGTTCAATTCGTTGTTCCTGTTCTCACAAAAGCATTGGTGTTGCTTTTTGTAGTACCAAACTCACACACTTGCATGTTTGATTAAACAGTGCGTAACCTAATATTTCTTGAGCCTTTTGTTTTAATTATGTTTGGCATTTCATGGTTGGAAAGTTTTTAGTCATTCATTTCTTCTGTTTCTTTTTTGCACTAGTTTTACATTGACATATATGGTGGTTTAAGAATGTCAATTTCGCTTTCATTTCCCTGTTGCAGATGGCAAGAACCCAGAAGAACAAAGCAACGGCTCATCATCTGGGCCTGCTGAAGGTACACTTCATCATGCTTGTCAATTTTCAATCAGAAGGACAAATATAATGACGATAAGAAATTAATATGTAGGAATTATTGTTACTTGTTTTATTTTATTTTTTTATTTTTTATTTTTTTTTGGGAGGGTGTGGGGGTCAGCATGTCTGTGTTCTCAGCAGCAAACTAGAACACGTGAAAATTTGGCTTTCTCTTGCCATTCTTTGTGTTGTGAATAACATGTTGAATATGTTAAAACCTCCATGAAATTAAGTTATCTAAACAAGATGTGTGCTCTATCTTTGTTTTTTGAATTTTGGTTTTGCTTAAGGAACTTGCATTTTAATGTCATAGATTAGATCACTGCAATAAAGTTCCGCTGAAACAGAGGTCCTTACTTTATGTGGCCCTCTATCTTTATTATATGGTGAATTTTACACACATGTAAAAGAATTACCGGGTCCGCTACCTATTTCGTGACCATCACTGCATATGCTGAACGGGTTATTTTTCAACATGTTAAGCCAAATTGTTGTTCTGTGATTACGTGGTCTCTCTTAGGCAAAACTTGCAAAACTTCGGAGGGAAATTCTTACACCAGCTTCAAAGGGAGGTGGTGGTGCTGGAGAAGGCTTTGATGTTACAAAAAGTGGTGATGCAAGAGTTGGCCTTGTGGGTTTCCCTTCAGTTGGGAAATCCACTCTCTTAAACAAATTAACTGGAACTTTTTCTGAGGTTTGTAATTCTTCAGTGTTGATGTCAATCGTTTTTGCTTTTGTTGAATAATGCAAGTAAAGCATCATGTGCTAACATATTAGCATGGCACGTTGTGCCCAGTACCTTGTCCATTATTTTTGTCCAGCTCTTATGATATACAGGCTCTCAGTTAATGAGTCCTTTTTCTCGTTGTTTTATTTGGATTCTGATGTACTGTATAGGTTCTCTGTGTACCAGTGAACCATAATGAATGGTAACATCCTAGCCGACTGTGTAACAAAAGTCAGGGTGGTGGTCTTGCCTAAATTAGATTCTAATTTGTTTTAATGGTATGAGTTTGTTTTCTTCTTGATAAGGAATTGAAGAAGATAAACAGGACACGTCTTCTCGGATTCCATTTGACTTTTCTTACAAAAGCTTTGACCTACTCCCTGAGATGTACGCTTTATACAGGTAGTGGATCAAGAGAGGTCCCATGGGTGATTCATAGGAATCAAGCCCTTAAAACAATGTTGAATAAAGCTGATCCGAGACTCGACTTTTTGGATCTGGAACCTGCGCCTGGCCTCTGGATTGATCAGAAGATCCTTTCAGTTGGCTGCTATAGTTTCAATCAATTCTTGCTAATCAAATGAGACCATTGGCCACATCCTCTTAATAAATAGACACTGAACACCTTGATTAGGCTTTTTGAATTAAGGAACCTTTCTTCTGGCGCGTTTTGTCATGTGATTTTAAGAAACGCCGCGTAATCCTGGAAAGATTATCAAACCATCAGTCTGAACTTGATGATAGAGAAAAAGAGTTTTTGTGTAGGAGAAACATATTCTAAATTTCGTATTTTGACAATTGATCATGAATTAATTCACATATATTGAAGGTAACAGAAACATGTAGGTACAAAGAAGAGCTTAAGATGCATAAAAGGATTTTTGCATCAGCACCATAGATCTTATGGAACGAAAGTTGCAACTTAGAGTTTTACATGGTGAGAGTGTGTGTGCATTGGGGTAAAATTCTTTCCTTTTGGAAAATTAAGATTTTAGGTAGTCTGACATGCAATATCATGAAGTCAGTAGCTATTAATCTTCTGAGGTTTTATTGAGCATGATACAAGCCTCTAATTAGGCACTTAAGAAAATTTCCTACTAGAGGAAGTGTTATGTAAATACTACTGAAATATGTTCCCCCCCCCAAAGAAAAGTAAACTTATTGCTTTTTGTCTCTTAAAGACCACAGGAAACCTTTGGGTGAAGTTTAGGTATTATGGTTTAGAAAAGATATCATACACGAGATGTAATTAGAAGTTGGGTGGCCTAGATAGATGAATATTGTAACTTTGCCCCCTCTGTTCCAAATAGAAGCTCCGATGCATTTGACTATCTCTTCCTCTCACTACTAACTGGAGTAAATATGAGTTCAAGTTGCTGAAGCTTCAAATCATATTTTCTAAATCCATTTTTTCTCTGAATTGCAGGTTGCGTCATATGAGTTTACTACTTTAACTTGCATTCCTGGTGTAATCACGTATCGAGGAGCTAAAATTCAGGTACTATAATCTCCGATGGGTAAATGAAGGTCTGGTTAGATCTGTTAAACTGAAACATTGTATGTTAAATGCATTTAGACACACCCTTAAGACCCATGAGTAACAGTTCCTCTATATTAGCATAGGATTACATTTCAGTTGACTGAACTAATAAAAGGTGTCACTTGTATGCTTTCCATGTGCAACAGTTTCTGTATTTTATTGGCATATGATTGTATTACGATCATCTGGAAAAGGAAACATCATGGAAGAGTTAATGTTAGAATGACACCACAATTTTTATTCTCGGCCTTTCGGATACATGTTAGTTGTTATTTTATCTCTAATTCTAGTATTTGATTGTTGTCCCCGCTTTTGGCAGTTATTGGATCTTCCAGGTATTATTGAGGGTGCCAAAGATGGTAAAGGTAGAGGTAGGCAGGTAATGTACAACTTTAGTGTTATATAAATTTGAGTGTCAGTTGTAATTTCTGCACATGATATGCTTCAAACGCTCATGTCCTCCTTCCATTTTAATTTTAGTTTTCTTTTGCTACAAACTTATACTAAAAGGACGAGAAATAGAAAGATAAACAAAGGTAAGGCAGTCCTAATCCTAACGAGTGTAATGAGTGGGAGTAAGGTCTTTACTTGAAACTAGCAAAAGGCCAGGTTGTTGTATTACTCTGGTGGTCCACTTTTGTTCATCACCTGTATAATCTATTATGAAACAATTGATCAAGTGCATAACAATGGTCACAAGTAGGCTTGTCAATCAAGCTGAGCGAGCCGAGCTTGGTCACGCTCACGCTCGGCTTGATATTATGCGAGCTTTTATCACCAAGGCTTGAATTTGCACGAGCTTTTTATTTCAAAGCTCGGGCTCGGCTTGAAAATTAGTATGAGCTGAGCCCGAGCCGGCCCGAATTTGTTCTCTTTTGAAAAATTTTAAGTAATAAAGTAATCTAATATATAAATTGAAAAAATAACAATCTGAAAAACATAAAAAAAATCAACATCATCCATGCTTAATGATAAATCATAACTAAACTGTACCTTGAAAAGATCTCATTTCATTGAAATATAAGCTCCACGCATTATTTAAGATTGAGAAATATTATAACTAAATATATGATAAACTTACTTACAAAAAAAACTTTTTTTGTCGTGAGTTGTGAGGAGAAATAAATGAAATACAATTCTTGAAATTAAAGTTAGCAGCCCTCCAATGTCAGTTTATGTGAATTGTCATATGTTTGTATTGGATACGGTCAGTAGGTTTAAATTGATAATTTTTTACTTTTTTAATTTCTTGAGTATAGTGTTTTATATTATAAAAGTTTAGAATTGAATGTTGATTGATTTTACGGATTCTATTCCTTAATTTTAAATCTTGATATTTTCTATTGAATCTGGAATTATTTACAAAAAAGTACTATATTTTATTTTTGTATATAATATATAAAATATATATATATACATGTACATATGTTCTTTTACGAGCCCAAGCCCAATTCAAGCCGAGCCTATTCTCACTCACGCTTGGCTTGAATTCAAATTCAAGCCTTATCCTTGGGCTCTAGCTCGGCTTGGGCCCGGCTTGTATAAAGCTCGGCTTGAAAATTGTCAAGCCGAGCTTACGAGCTTTGAGCCGACTTGAGCTCATTGACAGTCCTAGTCACAAGTATTAAATGAATTGTATATGTACTATAATACAGAGTATAAAACATCTACATTTGCAGTAAAACAATCAACTTGGCGGTGATGGAGGAGAAGGCGACTGGTTTGGGGAAGGGGTTGGATTTGTGTCAAGGAAACTGGGGCGATGAGTGCAGTCTCATCGAAGATGAAGGCAGTGAGTGGCAAAGGTAGGAAGGAGAGATGAAGGGGGAACAAGGGTGAACTGGGAATATGTTATTTGTTGAAGGTTGGAAAGAAAAAATAAAAGAATATACTTGATCACGAAATCCATAATCCCAATAGAACCAAAGCACTTCTCTACCTACTAATGGATTATTGATTAAAAAAATTCAATGGTCTGATTTTAGATTATTGGATAATTTGTGACAAGAAAATCACAACGGATTTTATTGACAATCCATGATGAACTTCAAATAATCTGTACCAAACATCACCTTAATAATAGAGAAATGGTGGGCTGCCATTGACTCTTAATTTAAGTGATGAAGTGGTTTTCTGAATCCTAAAATGGATAGGCACAACGAACTAATACTAATAATATTTCTTAGTAATACACAACATTGTATAGGCATGGTATGTACGTATTGAAATTCTCTTCTTTCTTTTTTATGCCATGCCATAGATATTTGTTACTTATGGAAAGCCAATCTCATATAGAGATAGCAATATTCCTTTCGCATTTTTGCTTTTGTTCTTATTTTGTAAATGTATCACCCCCGTCTTGAAGACAAAACTGATGTATTCATTGACATGGTTTTGATACTTATTCTTGTCTTCTATATTAGGTCATCAGTACAGCTAGGACCTGTAACTGCATCCTGATTGTTCTGGATGCAATAAAACCGATTACTCATAAACGTCTGATAGAGAAAGAGCTTGAAGGATTTGGTATAAGGTAACATGCATGTTCTTGTGATAAGTTTGGTTTTATTGTCAGTTCATCTACTTAGCTGTCGTCAAAGTATCTATCACGATAGATCCTGCCTCTGTATCTGAATAGTTAATTTGAAAATCTGTCATAATCTCTCTCTCTCTCTCGCTCTCTCTCTGGTATTATATATTTTTATTTCTTGCTCCCGCCGCGTCCCTCTCTCTCTCAGCAATTATACACTTCTATATTTGTTGTCTGAGAACAGGTTAAACAAGGAACCACCCAATCTGTCATTCCGGAGGAAAGAGAAGGGTGGAATCAATCTTACATCTACAGTTACCAATACAAATCTTGACCTTGAAACAGTGAAAGCAATTTGTGGAGAATACAGAATACACAATGCTGATATTAATCTTAGATATGATGCAACAGCTGATGACCTCATAGATGTGATTGAGGGCAGTAGGGTATATATGCCTTGCATATATGTTATCAACAAGATTGATCAGATTACACTTGAGGAGCTGGAGATTTTGGATAACCTTCCACATTATTGCCCAGTCAGGTACTTCTCTACCCTTTATCAATGATGAACATGCTAATTTTGATACTAGAATCTTGTTTTCCATTTCAGCAATTTTATGAATTAACAAGAATCAAACAGAAAGCAATGAACTTACGTTGGTTTCATTCGAAGTTACAAAACAAACTTTAGCAATTTGATGTGTTACATTTGTCCTCATTAGACTAAGTGAATGAATAATAACAGACAGGATAGTAGTGGTGCATGGAATCACTAAGGAAACATTAACCTTTATGCATATATAGAGTGCGGTCACTAATTTATTTAATTCAAAGACACTGTTGCTCTATCTATTTGCATGCTAATCTTTTTTCCTTTTATATATTGGCAGAGGTTCAGTTGGCTGTTTATATTCTGTTAATTAGTCTTCTGTTCATGTGATGTGAAAGGGGCATAGCTCATCAATATATATAATTCGTGAAACACCAATGCTCTATCCATTCGCATGCTAATTTTCTTTCTTCCTTTATCTGATAGGATGAATATACTTGTTAAGTTGGTTTTTTATAGTTTATTAATTATTTTCTTGTTCACGTGATGTACACATTGATTAATTCAGTGCACATTTGGAATGGAACCTTGATGGTCTTCTGGAGAAAGTATGGGAATATCTGAATTTAACTCGCATATACACGAAGCCCAAGGGGATGAATCCAGATTATGAAGATCCTGTCATATTGTCATCAAAGAGGAGGACAGTTGAAGACTTCTGCAATAGAATCCACAAGGACATGCTTAAACAATTTAAATAGTGAGTTTTTTTTTAATTTCATGATTTTAGCTCTTCTTAAAAGTTGATTAAAGTTTGTCATACCTTAGGTAGGATTCTATTTAGAATGGGGCTTGGTGAATATCTCTATGTCAATACTTAACCTCAACTTGAAAGTTGACTTATAATTATTTGAAACTTTTGCATTAGTATGAAAAAGTCTTTGCTAGCTAGGTAATGCATCAGAACCTACTCAATTAAAAGCAATGTTTCTGTTCAATAATTTATGACTTGAGCTGGTAGGATTCTTGTAATAAATCCAATTTAGCCATAGCCCACTCCCACCACAGGACGAAAAATTTGCCTCTATTACAGATACAAGAAATTATTACAAAGTCTAGTCTTTTATTATAGGCGTATCAAATTTCATACTGACTTTTTGACCTCAAAGAAACTACGGATGACAATGAATTCGGTAGAACGAGTACCCTTCCCGGACCCGCCCCTTTTGTGGTGGCTCTGAGGCTAATTAAACGGGACCAGGTCCGGGACTGGGTATTTAAATTCTAGTCCCGGCTGAATCCGGGTTGGGTAATTGGTCCAGGGGAACCCCACCCTGGACCTGTACTCTCCCCGGTTATTATCTTATATAGTTTTATATATCAATAAGTTATTGCTTATGTTGACATTGAGGAAACTGTAAATGAAGGTTGATAAACAAATATGCAACAGAATAGTTAATGAAAAGTACAAGTTCATGAAAAGCTGGCCTTTTATTGTGGAAACCTGTGAAACGCTTGAATTCGTCCTCTTAAATTCCTAACGTTGCTTAAGCTACTGCCAATTGCTGATTGTGATTTCAGTGTATATTTTTCTTTTGAGATGGTAGTGAGATTTTCGTAACTTTCAAATACAATGAAGTAACTTGTTTTGAATTAACAATGCAGTGCACTGGTTTGGGGCTCAAGCGCGAAACACAAACCTCAGAGGGTTGGCAGGGTAAATCTCGTTAATTTGTTCTTTTCTACCCCCCCCCCCCCCCCCCCCCCCCCCCACCCCCCACCCAATAGGCAAATATACTGTGTCCTCTTCTATGTATTAATTTTTGGGTGTTACGTGCCAGGAACATGAACTGGAAGATGAAGATGTTGTGCAAATCATCAAAAAGGTGTAATCTCATAAATCGAGTTATTACATACAGTGAAGTTCTTAGAACTTTCTCCGAGGTATGACTTATTCATTGAGGAGTTATGTAACGGGTAGAATCGATCGCTTGGTTTTGTAGTTTTGGTGTTTTATTGTCAAGCTATTTTGCTGCTAGTTCATGGACTTGTGGATTTCGAGGGTCTGTCTTGTCATCTTTCTCCGCTTGTATTAATACATATAATATACCATGTAGATTTAGTGATTAAAGGATGTTATGCCATTGCCAGCATTGATCTCAATTTTCAGGCAGCTGTTTGGAAACATAGGAAGTTATATATTTGGCGGTTTTACAAAATTATTGCCCAGTCCTAATCATAAACATAAAGGCTACCCAAATAAGTGCTAAATGTGAATAATTTTGTTTAACGTAATTGTGCCACGTCAATATGTATTTATATATAAATCGTTTTTTATAAAATTTTGATAAATGTTTATCCTCGCTCAATATTATCAAATTCTAAAATTCAAGAAGACATTCGAACTCAAATAATGAAAGTACTTTTCTCTGTATATGTATGTCCTGCTCCACGGCCGCAAGTACAAATTTAAACTCACCGTGTGCACTTTGAAATTAAGTTTTTAGCTACTTGCTTAAAAGGGATCTGCCTCATGGAATGAAAATTGAAAGAATAAAAAACCTTTAAGCAATGTCAAAAATTCATGTGCATTTGATATTTTTTTAAGCAAGTCAACCGGTTGTGAGCTTAGTTTCAGGGTTCACTTGGTGGTTTCAGAAGCACCTCTTGCATCCAACGGGCTTCTAGACTTTGGGACACAATAAATGCTATCAGAGTCGGTCGTTAGTTGGAATGGGACTAAGCACTACAAGGAACAAAGTGTTTCTGATATGATATTACATGAATTCTCTCTTAAGCTATTACTACAATTACACTCAATGTGTATTTAAATATTTTTACAATTTCATCATTTGTAGACCTTATAAGTAAACCCGTTGAAAATGATCTCATTGTAATTTATTAAAAATCGAGGGTTGGTAATTAGCACTAAAGTGAGGGATGTAATTCACTTCATCCTAAAATAAAAATTGAAGTAGTCTAGGACTGATAAGCAATGTCAAAGAATCCATGTGTATTGCAAATGTCGGATCTAAAAATGGGATCTTGTCGGAGTTCCATTACATATTCCTTTTAAGCAAGTGGTTAAGACCTTAATCGAGCGCACACTCAATGGTTTGGAGACAACTCTTGCATCCACCGAGCCTAAGGGTCCGGGCATGACAATCATTTTGTTATCCACAACATCATGCATTATTCTATTTCGATTATATTACTACAATTTAATACTTATGTAAATAACTTTCTGATGTTCATCAAAATGTTAATCCAACATTTCAATTTTGTAAAATAAATAGGTAGTGTGATATTAAATACAAAATTTATATATTTTATCCATGGACTAAATCTTGCGACTTTTGCAAGGGTGCGCAACGACATTGTAAGTCCACATGCTATTTCTTATGAATTTAATTATGTTGGGTAATTATCAGCCATCAGGTGTACAGAGAAGCAAGTCCTTGCTCCATATACTTTCAAAATTATGCAAGAAACGAGGTCTGTTTCGATATTAGGAAAGACGTAAAGGAAAACGAATCGTTACATAAAAACAGATCAATAACCTATTTTCAGCATTAAAAAACGAGGTCGAATCGTAGAACGGCTGAATTGGCATTTACAACACAAGACGTTCATCTTACGCTTTGACACAGCAGTTGAAGTAGCTGAAGATGCTCCTTCTTACCTGCAACATAAGATCAAATCAAGAACAAGAAAAATATTCCAACTATGACTTATAGATATGAATAAAATCGAACTTCGGAAACTTGCAAATATGAAAAAAAAAAACACACATAAAGAATAAGGCTAACATATTTCTTAATAAACATTATAGGGCTTATAACATTGGTTGCATGTGCACCACACTGGAGCATTCTCATGTGGTCTATGTTAAAAATATTATCATTTTGAAATCTATAAGTACCAAATATTGCTATTTTTCATTAGATACACATCTATTCTATGCAAGTTGTTTAAATATTACATGTGCTACAAGTATTTATCCAAGGACCACCTACAATTTAATCCCATAACATTTGAGTGCCACATGGGCCATGTCTCTAACTCGTCTTATTGAGATCCTTTAAACATTTACAAGACACTTATTCAGCCAAATTAATCTTCGCGGTCCAACCAACGTCGTTAATAAAACCAATTATTTCTTAAGTTGGTTGCCTAAATATGTCGAATTAATATGGTTTTCTATCAAGACATAGTAGTTGTTGTTAGTGGCCAGCTACTAAGTCGATCCCTCACCGGGTAATTCTATGGGGACTGGGTCAAATAGAGCCAGTCCATTATGCACTGTTGAATGCGGGTGATTAATGTTTTCTTTTACCATCATACCTATATTCGACAGTGTATGGTGGACCGGCTCCATTGGAACCAGTCCACCGTAGAATCTCCCGTCCTCCACCCCAATTGTCCCAACAAATTCTATCCCACTATGACCTTTTTCACCAAAATAAAAATGTGATTGGCCCCACAAGTGGAACCCATCTTTACGGGCGGGATCTCCTGAGACTCGCGAGTCCCCCCTGAAGCCCCTAGGTACGACACATCCAATATCTGGTTATTTCTACAATGCACCAAACGCTATGTCCAAGGCTCTCGTGCACTGGTTACCATTGGATTATGTACATTCAAGTATAGGGGCGATAAAAATGCATTTTCACCATTAATCCTTCTCAATCCATTTCCAACTGCCATGGATCCCGGGGTACATTTATAACTAATATCTAACAACTACTCATATTCAAATATACACAAATTAAAAAAAAAAAATTGCATTTTAGATGTAGCAGAAGCATACCGTTGGAGAGTGGTTCTGATGATAATCGTGATGATCATTGTGGGCAGTGTTCGGGCTTCTTGTGTTTGCAGCGATAAGTTCTTCCTCGTTTCCAAGACTAGCTCTTGAGGGTTCCCTCTTGTTTTGTTTCCTCATTTCTCTTATTTTTGAGAAATCCATAGAGTAGTCGGGCAAAGCTCCGCCTTTTTGGTCCCAATCGCCAAATTGTGGCACAGATAGCCATGGTGCATTCTTCTACACAAGGACCAAATAGAAACTTTAATAATGCACCAGAAAACAAGAAAATATGTCTTCCGAGTAAACTTACTATGCTTATTAATTACTCTTGAAGTAAAAAGTTGTGCCTAATTACAAGTACATAAATTTCTTTGTTCTCAATCTAGTGACATTTACTAGGATGCCCGAAATTTCAAGTTTTGAGAGAATCACAAGCGTCGATGTGGTGAAATCCAAGTGAGGCTCGATTATACACTGACGGTTGTGATTGTCTCAATACTTAAATTACTCAAACCTCCTAGGAATAAGATCAAGGATCACACAGCTTTTACACAAAAGCATTAATCAACCCCCCACCCCCAAAAAGGAAAAAAAAAAAGAAAGAATAGTCTATAAAAATATCTGCTTTGAATAATCAAGCCTCACATAATGACTCAATTTATATCCAGTTGTAATCTATTGATTGACTTTAGCATTTCTTAATTATGTACAGCTGACAAGATAAATATTTTTAAGCTAACATATTTCCCTTCAAAAACCAAAAATAAATAAATAAAAGGATTAAGAAGTTGATCAAAACATCCATAACTTGGAAGTCATCATCCTTAAACAAATAGACAATAAATAATTAAATTTAAGTATTCTACCTTCTTCCCATTTTCTTCAGCCCCTACTTTCTCAGGTAAATTTATCAAAAATGCATCACCAAAAAACTTGCAATAAATTAAAACTTAAAGAAAAAAATATCTCATCTTTTCAGGAGATTTTGGTGGATCAGTCAAATTTAAACAGAACTAACACATCCAAACAATGGTCTGTTAAAAAATATATGTATAAAAATAATATCAACACAATATAAGACCAAGAACTTAAATTATAATGCAAATACTGCAATTCTGCAAATACTAAAACCAGACATTATTGAATTATATATGAAGTGTACATCACATCAAGCAAGAAACACAAAAGGCTTCAAAAAAATGCCTCCATTTTCTTAGAACATTTTACAATTTTCCATTTAACACCAAATAACAGAAAACCCACAAAATTCAGAATTAAATAAATTTCTGGAAGGGAAAAAAAAAAAACTTTTACCTCCTTGCGGTCTTCCATCTGTTAACAGCAAAGAAGCTTGGATTTTTCTTCAAAATTCACACCCTTTTTTACTCCTTTATCTTGAAGAAAGATATTTGCTTCACTGAAAATAATATATATATATATATGTATATATACGTATATATATTGAGATACAAAAGATGAGTAAATATAGGGAGACCTGAAACTTGAAAGGGGTATAGTTGCAATGGCAGGATTCTTGTGGGTACAAATTAGTAAGGAATTGCAAGACACGTATATCAACGGGAGGCAGATAAAATGAGGCGGTAAGTAAATATATAAATATAAATACATATATATAAGGGAATGGTTATGAGATAAGGGCTGGGTTTAGGGCTATATTACATGGGATGCCACTAGGATTTCACACGGTTTTGCTTTTGTGCGAGCACCACTGGCACTTGCCTGCCTTTTCTCTGAAATCTGTATTTTGCTTAGCTGTGTGTGACTGTGTTTTTCTTTTTCTGTTACACGGTGTGACTGTGTAGTGTTTACTCTTACACCATATCTTATATGAACCTGCTCGGTTCGGGTTTAGTGGAGTCGGTCTTCCTTTATTGATTTAGTAGGATGGTCATAATGCAATCATCTTCTTTTACCATGTTTTTTTCTTAAATATACACTTAAAGTGCATCTGTTGACGAGAATATGAAATGGAATAGGACTATAAAGCACACACTCCAAAAATCACCACGGGTGGTGTCATGCGTGTTTGGACACGGATACGGTTTCGACACGCCTCGGGCACATGTCGGACACGGCTATCAAGTGTCGCTAATAAAAAAATAAAATTTTGGACACGGCTGGCACACGGCCAGGCCACTTTTTATAAGATACTAAAACTTTGGGGGGTCAAATTGTAAATAAAAATTTATCAATTTTCTAAATCTAATAAAAACTTACCAACTTTTTATAAGACACAGATTTGAACAATGGAATATTTATTTTTGTTATATATTGTTTTGGATTAAAAACATATTTATTGTTATATTTAGTTTATGTTTATATTTTTATTCTCCAATTGTTATTGATAAATAGTTGAATTATTTGCAATATACATAATTTTACGAAGAAACAAGTAAAATACAAATTTATATAATATATATATATAAAAAAAAATTGGATAGCCCTGTAGAAACTGTGTCTTGTCCTATATTTTTTTAAAAATATCGTTCCCCGTGTCCGTGTCGTGTCGTGTTCGTGTTGTGTCGGTGCAGCATAGGAATAGGGGCTCCGGAGTGCATAAATACAATATTAAAATTTTAAAGGTGAGTTTGGTCCAACTGTGAAAATGTCAAATTATGTATTTGGAGAGTAATTGTTATTTTAACAAGTGTTTGACCTATTTTTATTTGGGCTTTTTAGCACTACAAAATCATATTTTGACAAAATTGAAAATTCAAACCTTTGCGATAATTAATTTTGCGAAAATCAATTATGTGCAAACATTGAGTTGGGTATAACAAGAGCATGTGTGCAAGCATTTAGGTCTATTAATCCGGGGGGGGGGGTCATAAACTAATTAGATTAAACAAATATTGCTATGAAACATAGAAATAAGTAAAACAAATTTTATATTTCTTTTTTGTTGATTATTTGAAATGAATATATATTGTCAAAGAATCAAACTTTCTGTCAATTGACTTGGGTACTTTTGTTCTCTAACCCATCTATATTGTCTAATTTTTTCTTAGTTTACACCAGGGTTTCCACTGCCGACCGCAGTGACTAATCCCCTTGCCCCACTGTCAGCGCACTAAGCGGTAGAAAACTAGTCAAGGAGTTTTTTCCATTCACAAGAATTGGGATTCGAACTCCCAACCACTTGTTTAAGGGACGAAGCGCTGAACTATTACACCAACCCACTTGGGTAATGATCTGTAAAATTCTCTCTAAATACTTTGCATTTAGTTATTAATCTCTGTCAATTATGTGTCTTAATATGAAATAGAGAATACAGAGGACAAATGACTAGGAATATATCTATTAAGTTTTAATAATTGAAAGAATACTATTTAGAATAATATGAATTTTTTTGGGGCTTTGATCATTAACTAAATTTACAATTTTGTTTTATTGTCAACTCATTCATGTGCCTTCTGTCATTCTTAATCATGTAGTAACCAATAAACTAAAATAGACCTAAAAAGGAACATTCCCTGTTAATTAAATTAATCATAAATCTTTAAAAAATTTAAGTGAGAATCCCATAGTTGCTTCGTGAAGTGGAATTTAAAGAAACAATAAAAAGTAGATAAAAAAGTTGCATGTCCCTATACAAATCTTCCCTCGTGGTTTCTCCCAAAGCACACCTAGTTTAGACAAGCAAAAAGTTATGTCTACTTTTGAGAAATAATTTGTAGTTTTGAGTAGTTCATGACACAAAATTGTGACACTTTTATGATTATTTATATAATGGTGAGATTTTTTATAACAAAAAATATCGATTCCATCGAGATTTAAAGGTTATGTTTGGTTATGTTTTGGGATGGTATTTTGGTGAGAATTATTGGTGAAAATTTTATGGGGACACGTGTAATTTTGATGGGATAATGTTTGGTTATGTTTTGGGAGTTGATTTTTTAGTGATTTTTTAGTGAGATAGTGTTTGGTTTTGTTTTCAGAGGGAACATAAATTACTGTAGCTGTCAAATCATGTAAGTTTTTGTCTGTCAATAATTAAAAGTTATAATATAATATTGAGATTGTAATAATAATTATATAGATAAATATATATATATATATATATATATATATATATGTACAAATTTATGTGTATATATGTAGGTAATAGTAATATATATATTGTAACTATATATATATATAGAAAAAATTATATTTAATTTAAAAAAAATTGAAGACGAAAATGTGGTCTTCAATTTGCTTTTTTCCTTCTTCAAATTATATATAAAATATATATATATATAATTATATTTAATTATAAATTTATATTTAATTTACAAAAATTATAAAAAAAAGAAAATTTAAGAAATGTCGTCTTCAATTTCGTTTATTTTTTTTATTTATTCTGATTGTATAAAATATATATATATATATAATTATTTTTAATTATAATATTATATTTAATTTACGATAATAAAAAAAAAAAATTGAAGACGACATTGAAGATGTCGTCTTCAATTTTCTTTATATATATCTTTATATATATATATATAAAGTGAAGACGACATCTTAGATGTCGTCTTCTAAATATATTATAATATATATATATATGAAGACGACATTGTGGATGTCGTCTTCCATATTAAAATATATATATATATATATATATAATATGAGAGAGAGAGTGAGAGAGAGAGAGAGAGAGAACGTGAGAGTGAGAAAAAGTGGGAGACATAATGATGGTGTTTTTTTTGAAGAAAAATTAACAACTTTTTCGGATGAAAATTGTGTGATTCAAACGATGTCGGGTGAAAATTTCTGGCGAAAATGGTGTTGAAAACGTAACCAAACATAGCCAAAGATTTTGATCTCTCTTATATTGGTTTCTTCAGTTAAAACTAGTTCAAAAATTTAGTCTCTGACAGGAATTCGAATCTCAAGTTCATCGATCAATTGTGTTTAGAAATTTTCTTGTGAATTTTCTAGTTCGAACATGTGTAAATAACCAAGTTGAAAATGTAATATATATATATATATATACGTGTGTGTGTGTGTTGGCTTAATACCGAAACATTCTTCTATAGACTTGGTGTTGAGTGTGAAAATATCTGCTTTATGGCACATCAACGATTGTATGCACTATGTAGAGATGGCAACAGGTTGGATATGAGTCGGGTATTGCGAGACTCGAGACACGTCCCACTAAGAATTTTTAATACCTGCACCCGCCCTGTCCCGGTCATTATCCGGCCCCACCTCGGATCCGGTGGGTACTCGACGAGTCCGGGTCTTACTCGATAGACCCGGTCAATTTTTAATTTTATTTTCTCTATTTTGTTCTCACAAACACATTTAAAACAAATAACATAGCATTGAATAAATTATTTAATGTAAATACATGCAAAAATACAAGTTATACTGCAATTAAATGTAAATATATTCAAATCAAGTACAAATTTAAAAATATAAAGTCATCTTCGTACTTGAGTTTATATCAAACTTTTTTTGAACTAACAACTAGCTATGCTAAGCTAAGCTAAGTTGTTATTTAAAATAGCCTTTTTGTGGTTACAATATATTAATACTTATAAATATTAAAGATATATAAAATAAAAATTAATATATTAATAATCAGGTCTGGGTGCGGGTCGGGTATCTGCTGGACTCATTATTTCTTGAATTTGATACTCGGATCCGGCCCCATTTAATTGGACTCATATCCGCCCTCAAACGGGGCGAGTCCGAGACGAATACTCCCTCTACCCGAATTCATTGTCATCCCTAGCACTATGAACTACTATGGCATAATCTACACCCTTCGATATATCTAGCTCTGGGTCCATATAAGAATTTTCTTCTAATCACAACAAACTACACAATTCAATAAAGCATGAAAACGTAAACGTGCCTTTCAAAACGCTATCGAATTTTGTGTATAGTTCAAAAAAGTTACGTTGTGATTAACGTATTATGTGTATATAGTGGCAAAATTCATATTTAAAGGGTTTAGATTATAAAGACTCCTAACATTTTATGAAATGTTTGAGAATATATATGTCCTTTCAATATACTTGCAAAAACCTTGGTAAAAGGTTTGTAAATTAATCAAAACTCTCTTATACAATAGTTGTATATTGTCCGACTTTAACAGAGTTTGAATTGTACCAAAAAATTAAAAAAAAAATAAAAAAAATACAGAGTTTGAATCCATGGGCTAAAATACATGGGATCGGCCCAAAATAAATTCTTTTGTCTTTGATCCAATGGGCTCATTGCATCCAGGCTAAAAAACTCATAAATTATATAAACTTCTATAATAAACTTAAAAGTTAAAACTTGGTAACATATTGATATCAATTTTAACTTCAATTCTATGTTGTTTAACTTTTCTATACCGAATTTTTTTTTAAAAAGAAAGAATTCTAGTATAAAGGTTAAAACTTCAGAAACAATATGTATTTTTTTAAGTAATAATACTACAATTTTAAATCCTTTCCTATTTAACTTCGTTTTTCATTATCCAAACTTTATACACTCTCGGAATTCGGGAGTTTAATATGATTAAATGTAAAATTTAGAACTAAAGTGAAAATTATCGATGAAGTTTTGTTTTTCATACAAATAATACATTTTGTCTTCACACACACAAAATGTATTCAAATGATGTGTATACTAGTCTACTTTTTCTGCTGGTTCATATAAGTCTTGACTAGTGACAAAATATGAAAACAAAGTCTTCTATATTATTATTATTCTTATTATTGTCATAAATATTATTATTGATTTTCTCTGTACATGAGTGGTTGATAAATCATGTTGGAATTTTTTTGTAAACGTGGCACGAAATGAATGGATAGTATCATTTACTTACAATTGGTGGAATGGAGTATGCACCACATAACACTCTATCTCTATATCAATTTACCTTGTCCACATAATTTTGCAAGGGCCAAATTTGTTTCTTTATGTAGCCCTCTCCATTAATCTTTTCTTCTTGTAACAAAATAAATAAATAAATAAAAATATTCTTCTTGTTCTTTTTAAAATCGGTTATTTTATATCAATTCAAAAACAATTTATAATGTATCGACAATCTCTAATGAAAAATCCAAAAAAAAAAAAAAAGGAGAAGAAGAAGAAGCTAGATTTATTGATTGCCCAAAAAATCACAACACTTGAAAATCAATAATAACAATATGATCTTTAGATATATGTCAAATAGTGTATACACAATTGCTAAGCTTGTAATGCCTTTGCTAAATACCAAAGAAAATTTCCTATCAAATAGGGAGAATCGCTAGCCAGTGACGAGTTCCAAGAGCAACCCTTGATGAAAAAAACGAATAAGGATGAGGAGTGAAGGAGGTAAGCGGTGAGAAATTCTGTGGTGGATCTAATTTAATATAATCCAATGATGTATGATTTTTTTTTTTAATTAACCATCATATCTCTGCATATAATGATATATTGTAAATTGATTTTAATGGACCCAATTCACCGTAGAATCAATTGCACGTGATGAAAAGGGATATGCTATGAAACTCCATTGCCCTTTGACTGCTCTGTATTTATTTTTTTCCCACGTTTGAAACTTATACATAAATGATTTAATTGAGTAATTTTTGTGACTAGTAATTTATTGTATAATGAAAGAAAATCATCTAAAGATATTAGTAATTACCTTAATGATTAATTCTAGATAAAGCATAACACTATGAAAAACCATCATTATATGCTTAAAATGATCAAAATTTTCAAAACATTACTTTCATTTTGCTTTATTAATCTAGGTCGATAATCTAATATATTATTTCCTTATATTTTTTGAATTCACATAAAATTCCATACACATAAATTCATTTACTTTATTCTTGATTAATAGGGAAAATTACTAAAAAAACATTTTAAATACATTTTTATATTAAAAAGATCCATGATAATAATTTTCAAACCAAAAAGTACATCCCACCAACTTTTAATTCAAAAAATTTCAACATTTAGGATTAATAAACTTATGAACTTAACATATTACATTAAGAATTAAACATTTGTACGTTACCAAAGAAATTTTTATATTTTGAACATTCCTATTGAAAATTGATATTAATCATTACTTTAATTTCAGATTTTTTTATGTTCTTAAATTTTTTCCCAAAAAATTAACATATTTAGAATCAAGAATAAAATATTTAATATTGAAAATAAAATTTATATAATGCAATTCTTTGATTTGAAATGTCCAAAACAAACAGATTTTGATAAGAAAAAAATCAATTGACCAAATTCTGAACTTAAGAAATAAAGGGTAATTTAGTCAAAAAAACTGTTAATCTCACTTTTTGGATTTATTTTGAGTGAAGAGTTAGTAGAATGGATTTTTAAAATTAAAAGATATCCTCATAAGTTTTTTGAATATAAAAATTTATTTAATTTTTGGCATTTTCACTAGTGTCACATTGATTCAGTCATGACTCATATGTAAAAAGACCATAATATCCATAAGAACCTCTTCCTCTTTGCTATTTCCCTTCTCTTCATCTTCCACTGAGCTGAGATAGATAGAAAGAGAGAATTGTGCACAGTCTCTCTCTCTCTCTCTCTATATATATATATACATACATACATACATACATACTCATATTATTGTTATTAGAGAGAAGAAATGGATTTAGCTTCAAAACTCCAATTCATGGACCTCCGCTCCACTTTTCTCGCCGGCACACCACCACTTCCCAACTCATTCCCCGCCCTCCTCCGCCGCTCCTTAACCACCACCGTCGCCTCCTCCCTCAAAACCCACCACACTCCACTCTTCAAAACCCCACCTCGAATTTCCCCCAAATTACACGCCATAGCCACCGACACTTCCGCCTCCACCTCCACCACAACCCTCCAAGAAGAAGAAGAAGATGATATAGAATCCCTCTTCTCCAGCAACAACTCCGAACAATCCCAAGTTAACTACAAACGTGGCAATAGCAAGAACTCAACCGGCGCTTCCACCATTTCTTCCGGTGTGAGGTTAGAAAATGTCACCAAAAGCTATAAGGATGCCACTGTGTTGAAAAACATCAATTGGGAAGTGAAAAAAGGTGAAAAAGTTGGGTTAGTAGGTGTTAATGGCGCAGGTAAAACAACCCAAATGAGGATTATATCCGGTTTGGAACAGCCCGATTCGGGGAACGTAATTAAGGCGAAGAACAACATGAAAATTGCGTTTCTGAGCCAAGAATTCGAGGTTCAATCGACGAGGACTGTGAGGGAAGAGTTCTTGAGTGCGTTTAAGGAGGAAATGGAGGTTGCAGAGAGGCTGGAGAAGGTGCAGAAGGCGATTGAGAAATCGGTCGATGATTTGGAGCTGATGGGGAGGCTGTTGGATGAGTTTGATTTGTTGCAGAGGAGGGCACAAGCTGTGGATTTGGATGAGGTGGATGTTAAGATTAGTAAGCTGATGCCTGAGCTTGGTTTTGCAGTTGAGGACGGTGATAGGCTCGTTGCCTCGTTTAGCGGAGGGTGGCAGATGAGGATGTCACTTGGGAAGATTCTTCTGCAGGTATATATAATTTGTTTATATGATTGTTAGGAATTGGTATTTGTAGGTTTAATGCTTTTGAAGTGTTTGACGATTTCGTTTCTGACTAGTTTCAGGGGTCTCGAATTTATGCTTTCTAATTATGTATGAATTGGTTTAAGTTTGGCAGCTGAAAGTATGATATCAAAATGTTATGGAGTTAACAAATGGATTTGATTTCGTATTCTCACTTGAAAAGTTGCTGAAAGGTATCTTTGTGTATAAGAATGATGTTGATGACGGGCTTGTGTAATCTGATAAAAGAAAGTACTGTAAGTGGACGTTGACTCGTTCAGATACGAATTTTCTAGAAGGGTATTTTGGTCATTAAAGTAGTAGCTGTCGTTCGACTCTCTAGTTACAAATAGATTGAGCATTGTCTCTTTTATAATCTCTTATGAAAGCTTAGTGATATGTGGATGTCTAGTTTAAAATGCATGATTGGACGGTTACTATTTTACATGGTTTAAGAAATTTTTAATTTTTTGCTGATCATTTGTGGGATTATGTGTAGGATCCTGATCTATTACTTTTAGATGAACCGACAAACCATCTTGATCTTGATACCATTGAGTGGCTCGAAGGTTATCTGAACAAGCAAGATGTCCCAATGGTGATCATATCCCACGACAGGGCTTTCCTTGATCAATTGTGTACAAAAATTGTGGAAACCGATATGGGTGTTTCGAGAACATATGAAGGAAATTACTCTGATTATGTCCTTGCAAAGGCGGCATGGATTGAAGCTCAGCTTGCAGCGTGGGAGAAACAGCAGAAAGAGATTGACCACACGAGGGATCTGATAAGCAGGTTAAGTGCTGGAGCAAATGCTGGTCGTGCTTCTACGGCTGAAAAGGTCTATATTCATCTATTTATCTCTGATTTAATAAATAATTTATCTGTGGAGCTCCAAAAAGAAAAGGAAGAATCAGAAGCGGAATTTCACCCTCACGCGTAATCAATAATTTTTAAATTTTTTCACCCTCAAGCGGAATTTCACTCTCACGCGGAATTTTTTAATTATTTTTGATCTATCCTATATTATGGTTCCTTGTAGTGGGCATTAATATTTTCTTTTTCACTTGTTTTTTGCATTCGGACCTATTTTAATTGTAAAATATCACCTCTTATGGTAATTGGACAACCAGCATTGATGTTTTTGTCTTCAGTTCTAAGATTGTTGTCTGCGTATGAAGTGCAGCAGGTGTCAACTTCCATATTGAACTTTCAACTTGATACCGTTTTACTTTCTTGATAATCTAACGTGTCTTTTACTATAAGATTAGATTGAGCGCCCACATGTTATTTATCTTATTCCTATATACTATTTGAATTTTGTCTTTTATTTGTGTTCCTTTTTTCATTAACCGTATTCAAAATTTTGGTGGCAACAGAAGCTGGAAAAGCTCCAGGACGAGGAACAAGTTGAGAAACCATTCATTCGCAAGCAAATGAAGATCAGATTCCCAGAGCGTGGTAGAAGTGGCCGATCTGTTGTGTCGGTAAATAATCTCAAGTTTGGCTATGAGGATGAGGTAAATCAACTTATTCAAAACATAAGGGAAAATGTTTTTGCTGCATCTAGATTTTGTTCGTTTAAATCTGAAGATCTTTATTTGTATGGATCGTAATACTCTAGTTATTGGCTCGAGTTCTAGCTACTTAGACAGTTCAAAATAAAAAAAAAAAAGAGAAAAAAGAAAATTCGATAGGATATTTGTTTCAAGTAATATAGTAAAGATAATAAATTTAGTTTTCTTCACCATTTAATGAATATTCATTGTTTCCAGGTTCTATTCAAGAATGCGAATTTAACAATCGAAAGGGGTGAAAAAATCGCAATTCTTGGTCCAAATGGGTGTGGAAAAAGTACATTGCTTAAGCTGATTATGGGGATGCAAACGCCAGAAACGGGAGAAGTCTTGATCGGGGATCACAATGTCTTACCAAACTACTTTGAGCAGAATCAGGTTTGCTATTACCAGTCCGATATTATTCCGTGCCTTGCCTCTTATTCTTGGAATCTAATTTTAACCGCGGCTGAAATCTACTGTATGCATGTATATTCACCTTTTCTTTTGTGGGATTAGAAATTTTCTTTTCGTTTCACAGGCAGAGGCTCTTGATTTGGATAAAACGGTACTTGAAACTGTGGCCGAGGTTGCAGAGGACTGGAGACTTGATGATATAAAGGGTCTCCTAGGCCGTTGTAATTTTAAGGCCGATATGCTTGACCGGAAAGTTTCTTTTCTAAGTGGCGGTGAGAAGGTAGACGCGGATGGAGTTTCTCTTTTACGGTTAAGAATATAAAATCTTTAAGCTTAATCTGGAAAAGGGATAATTACATGCACCTTCTTCAATTATTTGGTAACTACCGCGAACTCCACGAGGTTTTGCAAATTACCAAGACAACCCTTTACACTTGAAAAACAAGGGGTGAAATTTTAATCTGGTTTTACTAATAGAGGAAGTTATGGTAATTTCTCAAATCTCGGGGTCTTTTTCGTAATTAGGATCTCACACGTGGGGTGTCTATGTAATTTACCCTTTGAGAAAATCTTATTTTGTGTTCCTTGGAAAAATGTTTTCTACTTGCTAGAATTTGGTTATTACCATTGAACATTTTTTAAGAATTGCATCAGTACATGATTTTTTGGTCGAAAGATTTTTATGAACCTGACCCTGGCATGGCTTAATGTTGATATACTGCATCCGAAATTATGACATGGCACAGAGTTTTTGATGAGAGTTGGAGAAAAAAAAAAAATTGTGTATATTTCAAATTCTAGCTTCACTTGTGTTCTACTTTACGTCTTTGTTGTTACGGCAACTTGTGGTTCTGAATCTGTTAAAACATTGAAAGTCATCAGTCATCACACACTTCTCAGACGTGCTCTAGTTACGCCTTGTTTCCCCTTAAAAACTCACTCAAACTTATGTTCTTCCAATGAAACAATTAAATTTACCTTTCCACCCTTGTGTAGGCTCGCCTTGCGTTTTGCAAATTCATGGTCAAACCATCAACTTTACTTGTTTTGGACGAGCCGACCAATCATTTAGACATACCTACAAAAGAGATGCTTGAGGTTCGGTTTCTGATCCTTTCTTTTCCTGCTTCGTAGCTCTTTTACGTGTAATAATTTTGATTTATCGCATTTTTGTTTATTTAGGAGGCGATAAATGAGTACCAAGGCACTGTTATTACGGTTTCTCACGACAGATACTTCATAAAACAAATTGTTAATCGAGTCTTGGAAGTAAAAGACGGGATTCTGCAGGACTATGCAGGAGACTACAATGTAAGTCCTGGTTTTAATCTCCGAAAAGATAGTCATTTTCAGGGTTAATTATGTTTACCTCCTCTGCCTCTTTCGTAATTACAATAACCTACCCCTAAGTTTCCTCGGTAAAAACGGAAGTTAAATTTGTCTTTCATGTGCCATAATATTTATTAATTTTAACAATAATTATATGCACATCCCTTCAATTATTGGGTAATTATCACGAGTCTTGCAAATTACCTAGACACCCGTTGGCAGATCCTAATAACTCGAAAAACAGGGGATAAAGTCGTGTTTTACTAACAGTTGGTGAAATTGTAATATGCTTTTATTGGCTGACAAAGTCATGATAATTTCTCAAACCTCGAGTTGTCTTTCGTAATTGGAGTCTCATGCAGGGGGTGCCTATATAATTTACCCTTATCCTTTGAATTTGCTCCTTTAAAATGGAAGTTAACTTTGATAAATTACGCAAATCTAAGTTTGTTCCGTTAAACGGAAGTCAACTTTTGTCTCTCACATGCCATAATGTTTACTAATTTTATTATGTTTTCAGAAAACATGATTATTATTTTTGTTATCAACAGTATTATTTGGAGAAGAATCTCGAAGCGAGAGAAAGGGAGCTTGAACGGGAGGCAGAGCTCGAGGAGAAGTCTCCGAAAGCAAAAGCAAAATCCAAGATGTCCAAGGTAAATGAGTTATTGAATTTGTGAGTCTAGCTATTATTAGATCCCTCGAGAAATAACCTAACGAATATTCATAAACGTTCACGTGTTTTTGACTAGGCGGAGAGGGAAGCTAGGAAGAAACAGAAAATGAAGGCATTTCAAGCTGCTAAACAGAAATCAAAAGGACTGAAGAACTCGAAAAGATGGAACTAAATGACCTTTCTGCCCCCTTGTCCCGCTAATCTTTGTGAAAAGAAACCCGGGGAAGGTGGCATCGTGTATGCTTAAACCTTGTTAATTTGTATATATACAACACAAATAGAAATAGGTGCCTTTGTTAGAATGGTTGGAACGACAAAGGTATTTGGGCATATTTTTGTTAATGTTGCTGCAATGCAAAGGTTCTTTTAACACAATTGCATGTATTTAATTTAGTGCATGAAGATTCACTTAATTTACGCCCTTCGCCGGAGCTTGAGCTGAGTTGGTCGAACTCAAGTTAAATCACATACGAAGTGAATTTCACATATGTTTGGAATTGAAGACACAGAAGGTGACAGTTTTATGTTAGCAACCGAGCGAAGGCCACTTCTTTCACATGGCACGAACTATGTCCTGAATTGAAAGTCGAGAACTTGAATGAGAACTCGTACCTTATTGTTATATGATCCGTAATCACTCTCTTTGGCTTGAATTCTTGGAAATCCTTTCTCCAAATGAAATCTACGTTTTGTGTACAACGGAACCATGATTTTCAATTAGTATATTTTATGCTACACTTGATGAACATGTTTTATGCTACAATTGATTGTTCTATGATCCGTAATCAATCTATTTGGCTCGATTCTTGGAAATCCTTTCTCCAAATGAAATCCACGTTTTGTATACCACGAAATCAAGATTGCCAATTAGTATATTTTATGCTTCAATTGATGAACATGACTTATTATTCAACTTTGCGGAAGGGTGCATGAATTCTTTTAGTGCAATTCTCAATTTTTTTTTTTTTTTTGCTAATGTCTATTTCTCGACTCAAAAGGTAAATTGAGACGAACAACTCAAGCTATGGTATGTAATTTCATTCACTTGCTTGTTTGTCGTAATGCTCGAACATAATACACCGAATCTTCTATTTCAGAATTATGCTTTATCTCATTTTTATTTTTAAATACACATGTTACATGTATAAAATTCACATCTCATTTGTATATTTAATGAAAAATTTATACACTTGATGTCTGTATAAGTAATAGAATATGAAATGATACACCATCTGAAATAAAACCGCGACCATAAACTGTAATATCTGCCAGAGTTTTTTTCCCATTTAATTTCTAAAACACACCAAATACCTTGTCGAGCACCTATTCAAGCCATGTTGCAGTGTTCAACATGAATCCGACTCTGTAACAAATAATTTTTCCGCAACTTCACTCCATTATGTAGGGATTAATATAAATAAAGCGAAATAATATACGTAATAATGGGCAATTTACCTTGGCCTTGGTAGAATTACATATCCCTTTTCTCATTTTCATATGAAAAATAAAATATGTCATCCATTTACGAAAATAATCTATAATATAATATATTATAATATAATTATAATTATAATAGAATTATAATTATAATCTATTATAAAAGTATGGATCATAAGAAATGTGGATCATTTCTTAACTTTTTTGTGAACACTAAAATAACCCTATAGTAATGAAGTACTATTATCCTTTAATAAAAAGTAATGTTAATCTCAACGAGCTTGTGTCTTGACATTTTAATTGTGGTTTAATACCCATAAGTAATTAAATTCAGATTTTAGTTCAATGAATATGCATGGAATGGAATTGAACAAATGAACTTAGTTCAATGTATATCAGTTGGAATTTAGTAGTTTAAAAATCATGGAGTTCAAAAGCAATAACTAAGTTCTGATATACATATTTCTCCTTCAAACATAAAAAAGTTTTTGCCTATACAAACCTACTTCATCTGTTGGAATCCAATACTGAGACTCTGTGTGATGTTCTACATTTTGGGGGAGAAGACGTAGTTGGACCAAGTATTTTAACTTGTGCAATTCATATTGACCATTGAGCATTCATTTATACCAAAAGTTGGAAGCAACATGAAGGGAGTAAACATATCGAGTTACATAATAAGTACACATTTATTATGATCCCTTTGTTTAACCTTTATTTTGGTACGACATCAAGCCAATTTCAAGGTTCTGCGCCCTTCTTAGACAAGGTACATTTTTTATAATTGATGTGGGCCAAAAATGTCCAGGGGTGTTTTAATAATTTATCCGTCCCCGAGTAGGGTCGAGGTGGCACCACGGGTCATAGCCCGCAGTGGAAGGATTGGCCAAGCTCAGAAAGAGCTGGCAACCCACTTAGCATAATAAGGTTATTCCTCTAGCCTAATAATAATAATAATAAAATCAAGCCTATTGAGCTGATGACAAGATAGGGCCTATAGCCCATAACCAGCTCCTTATAAATACTTCAAAGGAGCTGGAGGTGGCTCATTATCTACTCCTCCAATAAAAATACACTGGAAATAGAGAGTAACCCCAGTAACGAACTACGAATTGACTTGATCCCACATCGTTTGGGTACGTAGGCAGCTCGAAGTAACCGAGTGCAGTATATACAAAAACCAACCTTCAGCCTAGTCTGTCGTGAGTTGGATCGATTCCTCCACCCCATGTGATTGAACACGTGATATTCATACTTTGACGATTTTTACCATCATCAGATTGCCGCCGTCTGTGGGAAGAGCGTTCCAACCACTGAGTATGCAGATTGAGGATAGTAACAAGAGAATTGGCGGCAATATGCCGTGGGTAGCTCAGCCACATGGGTGACCGGCACCTCAGGTGTCACCGACGGAGATCCTGCCCCTCGCCATAAGGGCATATGAGATCTCGTGTGAGCTGCCATGCCGGATGCCGACAAAAGCAAGGGGTGTGCCGTTCAGGAAGGTTTTGAGACACAAAGCATCTCTTTCGGAGCTCGAGATCTGGAAAGTCGGATCCCCTCCCAGAACGAAGCTTTAGTGATCTCTGCCACTATCGTAGATTCCTGGGTGTGCAAAATCCTAATTGACAGTGGAAGCTCCGCAGATATCATCTTTTCTGACGCTTTCAACAGGCTGTCCATTGGAGAGGCCAATGTCCCAACAGTGAAAACTGAACTTATCACCTGAATAGATGCTCAAGGGGAGGTGACCTTGCCATTGTCCTTGGGCAGATTCCCTAAACGTATTACCCGAGAGGTGAAGTTTTTGGTAGTTAAAGCCCCCCCGAGTATAGTGCTATACTAGGGAGGCTGAGCTTAAACCTCTTTCGAGCTGTTATCTCCACCTTTTACCTTAAACTCAAGTTCCCTAATCCCAGAGGAATGGGGGAGGATTCGGGGAGATCGCAGGGGACAAGCGACGGACGAGAGAATATTGCTTCAATGCACTCTAAAGGAAGCGGAGCGACATGGGCGAGAGAATATTGCTTTAATGCACTCCAAAGGAAGCGGAGCGACGTGGGTCCTATGGCCGAGCCAGAGTTAATAGAAATTGACACGGTGTCACACGCGGAAGACAAATTAACTAAGGCCTGGGAAGATGATAGAAACACCCGGGGGGAGGCAGTCGAGAGCTTGAAGATGATTGAGTTAGTACCGGGCCATCCCGGGAAAGCCACAAAGGTCGGTGCTACCCTGGGACCCGCCTTTGAAGGGGAGTTGACACATTTCTTACAGGGTAACACCAACGTGTTTTCTCGGGACATGGCTGACATGGAAGGGATTGACCCCCGGATCATGACTCATCACTTGAATACATATCCCAATGCCCGTCCTGTGAAGCAACGCAAAAGGACTATGGGGAGAGAAAGGAGTTTGGCTGCTAAGGAAGAGGTGGAGAATTTACTAGCGGCCGGGTATATAAGGCCTGTGCACCACCCGGAGTGGCTGGCCAACGTAGTGTTGGTGGCGAAGCCCAATGGAAAATGGCGGATGTGTATAGGTTTTACGGATAAAAAACTTGATAGATCCTATCACCGGATGTGAGATGTTGACCTTCCTGGACGCAAGGCAAGGATATAATCAAATTCCTTTGGCACCAGACGACCAGGAGAAGACTAGTTTTATTACTGACCAGGGGACATTCTGCTACAGCGTCATGCCTTTCGGACTGAAGAATGCGGGGGCGACGTATCAAAGGCTGGTCAATAAGATGTTCGAAGCATAATTAAGAAAGAACATGGAGGCATACATAGATGATATGCTAGTCAAAAGTAAACGGGAAGCAGACCACGTGCGAGACCTACAGGAATGCTTTGGAGTACTCAAGCATTACAAGCTAAAGCTCCACCTAGCCAAGTGCACCTTTGGAGTACGTGGAGAGAAGTTCCTAGGGTTCATGATAAGCGAGAGAGGAATAGAAGCTAATCCAGAAAAGATCAAGGCCATACTGGAGTAGTACCCCTAGATCCAAGAAGGAAGTGCAACAGCTGATGGGGCGAGCAGTAGCCCTCAATAGGTTCATTTCACAGTCAGCTGATAAGGGATTGCCATTTTTCAAGGCTACAAGGAAAGCGAAAGACTTTGAGTGGGATACACAGTGTCAGGTGGCGTTTGAGAAATTAAAAGAATATTTAATCTCCTTGCCACTGCTCACTAAACTCGTTGATGGAGAGACTCTTTACCTGTACCTAGAAATGACCCATGAGGCGGTCAACACGGTGCTGGTCCAAGATGACAATGGGGATCATAAGCCTATTTACTATACCAGTCACCTACTATGAGCGGCCTAGCTAAGATACCCTTTTATCGAGAAGTTGGACCTAGCTCTAATAGTGGCTACAAGAAAGTTACGACCCTACTTCCATTCGCATCCCGTGGTGGTACTCACTAATCATCCCTTGAAGAGGATATTGTCGAGCCCAGACGTGTTGGGACGAATGGTCAAATGGGCAGTAGAACTTAGTGAGCATGGCATAGAATATCGAAGAAGACCAACCATCAAAGCACAAGTGTTAGCCGACTTTGTCGCCGAGATGTTGGAGGTAGAAGCTGGCTGTTCTCTACCCACATGGACACTATTCGTAGATGGGTCTTCCACCAGCATAGGCAGTGGAGCGGGGGTGATAGTCGAGAGTCCCCAGGGAGACAAATTGGAATACGCCATAAGGTTTGGATTTGATGCCTCAAACAATGAAGCTGAGTATGAAGCACTATTGGCTAGAGCCAAACTAGCACTAGCTGCAGGAGCAAGGAAGATAATAGCATATAGCGATTTACAACCGGTAGTCAACCAAGTGAACAGAGTGTATGAAGCTAAAGAAGAAAGGATGGTTCGGTACTTGGCTCTCGTTCAAAAAATGAGGGAGCGTTTTGAAGAATTCGATCTAAGGCAAGTCCCGAGGTCTGAAAATGAAGTTGCTGACCAGCTGGCAAAGCTGGCAAGCTCTATAGCCTCTATAAAAAATCGAAAGGTAACCTTCATCATCTCTGAGAAATCGAAAGTTGAAAAGGGAGGCCTAGAGGTGATATGCAAGCAGGCAGAGGAACCCAGCTGGAAGGATGAGATAGTGGACTATTTGATGGTAGCAAGCCTACCCAACGATCCCAAGCAAGATTGAAGCGTTAGAGTGAGATCTGCGAGATTTGTGATGGTAGATGGCAAACTTTACAAGTGAGGTTTCTCACACTGCCTACCTGAAGTTTCTAAACCCCTCTAGAGCTAACTATGTACTACACGAGATACATGAGGGGTGCTGCGGTAATCACTTGGGGGAAAGGCGCTAGCAGCTAAGACAATAAGGCAGGGGTACTTTTGGCCTACGATGCTTAAAAACGCTCAAGACTTAGTGCGAAAATGCAGAAGCTGCTAAGAACATTCCAACATAAGTCATCTCCCGGGCTCTGAGAGTCGACCACTAGAAAGCGCGTGCCCTTTTGATATGTGGGGGCTCGATATAGTAGGGCCTTTCCCCTTGGCCACGGGGTCAAAGAAAGTTTCTGTTAGTCGCCATCAGCTATTTCACCAAATGGGTGGATGCTGAACCGCTAGCTAAAATATCTGAGAAAGAAGCAATGAAGTTCTTATGGAAGAATATCATCACATGTTTTGGGATCCCACGATCCTTAGTATCAGACAACGACACCCAATTCCAAGGGGTGAAGCTGAGGGAATGGTGCCAGGAGCTTAACATTAAACAACACTTTACTTCTGTAAGCAACCCACAAGTTAGTGGTCAAACGGAGGTAACGAACCACACTATACTGCAACAACTAAAGACTAAATTTGGAGGAGCGAAAGGGAGTTGGGCAGACAAAATTCTTGCGGTACAATGGTCATATCGGACCACTCCCAGAGTTGGCACCGGGGAGACCCCTTTCAACTTAGCGTTTGGAAATGAGGCTATAACCCTGGTGGAAATTGGAGAAAAGAGTCCGAGGATAAGCCAATACAACCTCACTCACAATGAGCAGTGCCGTAGGGAGAGCTTAGATTTCATCGCTGGAGTCAGAGATGAAGCCGCCGCGAGAATTGATAAGTATAAGGCAAGGATGGCACGAGCGTATAACCGCCAAGTACGCCCCCGAGGCTTCCTGGTAGGAGACTTGGTTCTCAGAAGGAGAGAAACCACTGGTCCTGTTGGAAAGCTGAAGACCAAGTGGGAAGGTCCGTACCAAGTGAGAGAGGAAGTAGGCTCTGGAACTTACAAATTAATGACCGCAGGGGGTAATGAGGTACCACGAATATGAAGTATATCTAACTTCAAAAGGTATTTTACTTAATAAATTTTATGTACATTGATTGATTGTCTCTATGACTGTTAGTAATGTTTTAAGAAATACATTCGAGTGCTCATAGCACCCCCTTTACTATGTTACTATATTCTTCATGAATGAATGCTTGCACTTTCCACCCATAAATGTGGGACTAAACTTTCACTAGAGGCGATAAGCAAAATCTAATATTCGTGACCGCACTTGAGGTCAATAAGGGTGGCACCGCAAAAGTCCCCCGAGCTTTCAAATACTCGAACGAGGATGGGCCACCCCATAATCCCTCTAATAATATCGAGAGAGGTTGAGGACCTGTAGAAGGTCTCCCCACCCCCCCTTAAGATCCTGGAATGAGATTATACAAACTAAACGAACTTGAGGCGACCACGCCCCCGTTAAAATACAACAGTGATCTCACTAAGGATGCCACTCATTGGAACCTAACATTGGCCTCCTGTAACTCCAAGGAATGGGGGGCACTGGTGATCAGAGTGAATTAGTTGATGACTGTTCAATAAGGCATACGTGCCACGAGATAGTCAAAGACCAAAAGACAAGCTATACTATGCATAGAACTAGCTACCCTGAAGGGGGCGCGCCGCAACGTCTCCTGGCAGGGGGCGCATCATCCTCATCACTAGTATACGCTATCCCCACATAAACCCATACGAAATCATTAGGGGGATAACGACCACTTTCCCGAATCACGTGACAACATTGACGAACTGTCTTGCCCATAAACCTAATGGCAAGGTCGCGCGCCTGACTGTTACACTTATTAGAAAATTCAGCGCTGCCTATGAACTCTTTCACCGCTGTTTCTTCAGCATCAGCCAAAACTTGTTTGCCGACTGAGGAGCCTAGGAAACTTCGATCACTGACACGAAAAATCCTTACGTGTTTGCACAGCAAGTGGACTGGTCGTGTGTAGTAATAAAATGGATTTTAATTCCGGGATGTCGAACCCATAGAGACTCGTATTTTAGATTTACAAAATTTAAAGCAATTAAAATTAAATCAAAAGAGGATGATTGATTGACAATGAAAAAGTGAAAACGATACTTGACAAATTGATTAAGATTCTTATGTGAGAAAGCAACTAAGGCACATGCTTCAACCGTTATTACTCGTTAATATATATGAGTGATTATTCAAATTATTATACTACTATTGCTTTGGTGAAAAAAACTTTAATTAATTACTACCCGATATCTCGACCGTAATAATCCTATGATTACGTGACGGTTCTCTAAATAATTCTATCCGAGAATCAAATCATTAACCATGCATTCACGTTTTAGAATTTCCCCGGATTAATCCGGCTAACTGCACCCGGAAATCTATACCTACCTCTAGGAGCAATTCCTCATGTTTTTCGGATGATGTGATGATTTCTTTGAACCCTAATTTATATTCTCTCGAATCATAAACTAGGCTAATTAGCAAGCATATGTTGATCAGGCATACGATTGGAATAAACACACAAAATCAATACACAAAGCAATACTAGAATTAAGACGAACAATCAATTCATATATATAAACTCATAAAATTGGCATTCACATGGCCGTAGTTAAAGGAAATTAGTTCATACTCATAATTGGAAAAACAACTAAAATCGTAGAATTATTCATAGACAAATAATCTAGAAAATAAAATTCTCCCTATTACGAATTGATGAATTCGTGTAGAATCGTCGTTCTCTTCGTCTTGCTCATTTTCTTGGCTCCAACTCTCTTCCAAAGCTGAAAATTTCGAACCCTAATGATGTTGGAAGAGGATGTATTTATAGATGATGATCTCCAGGTCTCCTAGTTGAATTAGGAATGAAAACTTCCCAAAACTCATCCAGCCGCCTCTCACGTGCGTACGTTACCCCTTCACATTCGATCGTTGTGACGTAGCCACGCCTGAACGTTGAGTACCTCACGTCCGAACGTTGAGTGCAGATTCTCCCCAAAATAATGTTTTTCCACCCCTTTCGCTCGATTGTCATGATTTTACCCTTGCACTCATTTAACACACAAATCAAAGCCACAAGTGGTAAACATAACTCATAATCGAATCTAAACCAACCAATTATCGGGCCCTAAAGCACGTAAAACTCAAGCTTATCAACCACTCGAGGCCTCCTCTTCGAGGTCCTTACTGGTGGCCTTATACTTTGCTTCCTACTCTTGGGCTGTAGCCTCCACCAGAGGGCATTTGGAAATAAGTTTGTCATTTTTCTTTGAACAATCCTCTAGCTTCTTCTCAAAATGCTCATACCTTTGATGAAGGTGATGAGACAATTGGATCAGCTGAAACGACAAGAAGAAGTGAACTCAAAAAAGAGGGTCGCCCGTTATAAATGATAAAATAAAAATACGATATCACAATCAAACTCACCCAGCTATCTCCGGCATAAATTTCCCCATCTATGTGATCAGCCGGCAGCATGTGCAAATGCTGAGAATCATAGTCGGTCACAGCTGGCCTCACCAACTTCCAGGGGTGACCACGTCATCTGTGTCCCAGAAGGACTGAACGGTGGGGTCACGATTATGCCCTTTGCCCTGACCAAGGGTACCATGGCTGGCAGGAGAAGCATGTCGATTATGCTTTGGGAAAGGGGGAGCTCGAATATATGTAAGTTCGAAAGAGTGGCCCTGTGCCCTCGCCGGGCCTCCCTCTTCCATCGGTGCCTTTCCCTTGGGACCCTTTGAAGAATGCCCCACAGAAAGGCCCTGGGGACCCTTAGCGGTAATCCCTACCATCAGAAAATCAAAGTCCAAAGAGACTGGCTCGTTGGTGGGGGGCGAGGGAGCAGACACCTCCTGGGCAGCGCCTTTGCCCTTTGAGGGCTGTCCCGAACCTGAAACAAGTTACCCCAACAAGTAAGTTGGAGAGTTAGATTTTTACCACCGCTCGTGAGCATATAAATATCAAAGACAACAAGTACAATACCAAGGTATGTAGAAAGCAAATTACCTTCGTGGTATACCTCCAGAATGTCATACCTAGTCTTAAACAGCCCCATTTCCAGAAAGTCCAAGCGTAACTGCTCATAGGTGTTTGTGATTTTCTGGCTGGCAACTTTATCGCACCACCGCTTAGGGGAGAGAATGGGCAAGCTTTGGATGGGGAAGTAAAAGAACTTGGTCTTCCAATTGCCATTGGAGCTTGTTTTTTCTTCTAAGAATGTGTAGGGGGATGTCGGGTAGAAATGCACAAACTGACCCCTCGAACTCAGCTGAACATTAAACAAGGCCTGGAAGGCCTCAAGGCTCACGGTCAGTCCAAGATCCCTAAAGCGCCGAGTGAAGCCCTCGAATTGGGCAAAGTTGTTGGGCGACAGCTAGCTAATACACACCTGGTAGTGGGTCAGTATCATTCCCGACAAGGGGTCGCACGAAAGAAAAAATCCCATGCGAAAATACTTTAAGAATAGAGTAGCATAACCCTTCTGGGGGATCAGAATATGGTCGTCTGGCCGGGGTTTCACCACCCTGAGATCCGATGGGAACTGCTTGGATAGCGTCTTCAACTAGCTGTCAGTGATAGTTGAGGAACAGCTAGTTATGTCAGTCTTGCGATCCCGAGCTGACCTTCCTTTTCGGGGCTCCCCTTTCCATTCACCACGTTCACGGTAGTCATCACCTAGAGACACCAAGTCCTCACTATCTGAACTCTCGTCGCTGGACGTCAACGACAATGTTCTTGCAACATCTGTTAAGAAATGAGGGTTAGATACTCAGCAAAGTATGAAGTGCACTGTACGTGATAATAAAAAAACGAGAGCAATGGCCCGGAAAAAAAACCCGGCACTACTAATAAGTCTCGGGAGCCGCGAGGCACCATGGGCCTCGCGGCACACAGCGCCTCGCGCCGGCAACGTGGCGACAAGCGGCCCGAGGGCCTGGAAGGCCTAATTTGTTTGATCTATTCACCGTGGGCATGCTCCAAAGCTTAATAATGCGACGGATAAAAAGAATTTTTTTTAAGAAATAGATTCTAGATGGAGGACTTAAGGGAGATGAAGAGAGATGTTTACCTTTTGTACTTCTAGCCATGAGGTGAGGAGAGCTTCCTAGAGAATTTCTCTCTCTTTTCAAAAAGATTTCTCAATAGTTGAAAAAGCTAGTAAGAGGTGAAAAGTGAAAGACATTTCTCACCTACTCCCTAGTAATAGAAAGGTAGGTGGGGAAAGCTTAATACCTCCATCCCAGTCCAAATAGAATTGTATAGCACCACGTGTAGTGGCCTTCATACTTTCGGGGTTAAACTTCGGAGTATACCCGTGAGTCGGGGGCATATGATGTGGGCCAAAAATGTCCAGGGGCATTTTAGTAATTTGCCCGTCCCAGAGTCGGGTCGAGGCACCCACCACGGGTCAAAGCCCGTGGTGAAAGGATTGGCCATGCCCAAAAAGGGCTGGCAACCCATTAAGCATAATAAGGTTATTCCTCTGGCCTAATAATAATAATAATTAAATCAAGCCTATTAGGCTGATGACAAGATGAGGCTCATAGCCCATAACCAGCTCCTTATAAATATCTCAAGGGAGCTGGAGGTGACTCATTATCTACTCCTCCAGTCAAAATACATTGGCAATAGAGAGTAACCCCAGTAACGAACTACGAATTGACTTGATCCCACATCGTTTGGATACGTAGGTAGCACGAAGTAACCGAGTGCAGTCTATACAAAAACCAACGTTGAACCTAGTCTATCGTGAGTTGGATCGGTTCTTCCACCCCACGTGGTTGAATACGTGATATTCATACTCTGACGATTTTTACCATCATCAATAATGTAGGCAACAATCACGACTACACTTCCTTGTCAAATGCAAGTCATTTACGCCATAAGAAATCTAGCTCTAGAAATTTTTGATTCACCACCTTTTCGCAAGCTCATGTAGCTGCTAAATTTTTTGAATCATCTTGCAACTTTATTTTTATCGGTACCTGTCCAAACTAACAAGACATATCATTTCACTAGCCTTTAGTACGTTCAATATTAGTTTTCAACTGGATCTATTTTAATTTCTGCAATTATAATATATCTTCAGCAAGTTAAATTAGTCAAGCATTTGTTATTGGTAAAATCCAGCTCATAGCTTGTACTTATAATTTAGGTCAATGAATGGGTTTTTTTTTACTTTCTTTTTTACATGAATAACAAGATCTTAGTTAAGGAAATTAATAAAAGAGTAATGCTACATTTCAAAATAAATAATACATTTATTCTCTAGTACTTATTCAAAGAGAGTTCAAAACAATTTTTCACCTACTCTAATTTTGGTAAGAAACCACTTGTAATTAATTGATTCTTATGAATTTAATACATTCATACTTTCTAAATCAAGGGACGGTGAAAAATTGGTGGTATGAAAACGATGATAATAGCATTTTTCTTAATAAAAAGTCCCTACAGCAAGTTTGACCCAGAGTACAGTAGTTAGCCAAAATGGACCAAATACAACATATATGAATAAAGTTGTTCCACTTCTCATGAAACAGTACCAACTAGCAAGAGCATGTGACGTTGCATTGCTTAACAAACATTGCTTTAGATGATAGTGGATCCATGTTTCGAAGGCTTAATTTACTATGGAAATTAATAATGACATAATTTAAGGGATGGTATGGTTCTATTCTTATTAGTTACTCCTATATGAATTCAAAAATAAAAGAAGCTGCCATGAAAAAAACTTTTCTTTTTCTCTTTTAAACAACGCAAGTCATATATTCGGAAACGTTCTTGTAGACATCTTCACTTTATAGAATTTCTAAGAACCAAGTAAAATCAAAGAACATGAATTGCATTTTTTCCTTTTTTCTATAAAATCAAAGTAAATAAGAGATTTGAGCTTAAAAACCAAGTATCAATTTGTTGGCCTCCTCAAGGGCATATATGCTAGCATTTGTGGCGAATTTGGTGGTTTAAGGCTGGTCTTCAATTTGTTTCATCATCTGCTTCTTCTTTTTTTCTTTTTGTTATATTTCCATAATCTGCTACCCATCGACTGAGCCTCATTAAATTACACATAGACAAAAGATACACATAGAAATACTTTTAAATACTACAATTTATTCATCAAAAGAAAAAAAAAACTTAATCTAGCTACTTCAATTCCTAATTAGACGATACATTCTTATTAAGAAGATGTATTCTTCCAAAAGTATGTTGTTTTTTAAATAGATATTTGATGATATAATTCATATAGTTAGCCATATTAATTTGGCGAACTTCACACTCATATCAATATAATCATCTCAAATTTAGGAGTACATATGAATTTCTTTTGGCTGTGAAAATTAACAACTCGAAAGCCTCACAAAGATTTAAAGGTTATTAGTATAGTTCAAGATATTTATATATCCGTTATGTTGAGAAAGAGAATTTCTTTGTTATCTCAAGTTGTACTTCATGAATCTTTAATAAAGAGTTATATACAATTTCTGAAAATAAAATAAAATCTAAATAATAGACAACATCATTTTAGATAATATTGATACTCTTTAAATTATAGACAAAATAATTTTAAATAATTTTAGATAATATTGATACCATTTCATTTCAACATTCCATCAATTGAAGAGAATAAGAAAAACAACATCAACAATCATATACTGGATGAGGAGAATATATAATTGAAGAATCAAAGGAAACAAAAGAATCTTATAAAAGAAAGTTAAAAAAGAACATCACGAGTATCAAGCCAAACTAAAGAACTTATACAAGGTTAAAATAATTATAAATTATTTAATACGAATTTACTTAGTTATATAAAATTTAGGTTCTTTGAATGTTTAATAATTTCGTTCTTAAAATATTTTATTCAAAAATTGTTTTGAATAATGTTTTATCATTTTATTGCCTTCAATTTTTTTATATATTCATTCAACTGATTATGGTTTTACAATATTTTCAAAAAGTTATATATTTTATCAAATACATTCTTTAAAAAGAAACTATCAATGTCAGTAAAAGAATATTTATTTGGCATATAACTAGCACTTTGTTTAGGCATCAAAAAAAGTTTATATTGAATCCAAATTACAATGATAACAGGAATCACTTTAAGAAATAAAAAGAAATACCCTCCATTTTTTTTTCATAAGTTGGGTTAGTTACATATCGCTACCCTGTGAAATCAATTATCCACACGAAATGTCAGTGTGTGTTAAAAGAGTGTTATATTTCTGGCCCATGTACATATGCACAGCGGCCCAGTTCTACAAGCCATGTTTGTCTAATATGTATTTTAGGGTGTTTAGTTATTATATAAACCTATCAACCCTACTATTTTATTCATATATATTTTCCCAGCTTTTACATTCTCTTAGCAGCAAATAGCTTAAATGTTTCTCTCTCATATTGTTCTTTTATTTCATTCTCAATAATATATAGAGTTTTCTGGTTTTTAGCATGTATCAAGAGCATAGGCTCAAGATACGTTTAGTCTTCTCGATTCTGGGTTATATTTCTCTTGTTCAGTTGTTGCTGAACAGTTTGCGGTGGTCCTACACTTCGGCTTTTGATTTTTCGCCTTTAGTCCCGACGCTTTTTTTTACGAAGATTTTCGTCTTTTTCGGGATTATTCTGCCACTCGCTTTATTCCTACAGATCTGGAGATACAAAGCATCACACTCCATTTTTTTGGTGTTTTTCATTATCAAAAGCACCGGGTATTTGCATCGTTCCAGATTGTTGGTCAATTATTGTGTTTTTTTTCAATTTTTAATAGCTATTTCTACTACTTTTTGACTTCTTGGTTATGATTTCAGGTTTGGTGATCAAATCTTTCAAGCCTTTGACAGATCTGATATTATCATGTTGGCTTTTCCAACTCTTGGGAAGGTCGATCCCTTTTTTTTTTTTTTTTTCTGGTTGTGCATCTCCCAGGGCTTCTGGCGACCGATTTATTTCATCTAGTTGATCAGTATTCTGATCTATCTTTGAATTTTATTTTTTCTGTGTTTTTTGGTTACAAAAAACACTGAGGTATATCACTATTGGCCCGATCTATGTATCGTTTTTCGGTTATTGCATCATTCGTGTGCTCATTTTTTTGCGCTCTGCTTTGACATACCTCTCTAGTGTTGCTGTTGTCTGATATTTGGAACATATGGGGGATCCATCTGAAAAATCAGGCACTGTGTCAACAGGAGCCGTGGCTACTGTAAACACTCGATCTTTGACTTCAGTAATCCTTTATGTCTCCATCCTTCAGACTCCACTAACATGAACTTAATTTTGTTAGAGTTAGTGCACGTCGCACCAATTATTGGGCGCCATTCTTTGTAATAGTAACTCTAGAGTTGAACAATCGTTTTCTTATAAATAAAGTCAATCTCTTTTTATATGTGTGGCATGTCCTTATTCTTAAATTAGTTTTTACTTTGGCTTAGAATAAAGTCCCGAAGGATCTCACATAGCTATGGGACATCATTGCACATTGGGTGTGGCAATGATGGAATATGTCTCGAAGGCTGTGATCTTTAAACATTGTTCCAAGTCGTGAAAGGGTTCATCGAGATAAAGGGATATCGATGCAACCCAAAATATTTGCTCATATGATGCATACTCTGGGAGAAGTGTATCTCGTTCCATAGATACTGGCACGGTGAAAGCCAATGCATATATGAGGGTTGCCATTGTGGTAATGGGCGAACTAAACAACCCCATGGAAGTTCCTAAAATGGATTCCCAGTCGAATGTGGAATTTCCAATGGTCTTGTAGTATAAGAGTAATCCTTATGGACCTAAAGATTCCATTGGATGTCTTATGCGTAACCGCGCATGTTCTTGATTTGTTACATGATCACTTTAGATGATCGAATATGGGCAAACTCAGACATGCACATCTTACGTAGTAAGGCACGTGAGAATCGAGAGAAATCTATCTCTGACATTAGCCAGTCAGTTAATCTCCTACGGTTACATAGTGAATCGACTTAAGGAATCTTCGGCCGAAGTATGATATCTAAAGAGGCGTAGGGTTTTTTCGTTTAGATAGTCGAAGTCGATTTCACATAACGTGGGAAACATAGTATTGAATTAATAGAGCTTCGACCTTAGCCAGTGCTCTAGATTCAATCGGGAGAATAGATAGAGGGATCTTACTTATGCGAGGATCAAGATCGCAAAAGGCGTATCTTTACTTTCGTTTTATCTAGGTCTTCGAGACCCTATGCTAGGTGGGCAACCGCGATTTGTAAGTGCCGAGAATTACCTTGGTGACTAATTTGAGCCTTGATTAAATCAAAGGATTGATTTAATCTAGTACTTTCCATTTTAGGAAAGTACACTAGCACTGTGGGAAAGTGTACTTACTACTAGATAGAAACGAGCCTAAGGGGTCACACATTAACTCGAGAGAGTCACTGCTTGAATAGATGTGATTAATCAATTTTGAGGAAATTGAGGGAATTAGGAAAGTGTAGTACTTTCCTAATATGGAATATAAATTAATTGAAGGATTCAATTAATTTTACTCTTTTAATAATCTTGTAGAATTAATTAAATTAATGGACCTAGTAGAGTCCAAGTATTTTATTTAATTGGGTGGAGCCCAAGTTAAATAAATAAATATTGGAATTAGTTGGTTGGATTTAATTTGACTTGTATTTAATTGATGGGTTGAGCCTATAATTAAATTGAGAAGTCAAAATTAAATCCTAAATCCAATTTACTTGTGTTGACCGATTTTATGAGTTAAACATAAGGGAGGGGGCGTTTTTTATGTGGTGGAGGAGGAAAAGATTTTTCCCCTCCTCCAAGTCTTCATAGGATGAGGATTACTAGAGAGTTTAGGAGAAAGAAAGTTTCCTTTTCCTAATAGGACTCTAGGTAATCTTCATCTTTAAATAAGAGATGAGGAAGACTAAAATAATTAATCAAGAATTGCTGGAAAATTCGCCCCGCTCACTAGACATAAAAATCGGCCACCTTCTCCCTCTTTCCAACAAGACGTCGTTCTATTCATGTGTTGAATTAAACGACTTAGAAAATATTCCTACCCTTCACATAATCAAGCCTAAGTTAAGCTTAGAATCGTTTTGTTGTCTAGCACACAAGGAAAGACGGTTGGTGACTTGAACGAGGTGTGGATACATCTTAGAGGTGCGACGCTTGGAGCACTCTAAACCGGGAGATACGAAAAGACAACGGGCAATTTCTCACCCAAGGAAAATTGTGTGGATTTGCACCACAGGGTTGCTGAGATCCAAAGTACGAGGTGAAGCGAAATTTTTCGAAAGGTATAATTTTGCTTACCTCCTTATCAAATTCAATCGAACCAATTCCATATTCCTGTTTTCGGGTGGTTGTACGTTTACCTTTTGTAAAATTTAAATTTTCGCTTCCACGAGCCACCCAAAGAAACGAGTCAACCCAACAAATTTCATACCAATTGACTTGTTGTGATAATTAAGCTGTTTGGAGTCGTGCCATGACAATTTCTCTCATTGGTAAAAATAAAATGGGTTTTATACTTGGCACTATCCCTTACCCTAATGATGAAATTTTGGAAAATCAGTGGGATAGGGCAACGCTGTTGTCTTATCCTGGATTTTAAATTCGGTTTCAAAAGATCTGTATGTTGGCCTTGTTTTCTCCACTAATGCATCAGATGTTTGGAAAGATTTACAACAAACTTACAATAAAGCTGATGGATCTCGTGTTTTTAACCTACGTCAAGAAATTTCAAAAATTAATCAAGTCTCAGATTTTGTTGTGACCTATTATTCTAGACTTAAATTGCTTTGGGATGAATATGCTACCCTCGTTGCTCTACCTGTTTGTACTTGCACTGCATCAGTTCAATGCAATAAGCATGATCATGACCCCAAGTTAATGCAATTTCTTATGGGTTTGAATGAATCATCCCTCCCTATTAGGAGTCAAATTCATATGAAAGATCCCCTCCCCACTGTTATGAATGCTTTCAATATCATATCTCAAGAGGAAACAAATAGACGTAACTCTGTGCGTAGTAGCTCTACTATTGATAAACCTGCATCTGTGTTCCTGTCTAAAACAAATGGAAAAACAGCTGTCAAAAATCCTAATCTGAAATACACTAATTGTGATGGGGTTGGTCATACTATCGATCGTTGCTTTAAACTGATTGGTTTTCCTGACCGGAGTAAAAATGAAAAGGGCAACAATGCAAACTTGAATGGTCACAGAACTTCTAATTCTGTCATTTCAGAAAAAATTGCTTTTGAAGTAGGCACTGCTGCTGCACCTTCCTTCACTTCTGAACAATATAACTAATTACTTAAAATTTTAAATGGACAAAGGAGTGTGAGGACACCAAGGACATTATGTCAGGTATCTCCTCCTACTCTCTTTTATCCAAATTCAGTATTAAGGGATGGGTAATAGATTCAAAAGCTACAGACCACATGGTCTCTTGCATTGATGATTTATATGATGTTGTTCTTGTTACTAACATGTCCATTAAACTCCCTACGAATACCTTTGTTAATGTGACAAGTTATGGGAAACTAGATTTAATTCCTGGAATTACTCTTGAGAATGTGTTGTTTGTTCCCCAATTTCAATTTAATTTACTCTCTGTCTCAAGAATTACTAAGGACAACAATTGCAAAGTTCTTTTTTATGAAAATATGTGTTCTTTTCAGGACTCTCAAACTGGAAAGTACCTGGGGACTGGTAAAAAAGAAGGGGTCTCTATTACCTTTTTGTACCATCTAATTTTACTACTTGTACTACTGATGAAAATGGTCCTACTGCGTTTTCTATTAAAACTTGGAATACTAGATTACGTCACCCATCTGATATTGTTCTTAATCTTTTAAAACATGATCTTTGTCTTGAAGGAAAAATTGATACTTGCCCTTGTGAAACCTGCCATAAGGCTAACCAATCTAGGGAACCTTTTGGAACTAGTAATCACAAAACTAGAGTTGTTTTTGAACTTGTTCACCTCGATTTATGGGGACCTTACAAAATTGAAAGCCACAATGGTTATAACTATTTTTTGACTATGTTAGATGACTTCTCCAGGGGAGTTTGGCTATACTTGCTGAATAATAAATCTGAAACTGCTTTATTTGTCCAAATTTTTTATAAGATGGTTCAAACTCAATTTGGGAAATCTGTTAAAACATTTCAAAGTGACAATGGTACTGAGTTTGTTAATAATTCCTTAAAATCCTTTTTTAAAGATGAGGGTATTCTACACCAAACATCTTGTGTAGAAACCCCTCAACAAAATGGTATAGTGGAATGTAAACATAGGCATTTATTGAATGTTGTCCGTTCTCTTATGTTTCAAAGTAATTGTCCCGTTACTTATTGGTCTGAATGCATATTGAATGCGATTTATTTGATCAATAGGACACCAACTTCTGTTTTAAATGGAAAGTCCCCTTTTGAAGTTTTGTTCAGTTTCAAACCTAACTTTAATCTTTTTCTAGCATTTGGCTGCCTTTGTTTTTCAACAATTGTGGGTCATAAAGACAAATTTGAGCCCCGTGCCACAAAATGTGTTTTTATGGGTTATGCAGAAAATAAAAAAGCTTATAAATTGTTGGATCTTGAAAGAAAACTGTTCTTGAAAGAAAATTGTGAGATAGAGAGATATAAAGCCAGACTTGTGGCTAAGGGTTACAATCAGCGAGAGGGCATTGATTATCATGAAACTTTTTCACCTGTGGTGTAAATGGTAACTGTCTGCTCCTTGATTGCCCTTGCTATCACAAAAATTGACCATTGTATCAATTAGACGTGAATAATGCTTTTCTTCATGGTGATTTGCCTGAGGAAGTCTATGTGAGTTTACCGCAGGGCTATTTTTCCACTAGTGATACTAGAGTTTGCAAGTTGAAAAAATCTTTATATGGTTTGAAACAAGCCCCTAGGCAATGGAATGAAAAATTCACATTGGCTTTGACTAATAATGGGTTTAGGCAAAGTAAAAATGACTATTCATTGTTTGTTAAGAAAGATAATAATGTTTTCATTGCCTTATTGATTTATGTTGACGATATTGTCATTACTGGAAATACTATGGAAGGTATAAATAATTTCAAAATGTTTCTAAATTCCAGATTTCATATAAAAGATTTGGGTTTGCTTAAATATTTTCTGGGAATTGAGGTAGCTCGATCTCCTAAAGGATTATGTTTGTTCTAAAGAAAGTATGTTCTTGATTTGCTTAAAGATTTTGGGTTGTTAGGTTCTATGCCTTCTTTTGTGCCAATGGAACAAAATCTTAAGCTTTCTATTGATGAATCAAGCAATGATCCATATGTTGATGATGTGAATGGTTATCAAAAACTAATAGGTAGGTTGATCTATCTATCTATGACTCAACCCGACATTTCCTTTTGTGTCCAAATGTTGAGTCAATTTATGCACAAACCGAAGCAGTCTCATGTTAAATCTGCCATGAAAGTTCTTCATTATCTTAAATCAGCCCCTGGTTTGGGTTTTTTTTTCTCTACTACTTCCAAGTGTTGTTTATCAGTATATTGCGATTCTGATTGGGCTTTCTGTCCCATTTCTCGTAAATCTGTTACTGGCTTTTGTGTGTTAATGGGTGATTCATTAATTTAGTGAAAGAGTAAGAAAAAAACCACGATTTCGAAATCCTCTGCGGAGGCAGAATATTGGGCTATGTCTTCTGCTTGTGGAGAATTGGTTTGGATTCTGGGTATTTTTTCAGATTTGGGTATTTGTAATCTTACACTTGTCTCATTTTTCTGTGACAATCGGGGCAACCCTCCATATTGCTACCAATCCGGTGTTCCATGAACGTGCCAAACACATAGAAGTTGATTGCCACGTCGTGCGGGATCTCGTAAAAAATGGGACCATTGTTACCTCGTATGTCCAGTCAGATCAGCAGAATGCGGATGTGTTTACAAAGGCCCTTGGTCATGCCCAACATTAACTTCTTATATCCAAGTTAGGACTGTTCGACGTACACCAACCTTCGGCTTGAGAGGGGCCGGGGGTGTTAAAAGAGTGTTATATTTCTGGCCCATTTACATATGCACAGCGGCCCAGTTCTACAAGCCTTGTTTGTCTAATATGTATTTTAGGGTTTTTAGTTATTATATAAACCTATCAACCCTATTATTTTATTCATATATATTTTCCCAGCTTTTGCATTCTCTTAGCAGCAAATAGCTTAAATGTTTCTCTCTCATATTGTTCTTTTATTTCATTCTCAATAATATATAGAGTTTTTGGTTTTTAGCAGTGTGTTAAGAAAATAGCCAAAGAAATCCCTATTAATTTTAGATTGCACATGATCCCTTTCTATTAAAGGAGTCTAACGCCGTTAATGTTTTTTGTGGTTTGGTAAATATTACGTTTATATTCATGTATTCTCAACCGTTGGATCATTTGTGATCAATCATTAGATTTTTTTTTCTGAAAATAAAAGAAAAACCATAACAAATTCAATTGTTTTTTTTTTTTTGAGAAAATGAAAAGTTTTGTTTTGGGGGGGAAAGGGGGGGGGGTGGGGTTTGAAAAAACTTTGAAACTTCGGAAACATTAGCAAAATGAAAAAAAGAAGAGTGAAAAAATCAGGAAAAAAATCAGAAACATCAATACAGTTTATGAGTGGCGAGGGAGGTGAATAGACAGTAGTGTGGATTAAACGATGGTAAGAGGAGGAAATGAAATCCGATATGTGAGAAGGGAAAGAAAAGAGGCGGTGCGCATATGCGAGAGGGGGAATGAGCAGATGGCGGTGGATATGCGAAAGAAGGAGGAGCAGACATCGATGGAAGTATGCAAGAGAGGGAGGGGCATATGACAATGGATATTAGAGTGAGAGAGGAGCATATAGAGGTGGATTTGCATGGAGGAAAGAGCATACGACGGTGGGGCTGAAGGGGAGAGAGGAGAAGACGGCTACACAAATCGGTGGGGTGGAATGGATGGAGAAGAAAACGATGCAGGTTGGAAGGCTTCGAGTAGAGGGTGCGCTTCAAGTAGGGTTAGGTGGTTCAGCAACGGTGGGGCAAGAAATGGGTGGGTCAGGATGACAAAGAAAAGAATGGAGGGAAGGGTAAAAATGAAAAAAGAAAAAAGAAAATTAGAAAAAAAAAATGGGTTTACGTTACCCAAATCCAAGATATCCTACCTAAATTTAATATTTATTTATTTTTATTTAAATTATAGTCATAAAATAGTCTTTTAAAACTTATATTTTGCATAAAAAACTATCATATGCTCAATTTTTGGACATGTGTACAACACTCCGTTAGTTTATGGAGAGGGTTTTTCTTATAGGTTTTCCACAATCACTTGGATGACGGGGTAGGGGGTTTTAACCGAGGACAACGACATGTCTATCATGACCTTCCAAGATTAATACCTAACAAAGATGGCCCTGGTTATTTACCTTTGTTAGTTTCTCTATTGCACGTTAGGCTTTTATGTTCAACCTATTGTGATTTCACGAAGACTATAATTGTGGTTCAAATGGAGACACATCGAATGAGTTTGAAAAGAAACATGTTGCGATTGATTTAGAAAATAGAGAAAAGAAAACAAAATGAATAAAAAACAAGAAAACTACATAGATATCTCATTTTTTTAACCATAATAAAAAGACAATTACGAGTGCACAAGAACTCAATAAGAGGAAAGAAGAAGAGAGCATGCGGTCCACAAAAATTTAATAAGAGAAGAAACAAAAGAAGCATGAGTTACATAAGAGTTTATTTATTTACACTATTATCTAGGTTTCAATTTTCAGTAAGCTTAGTTCTTTATGTATTGATTCAGTTTTTCATACTAATCAATACATGGCTTGTCAAATAATTATATTTTATCGAATAATAATTCATTCAATTAAATTATTATTGAAGTTCTGAATATATAACAATTTCAAGTTACGTTCAACAATATTTATGCACATTAATTATTTTAACAAGGTTACATAATTCGCGCGCAACATACATGTTATTTACTAGTTTTATAAAACCATGTACTTACACGCAATACACACAAGATCCTTCTAGCATAAGAAAATACAACAAACCTTGAACAAAGAAAAGGGAATATAAACAAGAAATAACAAAGCCAAATTATAAAAATCCAAAATATTCATAATTAACCATAAAAAACTATATTTCATATCAGTCCATTCTCTTGGCAACCCTAACCTTCAATCCATCCTTCATGTAGAGGATGACGGAGCAATTAGTCGCCACACGGTGTCCTTCGGCTAGGCGAACTTGGTAATTATTGATAATGGTGGCCGCAACAATCTTCATTTGAGTGAAAGCCACTTCCCTTCCCAAACAAGTCCTTGGACCAGCATTGAATGCTAAGAACTTATAAGACGGCTCGTGTTTGATCGTTCCACGCTCAGAAATCCACCTCTCGGGCTTGAATTCTAGGCAATCCTTTCCCCAGATGGATTCCATCCTCCCCATTGCATACAAAAAGAACATCACTTTCATCTTTGGGTGCACGTAATGTCCAGTTGGAAGGATATCTGGTTGCGTAGGCTCCTTATGCTGGAATGGAACCGGTGGATATAGCCTCAATGCTTCGCACAACGCTCCATGCATGTAAACTAGCTTATTCATTTCTTCAACATTGAAAACTCCACCAACCTCGCCTTCTGCTGAGGGAAAAACCGACTCCAATTCATCCCTGATCTTTTTCTCCACTTCAGGATGTGATGAGACAAGCCACGTAAACCACGTCAGAGCAGAGCTGGTGGTGTCACGCCCTGCAATCATTAGATTCAATATAGTGTCCCTCAGGAACTTCTCATCACATTCCAATTCTAGGGTTTGTGCATCATCTCCTCCGTTCATGTAAGATGTCAACAAATCAATACCATCTTCCTCTTTCTTATGATCCATTATCTTCCCTCCTTTTCTCAATTCTTCACGTTTCATGGCGATATATTTGCCTATAACCCTATCCAAGACCCCCCGAGCATTACTCAATTTTTGTTCCGACCCAACCCCAAGCCACCTTTGTAGTTTCCATATTCTCTCGGGAATCACATGGCGCATGAAAATAGCTTCTTCAGCATCATCCATGGCCTTTGAGAAGGGAACATCAGGCAAATCAACAGACAGACACCCTGGATCATAGCCAGTAACTAAAGCACAAGTAGTATCAAATGTAAGTCTTTGGAATATATCTTGCAAATCAAAAACCTGATTTTTTCGACACATCATTTCAAGAACGGGGACCAAACCGTCCTCCACCTTCCCGCGGCTTATCTTCACCAGGCATCGGTGGAACCGGTGGTGATTGATGAGGGCCTTAGCGATCTTCCTCTGATGCTTCCAAGATTCCGAATCCGAGTTGAAAATCCCATCTCCCAAAACATCAAACATCTCCTTGAATTTCGGGCCTTTGGGGAAATTCTGAAAATTTGCACTCATTATATAGTGCACATTGGCAGGATTAACCGTGACAAGAATCTCCATGTTTGCAAACCAAGGGCCTCTAAAGAATAAAGTCGCCCTTCGGGTTTTCCCTAAAAGCTCCGTGCAAATATCATGAATACGTCCCACGTTAAGCATAAGAGTTGGCATCATTCCGATCAACGGCCAATTCCAGGTTAGTGTCTTGTGATTTCTCCAAGCCCACACAGAAATAAACCACAAAAGTACCAAGAAAACTTCAAAATACACCATTTCAACCATTTTTTTCAGTAGAAAAAACATAAAATAAGTGCTTAAAACATTAAAAACAACTTCTAGCTTATATATATGTATGTATTAAGTCAGAAAACCCTAATGAATTGAAATGGATGATGCCCATCACTTATACTTGTTCGAAAGATTCGAAATGGCTTTGACAATGGGATTTTCTTGTTTTTTCGCAAATAATGAAGAAGTTAATTATGAGAATCCCATCTGTTTAACCACCAACAAACCTGCTGTTGTTGCAATTTGGCCATATATTCGTAATGGATTTTTGGTACCAGCTGATGAGATCAGATTGCATTAACATTTATATGTATGTATCTGACCTGCCCCATTAATTTCTATCTTAAATTTTAATATACATAGTTGTAAACTTTGTCTCCTTCTCTTCCAGAAAATGAAAGCAGGAGCGTCATTAAGTTGAGGATTGAAGCAAAATTTTACCACCATTTAAGTTATATATTGCATCATATCTCTCAACATCTATCCGGCATTTAAGTTCACTCCTTACAGTGCACAATTAAATAATCGATGATATATATAGACGTCATTTGAAGGGCTTGCGGGGAGAAAAATTAAATAAAAAATAGCCCAAAAATACGACGACCAAATTTATCTGTTCATGTTCATGGCCATTCCCACTTATAATATATGGTAATATATATATATATATATATATATATATATTGTTAATAGCTAGAATAATCGGTAATACATATATAGCATTATCATATAGCCTTAGCGTACACGTCCTGTGACTTGGGGACAAAAAAAGCATACGTCCTGAATGCTTGAGCATGTGCCACATAGGCTCGCCGTAGAACAAACATTCGGTCCGAGCCAACTAATGAAGTACTTGTCCTAAGGTGCGTCCTAATTAAGAGTGCCCAAATGACATGTCTACTAACAATTAGTAACACATGTTAATTTCTATTGACAAAGTTAATTTTAAGTTGTCACTATTAACAATTAGTAACATATGTCTAGTAACAATTTAATGACAACAAAAATAGAGTGAGAATTATATTTGTTGTCACTGTTTGTTTCGAAAATAAAAACAAACTCGATTAGGGTGGATCCAACTGCGTGTTCCAAACCCCGCGATAATTCTTATCTTAGAATTATCTTTCAACCCCCGCGCTTGAGTTCGATGTGCTAGACGGTGGTTCAGAATTTAACATTTCGATGTGTTGTTTAACTTAGTTGTTAGGACCGCAATTAACTAAAAGAATTATCGTCTTCGAAAGACACAATAATATAATAAAAGACAAATTCAAGTACAGATAAAAACTATCTCTCTGATATTTAAATCTGACGCAAGATAACTTTGTACCTACGTGAGAATCTTTCGATCGAATGTATTATTTGGGATGTTAATTACCGTCTTCGAATGACACGGTAACACAATAAAAGAAAAATTCAATTCCAGGTAAAAACTATCTCTCTGATATTTAAATCTGACACAAGATAATTTTGTACCTACGTGAGAACCTTTCTTTTTTCCATACTTGAATATGTTCGAATTCAAAAGGGTAAATTGAAAACTCAAGTCTAGTGCATAAACTATATATTCGATACTTAAATTTGAATAAACGATAATTTACGCCTCCATGAAAGTTTTCAATCGTGAAACATTACAGGCAAGCAAATGCCGATACAAGCCTTAAAGGCAAATGTCATCGAGTCTACACTATAACTATTCCTAAATTACGCTACGATCTACTCCTACATTACGCTAGAAACTACTCCTAAGAAAACGAAAATGCAGAAGTCTGATGATCTTGCGATGTCCTTTTCTCTGTCCCTCTTGGCCATATATATCTTGACCCTTGAGGAACCCACGTTCCTTTTCTTCGGGAACTGCCTTCAACCGTCCTCAACTGCTCTTTCAAATCTTTCAATTTGGCGCGTCTTCCTTGAATGCAGATTATTGGTTATTTGGACTTTATTTTATTTTTCAGATTCGATTCTTGGGCTTTTTGTCAATTCAGCCCCTGTCTTCGCTATTTTCTGAATTTAATGGGTCTTGTCTGGTCTATTTGTAAACCCATTTCCTTCTTTTTCGAGTTTCCCCAGTTTGGGCTATTTGGGCTCTTTAATTCGATAGCCCAAATTATTTTATGGTGTAAACAGTCACTAAAGGTGCGCCACTAGATGTCGACACTGACAACAATTTTTTTATCACTAATTATCAAGACTGACATTAATTAGCTATTATGACAAAATAAAAGTTCTTAGTCACTTAATATTTATAATCAATGGCAACTTTAATATTGTTACTTGACATTTTGTCACTAGTATTTTAGTTTTTTTTGTAATATTCCTAAAATGATCTCTGTAGATTCAATTTAAAACAAAGTATGAATTAAATGAGTCAGCGTATTGAGCTTAAAGGGGACTGCAAGAATCTAATTCGTAATCTGCAATCGAGTGACTAAAATTTTTCGGTCGTAGGGCCTTTAGTTTGATAAGCAAGCTTAATCTTTCTCTTCTTGAGTTTTTCGTTTTGTCAAACGTTTGGATAATTATGTGGCTCATTCTCTTGCTCGTTTAGCTCCAGTTGACCAAGAGTATGTTCTTGGCTTCTTTATTGGCAACTTTGGCTTTGGTTGCGGACCTTTCTAATTAATGGCACTGCTATCATTTGTTTCAAATAAAATAAAATAAAATAAAACGAGTAAGACTTCAATTGACACTACAAGAAAATTGAGTATTGACAATGAAAATATATGTCATGGCTTAAAATCGTGGCCTATAGCGGTCTAAGCTCACAGCTCATTTTGTCGTGGTAGATGTTTCATATAGCCATACTAAAGTTAGCCGTGGTGAAAAAAAATTCTAGCTATTTTAAGCACTAACTAGACATGGTGGAAGAAATGTTAACCTATCACTTTCTTACAATGGCTAAAAGACATGGTCTTTACAATGAACAAAATATTGACCATGACGTAAATGTTTTGGCCATGCTTGCAAATACCACGGCCAAAGCAGTAGCAAAGTAGTGGTGAATTGGTTTTAACCATGGAAAAAAAGACTTTTCACCATGGCATATAAACATAGGTAATAATTATTTTTTTTATAGCGTGAGTTATAGAATTTTTCACCTCAAGTTTGGACGAAATGTATATATTTGAAAACCAACTAGCTAGCCATGCAAGATGCTATGAACTTAGACTCTTTCTAAGCTCACGTGCAACACTTATCCTCGCATTTGTAGCTTTTCATTTGAATATTATTAAGTTCAAATCTTGTTCAAGACGTAAACTCATCACTTTTAGTTGGTGTATTGCTTATTAACGGTGACCAACTTATAATGTTTAATTTAATGAATTCGAGAGCTTTTCTTCTTTTTAAATGTATTGGTGATAAGGCCACGATGACCAAATCAAACGTATGTCCCAAGGGATTTTGAGGGAAAAAAACAATGCCCCTAAGTTTTGCTTGAAAATTGAAAAAAGTGCTTTTGAGTTTTTGCTGAACTTAAGATATTTTTTGCTATTGGTTTTATTAATTATACTTTTACTTATCTGAGAAAAAGTTGAAATTAAGCTAACAGTCAAAACATGTCTATGATAATTAGAGACGGAGCCAGAAATTTCATCTTGGAGGACAAATTTCTTTCCCATGTCGAGCGATGTCAAGCACTCTATTATTTTTGTTTGGAAGCTCATGAGCTCATTAATATTTATAACTATTTTTTATTTTAATAAAATATATTTATATATTTCATAATATCATATAAAAATAATTAAGTAAAGAAATACATATTTTAAGCTCAAGTTAGAGCTCTAGTGGGATAAATACAGTTTTGGTCCCTAATGTTGACACCTAAATCAATTTTGGTTCCCCATTTGTTGGATGATAAGTTCACATTTTACGATTATTTACCCCTTTTATATAGGTATTTTCGTCGCAGTTTAGTAATGATAATTCCGCATGTTGCTTTGATTTGTTGTCATTTCATGTGTGCAGGGATTCAAGTTGAATAGATCGATAATCGAGTGAGAAGGCCGAAGAAAAGGCGCGAAGCAGGTGAAAAGATGGATTCTGTCTTTCTGGACCGCGGTCTGCCACGTTTTCAGACCGCGGTCCGTTTTTCTGTGCCCTAGTTTTAGTCCACCGTTTTTGCCCATTTTGACACACTTTTCACCTACCAAAAGGGCTTTTCTTGCTCTCCAAGACCCAAGGAAGACATCTAAAGTCCCAAGGAAGCTTGAAGAGTCAATTATCATCATCAAAGCTTGGATTCACTTCTTGTGATAGGGAGTTCTTCAATTCGCCCTTTTAGAATAGTTCTTAGCTATGTCTTTTACGGATTTTGAATTTCTCTTTGTTACAATTATGAACTAAGTACTTATTTGATTTGGTTATGTAAATACTTTGTGATGTTTTGTGTTTAATAAATTCTTAGTTTCCGGATTAATTACATTCTTATTACATATTTGATTTTTATGCTTAATGCTTAATCACCATGTGTTTGATATAATGCTTTGTCTTGAGACTGAGAGGAGATAGATAAAGGTAGATCGTAAAATCAAACATCATAACGTAACAATCGACTAGAGATAGAATCAATTGCGTTGTGTGGCTTTTTGTGATAAGATGACCCGAGTGAATGTAGGATCTTCGTAAGCAAGGAATCCCTTTGAACCTTAATGCATGTTAGTTAATTCAATCTTTGCTATAAAGATATAGGGAGTTGTTGACTAGTATAGGCTTGTCATTTCAAGAATGAATACCTTAGGGGGTTTCGCCATAACAAGAACGTTCTAATAATCAAGGTAATTGAGAGTTTATGAGCACAAAATTGAGCATAGTAGGATCATAACCCAATCATCTCTTTCCATTTGATTTATTACCTTGATAATCATTTAATTGTCTTAGTTATTTTCATAGTATAATCACCTATCATCTTATAATTTGATTTAGCTTAGAGTTAGACAATATAGCAATTACGAGCATTGAATCCAATTGTCCCTGTGGAGACGATACACCCCGGGCTAAATAGTCCACTTTATTACATTGCACGACCTAGTACACTTGCTAGGAATCACACGTGTCATTGGACTTGACAATATTGGTCCCTAATCATTCATTTTTTAACAAATTTTGTCCCTGTCGTTAAGTAGTCCATCCAAAACAGACGAAAAAACTCACGTGCTCTCTGGTGGGGAAATGGGTATTTTGGCGCTGAATCCACCATTTTCACCACCTACCTCAACTTTTTTGACATTTATATCTTCAAAATTGCTCCCAAACACAAAAAAACACCCAAATTTATCTAACATTTGTGGAATTACAAAAATACCCCTTTCCCTCTTTTGTCAAATGTGTGAAATAAAACATATTAGTAATTCTATAGACTTCAACTGTTGGTGGTTAGGAGTGGGACTTTTCAATATCCATTTTCCCGTATCCTGTGAAAAACAAAACCATCACAATTAGAAACATATAATAATAAAAAATTTGAATCAAAATTAATTCCAATACTTTTTCATTTGGCAAGACAACCCAACAAATTTACCAAGATATAATCTTTTCAGCACACTCCCATAGCAGTAATATTAAAATTCAAAGTCAACATATATGAAACCCACACATCAGCACTTGCACTCATTAAACATTGTGAAAAGTATTACATATAAAGTAAATTTTAGAAAAAAGAAAATATGAGAGCTCAAGTAGAGAGAGAAAGAGGAACGTGGGTTGGTTGTGCATCTCCTCTTTATACACATGTTTACCCAGAAACTGAAGAAAAATGAATTAATTTTTATCGAGTCATTTACTAATATATATTTTATTTCGCACATTGGACAAAAGAGGAGAAGGGGTAATTTTGAATTCCACTCATGTTAGATGAATTTGGGGCCTATTTTTTATGTTTGGGAGCAATTTTGAAGGTATAAATGTCAAAAGGTGAAGGTAGGTGGTGAAAATGGTGGATTTAGCGCCAAAATGCCCATTTCCCCGCCAAAAGCAGCTTTTCCATCTGCTTTGGACGAACCACTTAAAGGCAGGGACGAAATTTGTTGAAAAATAATTGATTAAGGACCAATATTGTCAAGTCTAACAAATGGGAGACCAAAATTGATTTAGGTGTCAACGTTAGGGACCAAAGCACTATTTACCCCAAGCTCTAGTCAATAAAAATAAGCTTGTCAAGCTCGAGCTGAGCTCAACTCTTTTACATCCCTAGTCTTATCTTAAGTAGTAAAAGTGCGACTGATCATCTTGCATTTTAAAGAAGAAAAATCACTCCTAAGCTAATTATACAATGTGGTGTAATGATTTCTCGACTCTTTGGCTTCATTCAAAAGGTATTTAATGGATAAAAATCTTGAGCACAATACTACAAGTAGTTGGAGTACAGCAAATAAAAAAGGAGAATTTGCTTAAAAGATTTGAAAAATTAATTCCCACAAAATGAAAACAATGACTTCAATCTACTCAATAAATTGGGTAGAGGTGTTATGGATGGTAGCATCAGAGCACGAAAAATAATCGAGAAACAAGAATATTCTAAGCCTAAACATGAAGATAACGACATGAGGATTTTAACGTGGTTCAGCATAATTGCCTATATCCACGAGCCAACCTAGATCTACATCTTTTTTTTCTCAAAGTCAATCTATGAATTACAAGAGTTCTCTTATTTATAATAGTTGGAGTCATCTAAAACCCTATTAAATTAGGAAACAAATTCCTAATAAACTTAGGGAACAAGTCTAGATACAATAGGAAACAAATAAGCCTCGAAAAGATGCCAAAACCGAGTCCAAAACGCGTAAGGAAACTGCCATCTTAGTACACAACGCCGCGGTGCTTGCCCCGAACTCCATGGCGATCACTTATTCGCCACTGAACAGGAACACTGCGGCGTTCCGACAAAGATATGGCGATGCCGCGGCATTCGCCATCCAACGCCGCGGCGTTGCTGCCTGCTGCTACCTCCGTCTGTTTTTTCGTCCGTTTTCCTTTCTCGTTTTGACCCTTTCGCCACCCCGGATCTTCCCGACCCATCTCGTCTTCATTTTTGGCTCTATTTTGGCTCCTCTCAATCCTATTTTGATTCTACTCCACTATATCCCAACAATCTCCCACTTGGAGACTGATCAAAATTCAAACTCAACTCGAACCACCACTTCACTTTTCCTAAGTGATCCTCAATCTAGTCGGCACATCCCCAAATCCTATGGAGATAAAAAAATCACAAGATATCCCCATATCTCATCAACTCGTCCATCCTCTAATGTCACTCATTTGACAGACTCTCTTTGTGACATCGTTCCTTCTCTTTGAACCCTCACCACTTCCCTATTATTTTGGTGATCAGCCAACTCCTGAATACTGTGGCATATCCTTCTCGATCCATCTGACTCTCGGATATAGGTTACTCTAAAACCTAAACATGTCACAACCTAAACCACCTCGGTCAACTCGTCCACTAACATCTTTCCACCGAGGACTTTTTCAATGGAAATCTTGGATTCCTCACATATCTGCTCTCTGCCCCTGCATGAGCTATGTCTAATCCGTCCGCCAAATCGGTTTTTCAATGGCTAACTCGGGCCACTGACATATCTGCTCGAGCTCCCACTCCACGAGCTATGTCACATCCCTCTGCCAATAAACCCGTTGTTCTGCGAATCTACCTACTCGGTTTTTGCATCCTGCTACCATGACTTCTGACTCCATAGTCAACCCATCTCGGTGCTGCTTCCTATCTTCATGGTTTTTTCCATGTGGTCATCCCTCCACAACCCTGCCTCCATCGGTATCTCGACTACCAGGCTCTACCCTTTCGGTTACCGATTCTGTCACTCTGACCTTTGCCTTGGTGGATTTGCTTTTTTGGCACCGTAACTCTGCCCCCTCGATCTAGCGACTTGCTCGCTCTCTCTTGGTAACATGAAATTGCTCTCTGAACTCTGGCTCTACGAATCTGCCTCCGGCTTCACAACTGCTCTTTCTGGCTTCGTGTTCTACCCACCTGGTAACACAAAACTACCTCTGCTGCTACGAATCTGCCTATCTGCTAGCACCACTATTTTTCAACATTTTCTTGTTAACGTTCAATGGGATTACTCTTCTTTGGTTGACCATCTACCCGATCTCATTCTTCTCTGTCATCTTTTTTGGCTTTACCACGGCCTCAATTTGTGCTTCTCTGCAATGAAATCGTCGAGCTTGATTATTCTTCCATCTCCCACCATCATTCCCACGACTAAATCCATGTTTAGACAAAAACACTTCCCCATAGATCTTGATTTAGGACGTCATCTAAATCTACAGCCTATGGCTCTGATACCAGTTGTTGAGGATGGTAGTATCAGAGCACGAAAAATAACCAAGAAATAATAAATCTAATCCTAAATATTAAGATGAAAACAGGAGGACTTTAACGTCGTTTGGCATAATTGCTTACATCCACAAGCCAACCTAGATCTACATCTTTTTCTCAAAGTCAATCTATGAATTACAAGAGGAGTTCTCCTATTTATAATAGTCGGATTCATCTAAAACCCTATCCAATTAGGAAACATATTCCTAATAACCTTAGGGAACAAGTTTAGATACAATAGGAAACAAATAAGCCTCCAAAAGCTGCCAAAATCGAGTCCAAAACGCGTAAGGAAACTGCCATCTCGGTACCCAACGTTGCGCTGTTCGCCTCGAACGCCGCGGAGATCATTTTTTCGCCACTGCACGGGAACACTGCTGCGTTCGTCGCCGGAACGCCGCGGCGTTGCTGCCTGCTGCCGCCTCCGCCTATTTTTTCGTCCATTTTCCTTTCTCGTTTTGACCCTTTCGCGACCCTGGATCTTCCCGACCCATCTCGTCTTCATTTTTGGCTCTATTTTGGCTCCTCTCAATCCTATTTTGATCCGACTCCACTATATCCTAACAAGAGGTGTAAAAATGAAAATAGAATAGAGGACAAGAAAAGAGAAACGTGAATACCAGGAAACATTTTTTCTCCTTATAAGTTGTCACTTATTCTGTAATTAATCTCAACAAGTAAATAAGAGTGCAATTAGACAATAAAATTAAGGAGTAATTGCATAAAACCCCCTGTGTTATTTCAAAAATGCTAAAAACCCCTTGTGTTAACGAAATAGGCTAATCACCCCCTATGTTCTTAAAAAGTGTGCAAAAAATCAAATTTCATTAAAAAACAAGCGTGTTTTTCATGTTTTTCACCTTTATTGACATGCACATTTGTCATTTATATATTCTTTATACTTTATTAAAGGTAGATAGTGTTAATTCACCCAAAAACACATATTTTCTTCTACCATTTTAACCAAATTTGACTTTTTTGCACACTTTTTAGGAATACAGGGGAGTGATTAGCTTATTTCGTTAACATAGGTTTTTTTTTAGCATTTACTAAATAACTCAGGGGGTTTTATGCAATTATCCCTAAATTAAAAAGAAGAACTATAATAAGATATGCTATTACGAAAAAGGAAAAAATATAAAATTTCAGTAGTTATTGAGCGATACATTTTTCTACTTTATTATGATAATAAAAATTGATAGCTTTTGCTATCTAAATGCTTATAAACATGATGATTAAATGAACACATTTCTATTTTTTTTTTTTAGAGAGAAAACAATGTTCAAAAGATGGATATAGATACTTGTGAAGAGAAATTTCTATAGCCGTGTAGAAAATAAAGTGAGCAAAATTTATATTTTAGTCAAGTAGATATCTTTAACTTTTTTTCCCCACTTTTCTAAAATTTAGCGCTTCTTTATAATCATAAATTTTTTGCAAACAGGCTTTTAGTCGAGCACCAAAAGTACTTCCACTCATATGAGTTCGGTTCTTTTTTCACATCCTGAAGGTGCAAAATCAATGACAAACATGCAGTTTTTATTTCACTAGTTATGACGAAATTCGAGCCGTTTATGCTCAACATGAAAACTAAGTTAATGAAGTACGAGATAAATCACAATTTTGAAATAAATGATCCATCGTGTACAACCTGTTTACACTTAAAAAACACTAAACAGGCTTTGTCGAATTAAAAACGCCCAATACAGGAGTAACCAGAAAATAATAATCAAATTGAGTTTATGTTCGAGTAAAGCCCGAAAAATGAATGACGTGGGTAAAGTCGAATGGACCTGGATTTGAAGAAATCGAGAACAAAGACAAACAGAACATTCGAAAAAGAGTATGGGCCAGCCCAATAAGGACAAAATAAAGGATAAGCCCGAAACCAAAAAATCAACTTGATACCAGAACGCGGGCGCCAAAATCAGAAGAATTTGAAAAGGGAGTTGACAGCGGTTCCAAAAATAGAGGAGAACGTGGAAGTTGTGAAGAAACCGACAAAAGAAGTGGAGTATATAAGCGCGAAGAGAAAGAAAGAAAAGAAAAAAGAAGAGATCATCAGAATCAACAACTTCTACATTTTCGTTCTCTTAGAATTAGCTCTAGCCTTAGGAGTAGTTTTTAGCGTAATATAGGAGTAGATCGTAGCGCAAATTAGGAGTAGCTGTAGTGTAATTTAGTATTAGACTCGATGGAATTTGCCTTCAAAGCTTGTATCGGCATTCGCCTGCTTGTAATTTTTCAGAATTGAAAACTTTCATGGAGGTATAAATTATCTTTTATTCAGATTTAAGTATCGGATAGGTAATTTGTATCTTGACTTGAGTTTTTCATTCGTCATTCTCATATTCGAAATGAACAACTAAAACTTCAATTAATGCGACTCGAACACAGGGGTTGAAAAATAATACATTTGATCGAGAGATTCTCATGGAGGTATAAAATTATTTTTTATTCAAATTTAAGTATCGGATAAGTAATTTTTATCTTGACTTGAATTTTTCCTTCACTATGTTACTATTTCATTTGAAAATGATAATTCGCGTTGAATCCAAGACTTGAGTCTTTCGATTCACTGTTTTTCATACTCGAAATCAATAATTAAGAATTGCGGTCCGAATAATAATTTTAAACAACACGACGAAGTGTTAAAATCTGAACCACCGTCTAGCCTATCGAAGTCAAACGCGCGGGTTGTGACTTGTGAGATAATTCTAAATGAAAAATTATCACGGAACTTGAGTTAATCGAATTAGCTCTCCCTTATTCAATTTATTTTTATCCATAAACAAAACCCAAAAAAACGTGCCTCACGTGCCCTCCATATCACACACTTCCAATAATTTCTTGGTATTTATTTGTATCGATTCTGTATGACTGTATCTATAGCTTCATTCGTTTGAAAAAAAAAACAATGGCTTTCTCTCAAACTCTGTACTCTCCGCAATCTCTTTCTCGCTTACCAAAATCCTCAATCTCACCTCAAATTCCTTCTTCTTCTTCTTCAGTCTCTTTTCAGTTTTCGCCTTCGTTTCTCAATCGCAAGAAGCCCCTTTTGTCAATCAGGGCGGCCTCACTCCAAGGTATAATTATTTCATTACGAATTAACGTATGTTATCATGTGATTTTTAACCAAATTTCTTACACTTTCGTTTGGTGCTGATGAGAATTAAATAGAGTATGTGGGCCGAATTCAATATCTAAGATAGAAGATTGGGCAGTTGTAGAATCAAATGTTTATATAGAGAATTGGATTCTTGATTTTGTGGGATGTTCCGATAAATTTTGTTGAAGATATTAGAAACAGATGGGGGGTGAAACTGAATAAGGGCAGCTAAAAAGGAGTAAAATCAAATAAATGATTTTGGAAGAACTTTGCATTTTCTGGGGATTTTTGATATGTAATCTTCAGTGTTGTATTTTCTTATTATATGGAATATAAAATATTAATCTTTTAGCTATTTTTGTGGTCATAGTAATGGAGCTTAAGAATTCTGAAGAGTAGAGGTCACTTCTAAACTTTGCAAAAGTACCTACATATTGGACCAAAATGATATGCATGCATTTAACTTCGAAAACTAATGCGTTTTAATTCTTTGTGCGCTAATTTAATTCGTTCTTTTGAGGTTTGAGGAACCAAAATGGGGGAAAAAAGAAGGGGTTCTCCTCAAGCTTATGAAACTTAATCAACATATTATAATGTGCACTAGTTTTCACCCCTTGTTCTACCTAAAAAGCTTGTTTGTTTGCGCAAGTGTGACTCTTGAAAATCGTAAACCCATCTTTTCTGTTCTGTTGTACAGTAGGATATTTGTTATGAAAATGCTTGAACATTTTCCACATGTATTTAAAAGGTTTGTTCATCTCGTTATGCCAACATTTTAGACCTTAAACCCTTTCATGGCCGCCCTCTCCATGTTTTGAAGGATCATATTTTAAAATTCTATCAGTTTTTGGTTCTTTTGTATTGCTGTATTTCATCTATTTGTATGGTTAATCGAGGTTCAAAACTTATGATCAGCAGCGCTCCAGCTAAAAGGCGAAGACCCTCTTAACTTGTAAATACCAAAATGACCTAACAAAGATTAAATATTGAATACCTTGTTGAGATTGAACGGATTAGTTAAAGAATAGAGGAACTGAGAAACTAGTTGGATCTTCAATTCAACACAACATTTGTTCTTAATTTTTATATTTAGTGTTTTTTATGTTTCTAAACCCTTCATTTTATCTTTTTTTTAACCATATATGCTATAATGCTCGGACACTCCGTAGAGTGTTAGCCACAAACATGGCACCCACACGTGACCGGCACGCCAAATGTGTGTGTAGAAATTAAATAAAAGGAAAAAATTCGGACACTGCATGGACATGACATAGACACAGTTGATGGCGTGTTTGACAAATTTTGGAAACTGCGGGTCTCTTTTCATAGTTTACAATGTTTAGGTGTTGAAAGATAGTAACAAAAAAAATTAAAAAATCACAAATTTTTTTTTAGAAAGTTTCAAATAAATGAGGTTACCGTTACCTTGTCCAAATCGACTTTTCTTTCTTCTTGAACATTAGTTTTTCAGTGTTTTTTTTTTTTTGGCAATACTGGCCCACAAATCACATTAACAAATTTTTGTTATCATGTATGTCTTCCTCTTTAACACGGACTAATATTTCTATAAATCTATAATCAGTTAGAAAAATGCATGTATGTATTTATGTGTATATTTATATTCATATATGTTCTTATCAAAAAATAAATAAAAAAATAAAAAAATATTCATATATGTATTTAATTTACATTTAACAGCCGTTTCGTGCCTAAATTTTTTAGGAATTACTATGTCTCGTGTCCATACATTCATTTGATATAAGCTAAATAGTTTTTATTGAAGTCAAATCGTGATTCATGAAACAAAAGGATATTCCATGTAAAGATCGATATTCTGAAGTTTATGTATGGTTCATCTGAAACATATTTGTCGAAGAAATGAATTATATACCACGAGACATTATGTTTTTCTCGTGTTACCAAAATTATGTATATGACATTACACGTGCTCAATTTTTTCGACGCATTCATTATGCATTTATCGGTTTACCCTTTCGCATGTTGCAGCACCACCTATGGCTGGAGGACTCGCGCCTGCCATTGCCTTAACCGATAATGCATTGAATCACTTGAGTAAAATGAGGTCTGAGCGAAATGAAGATCTGTGTCTAAGAATTGGTGTCAAACAAGGTGGATGCTCGGGTTTGTCCTACACTATGGAGTTTGAGAGCAAAGATAATGCTAGACCTGATGATTCTATCATGGAATATAATGGCTTCGTTATAGGTATGATTTCACCTTCTCTTTATAATTGCTTCTTTGTCCAATTTCTTTTTTAACATTTTGCCTCTAACCATGTTAATTGTATTTAAGAGGAACAAATAGAAGTTTATTCCAACCCGAATGCTTTTCAGTGGAGGTTCGTCAAGGACCATAACTTTTCACAAGTGAAACTGAACACAATATAATGTTCCGTGGATACTCGCTTTTTCCTATATCTTTATACTTTTAAATGTGAAGCAAAGAGAGACGGCAGTCAACTCTCGGACGTGATATATTTGTGAAGCAATGTGTGCATTTGCAATCTAAAATTATTTCAACTTATAGATAATCACATGCACACCCTCTCGCTTATTCAGTAATTACAACGAGCCACCTTAAATTTTGCAAATTACCAATACACCATTGTCTCTGACAATTCAAACATCGGGATGATATTGTAATATGCTTTTTACTAGGCTTGTCAATCGGGCCTTATGATCCGAGCTTAGGCTAGCTCAAACTCAAAATAATCGTGCTTGAATATTATAGGCTCAAACTGAGCTCATAAAACTTGTTTCTACGGTTCGGCTCAAACTTGGCTCACACTTTTTACGAGTTCGATCTTATTTTGGGCCTGCTCAAATTATCCACTTTTTCTCAAAATAAATTATCCAACAAAATACATAATAAGAGACTAATTGAATAATATGCTAAATGGAGTAAAAGTTTACGGTAATGTATATTAATAATCAAAAGTTTTATTAATGAAGTCATGAAGTGTAAGACAATGACTCAAAATTTAGGGTCTTTCTCGGGTCTTTCTCGATGTATATGATACTACAAAAACTTTGAAAGTTGTTTCAGAATCTTTATGAAATAAAAGTTATACTAATATATGCATTTCATCCACTTAGGTCGTATATAAGCTAGCTTAAAAATAACTTAGCTATATGACAACAAAACATTAAATTAGAGGTTAAAGTTATGATTGCCTAATGAAGCTAAAAATCGGCTCACAAATTAATCGGGTTTGATTTGTAAGCTCAAACTCAGCCTTGTTCACATTCAATTAGGCTCGGCTCAAATATAAGCAGGCCGAACAATCGGGCTTGGGTAGCTTGACTCAGTTGACATCCTACTTTTTTACTGACAGTGATGAAATTGTAATATGTTTTTATTGATAAAGGAAGTTATGTTAATTTCTCAAACTTGATAGTGTTTTCGGTAATTAGAGTATTACACAGGGTTGTGTACGTAATTTACCCTTATAATCAAGTAAATTTGATGCACTATGTCTCGTGCCTGAGTTTTAACTTACGCGCTCATAAAATGAAGTTTGCGTCTGCATCGTGTTCTTGTCCATGTATAGCATTGAACACTCTTAATGATTCATCCCGCGAGGTTAGTTTCTATGTATCATTGCCCAAATCCTTTTTGTTTGTCTCAACTGAAGAAATAAATTGGATACCCCTTTACTTCATCATTTTCTTTTTCCATTTCTTTTTGGTCGTTTTTCTTTGTCTATGCACAGCTTTTGACAGTCTTTACTGCTCTTATTTACTGTGCAGTTTGTGACCCCAAAAGCCTCCTATTTCTTTACGGTATGCAACTGGACTACAGCGATTCACTAATTGGGGGAGGCTTTAATTTCAAGAACCCGAATGCTACTCAAACGTGCGGTTGTGGTAAGTCGTTTGCTGCAGAGATGTGAATGATGTATACTCAAAACATTGTGAAAAGTTGTATCCATATTTTTATGCTGGTTTCGGTAAATCATGCTGTTGATATGCGAATGTTTCATACTCGAAACAATTATAAAATAGAATCTATATAATTGGTACGTTGTCGAAAAGATGTATCCGTATTTGTATGATCGTCTCATTGTGTAGAAATATTTTGATCGGCACTTGTGGTGAGTGGATGCACATAGGGGCTAGTATTGAAATACCATAAATACGAACTCATTTGTGTGGTAATAGACTTGATCATATATGTTCGATACTCAGCTCGAGATTGATCATTAAAGCTCGTTTGAGCTGGATTTGTTAACATAAATTAAGTATGAACACAATTTCGTGTTCGATTAATTTAGAAGTTTGACTCGATTAGTTAAAAATGATAAAGTAGGTGTCGAAACGTAGAGCTACTTGTTCAACTCCACTAAAGCTTGTTCAACTAACAAAATTCAATCACAAATTTTTGTAGCTCGATAAAATTTCAAAAAAATGTTGAAGAGTACATAGTTCATTTTGACTCAATTCGTTGATAATTTTGAGGGGAAATTACAAAATCTCCCTACCCCACCCCCCAAAAATAAAAAAACTATATCCAAAATTTTCAATCTAAAAGTTCATTCTACAACTTTTTATTCAAAAAAATCCAAATACTATGATTAATAGTTTTTTTTACTAAATTATTCTTAATTATTAAATCAGGAATTAATAATTTAATTTTTCTTTTCAACTCTTTTTATGTGTTGGATTTTTTAAATTGATAAAACTTATAATACAAATTTTATTTGTTTAAGAATAATTTTTTGAAATATTCTTATATAATTATTTTTAACTTTAATACGGTAATTATCTAGAAACACCCTTTTAATTTTTTTAAGAACATTTAAAAATCTAACAATTTGAAATAAAATCATAACCAATATCAATTATCAATATAAAAGTTCAAAATAAATAAATTTTGTATATAAAATTACAATTGAGTAATTCATATCTATAAGGTTAATGACGATTAAGTCCTTGAATTTATTAACGTCGAATGTTGAGTTTTTTTCAATGAAACATTGGTGAAGTGGAATTTTTGGATTGAAAATATTATCATGGGTTTTTAATAATTTTCCCTAATTTTTATTCAATAATAGATTCGATCATATATAACGGTGAATGAGTTGAAACCATTGCGTAGTATGTTGGTTTGGAAGAACGAATTGGTCTAATAAACAGTAACTACCACTCATTCTAAATATTCATCAACATTAGAACTCGAAAGAACGATTTCCTCTGTAAGCGGGAACTACAATTCAATTTGAACATTCATCAACATGACAACGTCTCCTTGTCATCGTGAAATTATACTTCACCAGGTACGATCCAATTATAGCAGATTGTCTGTATATTCATCACATAAATAAAAGTGCAATACACAAAGTTTATTGTTTATAAGTTCAAAAAAATCTCTCATTATTTGAAAAATACCCCATTTACTTTCTTATTTCAACAAAGTCTAAAATAGATTTCACATTACAATTTCACCTTATTGTTTATTTCGGTGTTAATAATACTTATTATCTTTGTTTTGATAAGCAAAAAGTATAAAGCGTGTCACGGATACGGTATCCTACCCCCTACTTTTTCTAGGATATGTGAGGATTTAACCAGTTGTCTTGCAATTTACAAAATATTTATAGAAGTCGCGAGAATTATATAAAGTGTAGACTAAATTTAGAACTCAACTTCAATGGCTCTCAAACTGTCACGTTTCCTGAAATTTCCATAACTCCCTTTTTCCATCTGAAAATCTATTTGAAAGCACATTTCTCTAGAAAACTACCATGACGACTTCTCCTCTCAATACCTATACACCGCCACCGCCTTTCAACTCCACAAACCGCCGCCGGTTCAGTACAATCCAGCTTCAGTTCTCGGTCTCCGACACTCAAACGTTCTGCAGGCCGATCGGGTTTGCGCCACTTCGCCTCCGCCGGTCATCGTACGGCTGCGGCGCCAGGGCGGGTGAGAATCAGAGAGCAGAAAATGGTGCGGTGATGGTGCAGAGTGAAACTCCGGTGAGAATAGTAGCTCTCGTTGGGGATGGTAGCGTCAGCCCCCTCAAATCCACGCCTTGGTATGACGTCATGCTCCACACTGTAAGTAAATAGATACATACATACATATAAAATAAATTATAAACTCTTGAAGAAGATATACCATTTCATTTAATCTGAAACCTGGTTTGTGTAATTTGATATGTTCATATTGATTGTTTACTCTGAAATTTTGCTACAGTTATATTATTATTATTATGATAATCACATTTAATTCATTTTCCTGTGTGACAGATGCTTTAGTGATTATTGAATTTGGCTACTGAGAATAATGAAATTATTTTTTATTTTCAAGGGTTTGAATGTTTCAATTATGAATTTTAGGAGTAGCTATTGTGGTTCAATGAGTAAATGCTAACAAAGTTATACTCCAGTATATCAAATTTATGCTATTGTTTTTTTTTTTATATAAAGAATTAGATTTTACTACTTTGTATAGCAATGCAAAACTGCAACATATTTATATATTTAGGCCTCCTATTTTGGTTATGCATCACTAAGGCCTTTTCACCTTTCTGGTTTTATTTCTGTGTCTAGGCGAAAAAATTGAAATGGGTTGATGAACGCTTTGAAATGCTGGTGTCTACTGACAATTCATATAGAGCTGGTGATGAGACGAAAGTGCAGCTTCGAGAGGCACTAAGCAATGCAAATATTTTGATGATTGTTGCTATTACAAATCAGGAAACCGTGCGATGGATTCAAGCTAATTCTCAAGACATCTCAAACATAATATGCTTCGACTCCTCTCCAGCTTTAACTAACAAATTAGGGGGAACCTTCGTCCAAACCAATACCGCAGGAAGTATATTTACTAAATTGCCCTTGCCTCGACCAAAGAAACTAAAGGAATCGGAAGAAATAGCCCGCTCTGTATTCGAGGCTTGGGATAGACATAATTCTGATGATATAAGGTTCTGTTTGTTAGTTATAATAAACGCTTATATCAAACCAGTTCCAATTCTGAACAACCTAAGGGCGAAAGGCTTTTCGACTCTAAACTGCATGGCAAAAAATTGCGGGCCCCAAATATTAAACTGTCTATTGGACCCGAATTGTCGAAAAGCTCTTCAATGCTTGAACAACTGCAGTCCTGTGGATCAGGTATGTAATTACCGTTGTATCGCCTCATATGAGAGTCCACAACTAGAAGAGTTCTCTTTATGTGTACTGCAAAAGCATAACTGTCTTGAATTGGATGCTAAGATTCCTGATAAACCTCATGTCACCCCAATGGTTAAGTTTCGGGGCGAAGATTTAGATCACGAAATTGCTGAAGATCTTTTTGTGGGCTGGTTGGGGAGTTTGGATTGGAGTTGGCGTGTTGTAGCCGGGCAGAACCCGGCTTACGACCAGTTTCCATGCCAGTACCAGTTGTTCTATAGGGGGAGGGCAAAAGGGTCATTTTGGTACGAGCCTGTTTTTCAGGTAAAGACGCTGGAAGGGGATCTAGTATGGAGACGAAGGAAATACAGAGTCAAAAGAGCAAAAGTCCCAGGGACGTTTTACTTTAGTGTATTGGATAATGGAGTGGTTTCGAATGAATGTTGGACAATAGTTGATGTTTGTGATGATTTGAGTTGGGGTTTGTTTCATTACCACGGAGCGGCTCGTGTAGCAGGTCAGTCGTATACCGGGGCGGTTCTTGTTAGCCCCGATGGGGTGTTTCCGGATAAGAGGTGGGGGCCGAGATTGGGTTCTGCGTTGGATAGATGTGGTATTAAGGAGTGGGAGCTATTTAGTGTTGATAATTGTTCGTGTGAGAATCCGCCTTTAGGTTTGCCCGAGGGTTCGGGTTTGCATTATAAGATCGAAGTCGAAGATTCAGAAGATTCATCTGTAGGTGTGGGGGATGGATGATTCAATATTCATAGACGACAATGTGAGGGTATATAGAAAATGCAGTATTGTGGAAGTTTGGTGATATGGCAAATTGTTGGTGAAAATGTGATGCATTGAGGTAGAGTTCGGTCGGAGCCGGACTGGGCGACTACGCCTCTGGAGTCGGTATAGTTTCAACTTTTTATATATAATCGAAATAGAATTCAAATTTTTTGCTCCGCTTCGAACTCTTTAACTTTACTTTTTTTGATGAGTCGGAATATTTATTTGGCCCTCACGTGATACAGAATCGAGACTCCATTTCTCTCTCTCTCTCTTTTTTTGGTAAATCCATTTCTCTCTATTTAGATTGGACGTATATAAGGAAAACGGAAATGAAATTTATTAATGAGAATGACCAACTAAATTTATGACATGAATTACATAAAGCAATAATTATTGTTAAATGTAAGGTTGGACACAATTTATAATAATAACTGTGAAGTTATTAATTTATAATTTCTTAGTTTAAGTTCAAGAATTGGTTAAAATATTCACAGGAAAAACAAAATGAATGAAAACCAGAAATGCACCAGCCGGGAATCGAACCCGGGTCTGTACCGTGGCAGGGTACTATTCTACCACTAGACCACTGGTGCTTGGATGTTAGATCTGTTTCGCATAATAATATATAGCGATAATTATACTCACACCCGCTCAATGATGAAGTAATTACACAAACCTTCCCTCACTAATTGATAATTACAAATACACCTCTCATGTTAAATATTTCTTACAATTGCACTTCCTGCAAACCTTACAAATGGACCCCGAGGAGGTTTGTGTAATTACCCTATCATTGAGAGGGTGTGAATATAATTATCCCTAATATATATCGGGTCTATTCTATCTTACCTGTGCTTTAACAGAGTTCAGACATCAGACATACTTGGTAAGGGAAAAAAAAAAAGAAAAGAAAACATCACTCGTACGAATAAGTGGATTCATAAAACGGAAAATATTAGATACTTGGTAATTTTTATCTAATCTAATATGACATTGAAGGTTCTGTTTTCCTATCATCATATTTTAAGAAGTGAAATTAATATAAAGTTCAAGTTTTCTATTTTAATCGAAACTCCATATATTCTAATAGTATATCATGGACCTCAATTTCGGTATCCTCCTAAGATTGCAACAAAAAAGAAAAATTAAATCGACATTTTCTTAGAGGATGATCAAAGCACTGATACCGTTAATAACTACTCGGCCCGATCAAATCGTCACAAGGTCCAATCGGGAGAAAAATTAGTGGGAAATTCTCGCCCGCTCCCCGCTCGGCTAAACCCATGTGGATTTTTTAAAATAGCTTACCAATTATATGGCAAGTGTAATACACTCTCCTACTGAAATACACTTGGGTGCGGTCAAACCGGGTCTGGACTAAAATTTTCCAAAAATTAGTTTTATGTTCAGAGTTAGGACAATACACAAGTTCACATAAAATGATTTTAATATTAGTTTTTTCGACGAATCACAGTAATCGTAGCTTCATTCTATGTTGAAGCTCAAATGAGAGATATACTAGAATCCATTAAACTTAGAACCAAAACTCTAAACTCGGGGATCATTCCACAAATGTACATGGTGCAACAAATTCCAGTTGGATCATGTGTGGTAATTTTTCAGCATCGTTGATCCAAGAATTTCACCCTACTCTGTACTGTATATTTTCCCAAGAATTAACATGAGATGTATATGACGCACATGAAACCGATGTAGCCTGCACAATGCAGCATCTATCGCAAGTGTTGAGAAAGTTAAAATTAACAAATAAATATGATACAAAATCAAAATAGTGCCGAGGTCAAAATTGGAAACCTCGAGAAAAACGTGTCGTTAACATTTACGGACATTGAGGTTCGACTTGACTCACAAAAGATAAGAGTTTTTCTCTAAAAACTGTAATTAGGATATTTGTAAAGTGAATAAATAATTAATGATTATCAAGAATTTATTGATATTTATAGTGTTTATATGAATTATGGGCTTAACTATATCGGTATTTTTTCAGCCCAAGTTCATGAGCCCGTTTCTCATCTAATGGGCTTAACTTTTTTTTTTTTTTAGGTAATTGTAAAATATTTATACCCACAAACATCGTTCTTTACATCACACATAAGGAATAAAACTTCTAAACCTTAGTGTTCTCCACAAGACAAACAAAACTCAACAACCTATACAGTGAGAATTAATTCTAAATATTTAAAATATGAACTATGTATGCTTCATCTCTTGGTGCAAGCTTATTGTTTTTCAGCTCCCCAAATTTAAGTTCAAGTTCCACCTGTAGCTCCTTAAAAACAGTATCTACCTGCTTCTCTGTTTGCTCAAAGTATCGCCTATTTCTTTCACTCCAAATTCTATTCACAACTCCCACAATACCTGCAATCAATATTTGTTTCCTTAGTTTCCACCTATTAAAAGCAAATCGTGCCCATTTCATCCATCTATGTAAACTAGTAGGCCATGTATCCACTTTCAGCCATTGCATCAGTTTCTTCAGTAATTGTTTCCCCCAGTCACACTCAAAATACAAGTGCTCAATAGATTCATTAGAAGTTCCACAAAACAAGCAACCACAATCCTCTATCTGTATAAATCTACTCAAGCGATCTCTTGTTAGTAATTTCTTATGCATCACAAGCCATATAGTAAAAGATTGTCGAGAAATATTCAATTTGTTCCACACAATTTCAGCCTGTCTAAGCTGCTGCCCCGTTCCCTTGAGCCAATCATAACAGCTAGATATAGTGAAAATACCTGTTTTTGAGAACTTCCATCTATTCTGATCAAAGCCCTCCTGTATTTTAGCTTTGACTTTATTGATTTTCCTCCACGCCCAACTACAATCAGTGGGAGGAGAATAAGCCCAGAACTCCTTCTCTTTGAGGTATACATTATGAACCCATCTTACCCATAAGGAATCTTTTTTCTGAGCCAGAGCCCAAACCTGCTTTCCAATGGCTGTTATATTCCATAGTTGGCATTTCTTGACGTTTAATCCCCCACATTTCTTCTTGTCACAAACCTGTTCCCACCCCACTGGAATTAGTCTCCTTTTCAACTAAGTATTACCCCATAGAAAGCTCCTACATTTCTGCTCAATCTGCTTCATTATGGCTTGTGGGAGTATGAATAGAAGCCTAATATGTATGCAAAGTCATGAGCACTGAATTAATCAGTTGCACTTTACCTGCATATGACAATTGCCCTGAAGCCCATCTTGTCAATCTCTTTGTAATTTTTTCCAGCAACACATAGCACTCCACTTTATTCCACTTCTTCGGGGAGAGGGGGATTCGTAGATTCTTCATAGGAAACTCACCCTCCACAAAGCCTGTAAGCTCCACAACCTTCTTCTTTGTTTCTGGAGTAGTACCTCTCACATATATGCTTGACTTCCCCTGATTTGCATGTAATCCAGAGGTTTTGGAAAATTGCTGAAATGCAGTCCAAAGGGCTTTCACTGCAGGGGCTGTTGCTTTACAAAACAACATTAGATCATCGGCGAAGCAAATGTTAGTTAGCTCCAAGTTTTTACATCCAGGATGGTATCTGAATTGGGGGTCAAAAGCTGCCTTCTTGAAACTTCTTGTTAAATATTCCATAACAAGGACAAAGAGGAGTGGAGATATAGGGTCTCCCTGCCTCAAACCTCTTTGCCCTTGAAAGAATCCATTGATCTCTCCATTGAGTACAATTGAATAGGTGGGAGTTGTGACACATTCTAGGATCCATTCACTAAATTTCCATAGGAATCTGAACCCCTCCAGTAGTTCTCTTAAAAACTGCCATTCAACTGTGTCATAAGCTTTCCTAAGATCAATCTTCATCAAACACCGGGGAGAGGCATTCTTTCTATTGTACAACCTTATTAGCTCCTGACTGATTAAGATATTTTCAATAATTGATCTTCCTTTGGTAAACGCTCCTTGGTTCTCATTAATCAAGAAAGGGAGGACAGTGGCAAGCCTTTTTGTAAGCATTTTGGACAGACACTTATATAGACTATTGCATAGCAATAGGTCTAAACTCTGATGCATTAGTTGGATGCTCAACTTTGGGAATTAAACTCAAGAGAGTACTGTTGACCTGCTTCAGAAGCTTCCCATGGTTAAAGAACTCAAGAATAGCTTCAGCAACATCATCTCTAATCACATTCCAGGCTGCCTTAAAGTAGCCACTGCCATATCTATTAGGGCCTGGACTTTTAGTGGAATTTATACTGAACATAGCCTCTTTAACTTCCTCTTTAGTAAATGGCTTGGTGAGCATCAACTGCATCTCAATATTTAGTCTAGGCCCCTGATCCATTACACATTCCTTAATATGATCCACAGTTTTTTTTGTTCCCAGCAAGCCCTTGTAAAATTGTACAAAATGATCAGTTACCTTTGAGTACTCTGTGATGATATTGTCTCCATCATTAATACTCAGAATACTCCCCCTATATTGTCGCTGTTGAATAACTCTGTGAAAGTATGCAGTATTTTGATCCCCCATTCTGAGCTAATCAATCTTAGCCTTCTGCTGAAGAAATTTTTCCTTTGCCAAAGATTTTTCTCTGTATTGTTTCATAGCTGCATTCAATTGAACTTGCAGCTCAATATTCATTGGACACTCACCCAATCTCTCCTGTATTCCAGTTAGTGCTTCATATGCCTTATCTGCTTGTATTTCTATATCACTGTAGTGCTCTTTGTTTATCTGTTGTAATCCCCTTTTTAGCATTTTCAGTTTCTGGATTGTTTGGAACATACAAGTGCCTTCCACATTAATATTCCAAACCTGCTGTACAAGTGGCAGAAATTTAGGTGACCCACTCCACATATTATAATACTTAAATGGTGATTTTCTCCTTGCAACTATGACATGATGATGTATGAGCATAGGGCTATGATCTGATAACCCAGGTGGTAAAAACACTGTTGCAGCCCCTGGGTAAGCTTCTCTCCATTTGTAATTCATAAAAACTTTGTCAAGTTTAGAAAATATTCTTGACCCCTCCTCATGATTATCATTCCATGTATAGTGACATCCTGTCCACTTCATTTCCTCAAGGTCATTACATTCTATGCATTCTTGAATCTCCTTCATTTCTGCAACACTAACAGGATTCCCCCCAACTCTATCATCAGGAGCCATAACACAGTTGAAGTCCCCTAAGACAATCCAAGCCTCATTCATGTGTTCTGAAATTTCCACTGACTCCTTCCACAATGGTATTCTTTCATTAGCATGGTTGTATGCATACACTATAGTTATGCAAAACACTTGTTGAGTTACTTTATTCAACACTCTACTATGTATCATCTGCCCATTAGTATGAAGTACATTTACTTCATATATTTCCTTCTTCCATATTTGCCATATCCTACCTCTAGGGTCATCTCTAGTATTAGTTGCAAGTCCCCAACCTGAGCATATTTTATTATATACTGTATTACTATTCCCACATTTGACTTAGCCCAATGTATATTCTTTGGTTTGGGGTCAACTTGTAGTTGACCATTACTTCAGGGATTGAAGTTGCAAATTCTATTATATTAGAGCCTGGTTCAGCAGAGTTCAATTTTACACAAAAAACTCAAATTGATTTCTTTTCTCTCACAAGTCACAACAAGAGGGCTCTTCACAATCTTTACAAGCAGATTATTTCTTTTGTTATTTGTTCTTAGATTCTCTTGTAGTTTCAAGTTTGTAATAAGAGTTTTAACTCTTCTTCTTCTTCCTGTCATGTATTAGTTAGTAGCCAGGGTTACAATTTTTCCCTTTCGTCTTTATTGAATTCATATCAGTCTTGTAATTTTTCATTCTTTATTGTAAAGGTTTCAATCTTTTTTTATCAATAAAATGTCTTTCTTCGTTTTTTAACAGGTATGATCAATACTCCAGACTTTTTCTGTTTTTTTTTTTAATAATTCAATACAAAGACTAAAAATGTCTGGATATTGCTGGAGGGGTACATATACTCTAAGTCTATAACTTCATGGCAGCTTCTATTAGCCCATTCATACATTGTTGCGGAAATTTGAAAAAAAGAAAAAGCAAAAAAGGAGTTATTAATCCCAAAAAGGAGTTATTAATCCCAAAAGGCAAAACACAAAATTAACAGATAAGCTTCCAAAATGATAAAATTCATGAGGAAAAGCAAGAATGTGAGCAGAAATATGCCCAAAAACTATAAAGCTTGATTGCATTCGTTACTTAAATATTACCATATTCCATTGGGAGAAATCATGATATAAAACTTAGAGAACTTGTGACAAAATTTACATATTTATCATAGAAAGACCTGCGGCAGATAATAGAGCTGAAACAACGTTGATATGACAAATTATATAAAGGTGTCCTTCGACACTTCGGACTTAGTATGTCGTATGACCTTAGGAGGAGTCATATACGTGAATATGAAGCACGATTCATATACAGGTCCCTATTATAATAATATTTGCATTACACTACAAAATCCACGTGTTTTTACTGATCCAAGTAGAGTCGATATTCGATCAAGACCGTCAACTAAGTACATGTGTAAGACATCCAATATGAGATGTCCTATCTGTCAATCACTCTACAACACAAGATGGAAACTCTATAAATACCGTCATTTATTGAGTTTCACGGACGGACAATCTGAGCAATAAATATTACGAAGTGTACTTCGTATTGTTCACGATAGTCTACAGACTAGAGAGTATGATCATGTGTTATAAGTACGAGATACTCTTAGAATACGAATCATCGATATCATAATAAAATCACTTGAACTACGTTTAGACTTGATCCCTTTGAGGTACAGCTTGGTGTGCTTTTGAGAGCACGTCATTCTGTTCGTATCCGAGGTCATCTTGACTGAGATAGTGAGAGGTTTATATTCGACCTAGATCAAGCGTAAAAAGTTATTTATGCAGCGTTTCAAGGCTCTGAACGATACAAACCTATCTATATGGTGGCAAAGTAAATGTTATATAGATCAGGTTTTATTGCAACAACAAGCTGTATTCTCAGAATTTGAAGCGGATAGAAATACATAATTTTCATTTTGGACTTTGTGATCTATTTCCTAGTTCCGGTTTCAGGGTTGGTGGAAGTGGCTACAGCCACAGTAAGAAACACTAAATGCAACACAAAATCACAAGTAAATATTTCCAGCATTGTTAATAGAAAAACTGAAGTATTATTCTGAAAAAATAATGGCAATGGATATGATAGCTACAGTTAAATCAGTTTTACCCCCTGTTCTGACTAATTCCATCATTTAATGTCAAACAAATGAACACGGTAGTTTATAACAACTAGCTATTTCCATTACCTCTCTTCTCTTTTTGTGCATGCACAAAGCTAAAGACATCATATAAGTAAACAAATACACATATCATTGAAACATATAGACTATCAGTGCCTGTGAGGATGGAGAAATGGAGGAACTGAGGGCCCGAAATCAACAGGGCCCTCCTCTTCTGGTAATGATTGTCACGACATGGCGGTATAGATTGGAGGCAACCAGTGTTTTAAAAGGCCCCCGGGGCTCGCCTTAAAGCGGGGCATTGCCAAAATGGCCCGGGTCATTGGAGGGAGGTGCAACTCTTGTGGAGCGTACGCCTGATGAGGTGGGGCGCATGCCCCAGGCATCTGGGCGAGCTTTTTTGCACCCCACGACTTGAGCTTTGTCACTGATTACCTTGATGCTAACTTCTCGTGTGGCACTTGGCTTGTAAGATTGTACTAAATCAGACTCACCAATCACCCATGTGCTCGTGTGTGAAAAGAGAATACTACATTATCATTGTCAATAACTCTTACAAAACTTGTATCTATACTTGGTTGGTTTACAAGTGACACTTCTATTTCTATTTATATTGATCCACCTCCCTAATGGACAGTGAATATTTGATAGGAAATTTCATGTTAAGATTTTGATGATGACAATTAGAAGACCCCAAAGTTATGTACGCTTAAATTTCATAGATACTTGTATAAGCGTTTGATCATTAGAAATGTATAGGCTCTATTTTATCTTTTACTCTTCACATTCTTAGATCAAGAAGTCGTTTAGGTTAAGCGTTTGATACTTTCTGAGTGAGCTTATCAAGACGGAGAAATCTGAAGACTTCAAGCGTCCAAGAAATCAATAGTGAATGAAGTTTGAAAAAGTTTACTCTAAGCGCCTGACATGTTCTGAGTGAGGTGTCAAGTAACGAAGACTGAAGTCTCAAGCGTCTACACTTCTAAATGAAGTCTGAAGACTTTTCCAAGCGTTTAAACATTAAATAGTCCTCCAGATTAAATGGAACTTTCAGCTCATGAATGAAGCGTCTATCAAAAGATAAACATTCTCCTGAAGCGTCAGATCGGAAGGAGTTTAATGCAAATATTCTCAAAGCATTAAATTCCAACGGGCATTTATTTCAAATGCATTAAATGTTGATAAGAGCATTAAATGTGATAAGCACTTTCAGACGTACGGAGAAGCCACCCTATTGGACTGTCAACTATTCAAAGACTGCAGCACCAACTTTTGTGCATCAGATTTTCAAGAAAAAGGACAAAAGTTGTTCACTCGCGGAAGTGAGAGACACGCGCCCTTGCATGTGTCAAACGGACACTTTTTCCAAGAATGCCTATAAATAGAACTTCAACAACAAGCCAAATACAAAGAGAACAATTATCAAGTCGAATTTCTGTTGCATTGAAGTCTCATTCCTTACAATCTCAGAAAAGCCAAACTTTCAAGAAATTATTCTCTTTGCTTTTCATCAAATCCTGAAACAGTCAACCCAATATCTCAAACATTCTTTTCGAAGAAACTACACTACTACTGAGATATTCCCAGTTGTTTGAACTTCATCAAAATCAAACAAACCCTTTTAGAAAAACCCCTATCCAAGCCTCGCGATCTGTGTGAAGTCGAAGTTGGATACTTGCCAAATTTCTGGGTGAAAGAAGCAAGGGGATTGAAGTGATTTGGAGCAGAAATCTGTGTGATCAAGAAGCTCAAGTCATCGACATCCATCTCTCCCTCATTTGTAGAAGATTTTGTGTGATTCTTTGAGAATCATTTTAGTGGATTGCCTCCAAGTGTTCGAGGAGAAGAAGGACGTAGTTGAGATTACACCACCCAACGAACCTTACAAATATTGTGTCATTTACTTTTCAGTCAATTCTTTTATCTATCATATCATTGCATAAACTGATTAAGTAAACACAATCGAACGCCAAGCACTAAGAAACTTTCTGTGACGCTAAAACTTTTAAAAGAAGGCTACAAAAATCATTCCGCTGTGCTAACACTGATCAAAGAACTGAACGCTCAAATCTACTCGGTTAAAGTATTCAATTCTTGAAATCTAAGTTAACTTTATAAAAACAGTTTTCATTAGACGCTTCACCAAAGCGCCTATATTTTAAGTGAATGCTTAAGTCAAGCGTTAGACTCTTCAAGCGTCTAATTTTTCAAGCATCCGAAAACAATTTCATTACGAAATCTTTTGAAGTCGAAAAAGATTTCAGGGTCTATTCAACCCCCCCCCCTTCTAGACCCTTTCATATGCCACTTGGGACCAACAATATTCATTTGATCTGACAGATACAAGTGACACTCTAAGAATATTCCTTAGGATATTCTCTATCCTAGAAATTTGCTATCATTTTCACATGTTTCTAAAGAGGTCCACACATCTCTACAATATTCTACATAATTTTAGATTAACTATCGTTCTACGTTCTTCTTGAGTATTCTAGTACTTTCCAGAGTCAGACTTTTCTAGAATTTTCAAGACCTTTTAGAATACTCCAATAGCATCTAGACTCCCGTCTATGAGCAAAAAGACACGTTTCGATTATCTCAAAATATTTCAAATTGTCGACGCATGACAGTACGCTAAGGTTGTTTCAACCCGGATATAATGATTTTGGCTCCTTATTGATTTATTCTAACTTCCAAGCAAAAGTCCGTCCTCTTTTGGTGGAAAAAGTGTTAATGAATTGGATGGTTTGCAAATCTGTGGTGTTAATGAAGTTGAATGTTTAGAATTGGGATTGGATGATGAAAATAATGATCTTAAGCAAGAGTTCTAGGCAAGAGTTGAACTTGAACTTTTAGCTTGCATGGTTGAATTTTTACCTTTTTTTTACTCTTTATCTTACTATCTTAATCTTTTTCCTCAATTTTTGTAATTTTTTGTTAACTTGAACTGATTTTAACATTATTTTATATTTTTTTAATATAAAAAACTAAAATTTGCCGGCCATACGCCTCGCGCCTTGGGGCTTACGCTCCGCCCCAGGAGATATAGAACATCCCGCCCCATGCCTTCGCCCTTTAAAACACTGGTAGTAATCCCAGGTTTTTAATTGTAGTTAAACCAAACTATAGGGACACAGTGATTCTGAATTAGTAGTAGCAGTCAATCTGTCAAATACCAAGTTTACATGCTTATAAACAATACCATTGTTAAAGGCAGTGAAAAAAGCTCATTTCATATTATAAGATTATAGAATTAAAACCATCATCCATCTAAATCTGTAGTAGCAGTCAATCAGTTGAACACTCAGTTTTCAGGCTTATTAAGGACACCATAGGTAAAGCCCTTGAAAGAAGTATTCAAAAACAAAATCAACAGTGCACTTTCACTGTGGTAATAGCAGTCAATCTTTCAAAACTCGGTTCAAACCATCAGCATGTGCCTATGGAGCATTTCCAACATTCCCCGGTATCAAGTGTGTGAAAGCATCTGGAGCAAAAAGAATCCTTAAGATATTTCTTTGCTCCTCTGATAATCGTAATTGGCCTCTTGGATCATCAAAGGTTTTACCTTTTTGTTTATCACCTTTCCCAATTTCATATATGTATTAAATAAATGACAGTGGTAAGATTTTACAAACAGATCAAGATTTCAAGCAGTAATAGTTGAAAAAATATTTTACTAAATCTCATAATAAAAACAAAATAACAAACCACAAGAATTGATAAAACGAAACCTAGTCACTAAATCAAAAAAACCTAATCAATGAACAAATCATAAAACCTACTCAGAGTCGATTAAATAAAAAATTTATCAAAATAAAACAGAGAATGAAGTTGATTAAATAAAATAGGAAATGAAGTGACTAACAGAAGTTATCAAAATATTATCAAAAAACAACAAACAGCATGAACCGAATCATCACTAAATCAACAAATTCTAATCATCAGTAAATCAACAAAACCTAATCTAAGTCAATTAAATAAGGAACATAATCAAAAAACAGTGAATGAACAGAAGTTATTAAGAATCGATTGAACCGAACCTAAACATCACTAAAGCAACAAAATCTAATCATCACTAAATCAGCAAAACCTAATCTAAGTCGATTAAATAAAAATTTCATCAGAAAAAATTGAATGAAAGGATTGACAAAAGTTATCATATCACTTGATATGAGGAGAAAAAACTAGAAATTGTGGCGTTGAAATCCTGGAGAAGAGCACCAACACAAAGAACACAAAAGAGAAGAGATAGAGAGAGAGAGAAAAAAAAGAGAAGAGAGATACAGAAGAGGGAGAATTTGATATTAAATCATTGAAATAGTCAAAATGCGGAGCTTATATTCTGTTCCAAATAAGAAGACGCTTCTATCAAAATGACATAAACTGATAAAAGACGGGTTTATTGCAAATTACCCCCTGTGTTAGTTCAAAATCGCTAAAAATCCCTCTGTGTTAAATCAATATGCAAAAACACTCCTCTGTTAATGTAAACCATGCGAAAACCACTTTTTCGTTAGGAAATTGATCAAAATGTACCTTTAAAGCATCTCTATACTTTTGTTTTGTAGTGAATTTCAACCCCACCGACACGACAAAGGCACATTTTGATCAATTTTCTAACGGAAAAAGTGGTTTCGCATGGTTTACATAAGCAGATGGGTGTTTTTGCATATTGATTTAATACAGGGTTTTTTTAGCGATTTCGAACTAACACAAGGGGGTAATTTGCAATAAATCCCATAAAAAACCCTTGCATGTGAAAAGCGTATAAGGAAACTACAAGCTTATTGGCACGTAGCAAAATCTCATAGCAACTACTCGCTTACCGGAAGAACCGGTAGAAATCAACTGAAACCTAGTACAAACCGGATCTGATGCTGAATTTGTTCTTTGCCATGACTTCAAGTAACACATTTAACTTTGCAACTTTTGATCCTTTAATTTTACGGGCAGCAGGAGAAAATAACAAGAACATAGAACTGGTAAAAACCGGCTGAAATCCAGTACAAATTGGATTTGATGTTGAATCTGTTATTTGCTATGGCTTCTAACGCCTTTTAATGCAATCTTTAATCCTTTAATTTTACGGGTAGTAGGAGAAAATAACAAGAACATATCTAAGATTTTAGAGATAGTGAGAGAGGGAAGGAAGAAGAGACGTTTTAGGGAAAGAAGAGGCTGCGCCCCGGGGCTCACCTCGAGGAGGGGCATTTCCAAAATGCTCTAGGGCATTGAAGGAGGCTCAATTCATGCGGAGCGTTTTCCCGATGAGGTAGGGCATACGCCTCGGGTGTCTGGGCTCGATTTTTTGCGCCCCATAGCTTGGGCGTACTATCACGGACTTAGCTTCGATGCTCACGTCCCGTGCGACACTTAGCCTCCAATCCGTCTCCTTCGAGATTGTATTAAGTCAGACTCGTTTCTACACTTGGTTGATTTACAAATGACACTCCTAATTCTATTTATACTAATCCATCTCTCTAGTGGACAATGAAGATTCATTTGATTCTACGGATAGGAGAAACTCTCTATAATACTCCAAATTTTTTAGGATATTCTCTATCCTAGAAACTTTCTATCATATTTATATATTTCTAGAGAGGTCCACATATCTAAGACATTCTACATACTTTTACTATAATCTAGAATAATTTGTGACATTCTACATAGTTCTACTCTATTCTAGAGCTCTCCGCAAGGATCTACATTCTTCTAGAATATTTTAATACTTTCTAGAGTCTTCTAAACTTTTCTAAACCTTTTCAAAATACTACAATAAGCTCTAGACTCCCGTCTATGAGCAAAATGACACCTCCCAATCGTCTCAAAATATTTTAAACTATCGGGCATGACAGTACGCCCAGGTTGTTTCAGCCCGAATATAATGATTTGGGTTCTTGACTTATTTTAACTTTCAAGCCAAAGTCCACCATCTTTTGGAGGAAAACTTGTTAATGAATTGGATGATATGCAAATTGGTGGTGTTAATAAAGTGGAACGTTTAGGATTGCGAGCTGATGATGAAGATAATAATCTTAAATAAGAATTTTAGGCAAGAGTTGAACCTGAACTTTTAACTCGTATGGTTGAATATATATATATTTTTTAACTCTCATTTCCATCATTTTTTGTATTTTTTGCTAATTTGAATCAATTTTTAACATTATTTTATATTTTTTATTATAATTATAAAAAACCAAATTCACGGGGCTTACGCCCTGTCCTAGGAGACACAGAACGTTCCGCCCCGTGCCTTCGCCTTTTTAAACACTGGAGGCACCTAGGTGCCTTGTAGTGGTGGGCATCTACAGATTCCTTTATTAAGTTCATAATTCTAAAGGAGTTTAAATTTTAAATAGGCGAATAGCTGAAACATTTAAAAATATTAAATAAAGGTATTCAAATGTGTGATACATTTGGACCCAATTATACAATATTGCTACCAAACTCATCTATTGTGGTTACGTTTGGGTACTTTTTGAATTGCAACTTTGTATATGCCAACAATTGTGCTCCTCATTGAGTATTTCAGGATGTGCTTCCCAAAATCTGTTCTCGATTATATTACAATATTTGACCACAACTATCATGTGTGATATACCAACACCACCTTCTTTATTGTCCACCATTTCCATCACCTGCCAAAAACTTTAATATAACTCCATGCAAAAAATAAAATATAGAAATAAAAATAGCAAGACAAGTCAGATAAGCTATATATATACACGTGAATTTCTCTTCCTGCTATTTTCCTTCAGTGCCTTTTCAATTGGCTTTCGATGTATAATTCAAATATCAAAATGCTGTTTCCGAGTCCTCATCCCAAAAATCCATACGTTAAAGAACCTTCAAAGCATAGATCTACGCTTATAACTATTTAAGGGTAAATCACATAGGTCATGAGACCCTAATTACGAAAAACAGCCCGAGATTCGAGAAATTACCATAATTTGATCATTTCTCCCATCAGTAAAAGCATATTTCAATTTCACCATTTGTCATTAAAATGCATATTACAACTTTGGCCACTATTTGCCGAGTTTCCAGGATAGGACATTCACCTGATTATTTGCAAAACCTCCGGGGGCTTATCAATTATCCAATAAGTGAGACGAAGTTCATGCAATTATCCCATTTTTTAAAGCTTGTCCTAATCATAGGACCTTCAAACCATTCATTTTGTGCACACATCTTTTCGTTGATTTCCCTTTTGTTGGATGTAGGAACCGATGTGGGGTGGGGTTGGGGGGAGGGGAGTGCAGGAAGTAACCTTGTCCCAGTAAACAGATGAACCCCGTCGAAACATGAGTGGTAATGTGTTGTAATAATCCACAATACCAGACAGCTGAACTAGAAGTTCATTTTTCTCCTGAGCTTGAGTACCCTGCATAATTAGCAAATAAGAACCAAAACCTGAAAATCAACAGAAAGATTGGAGCTAAACCAATTATAGACTAAGTAAAAGATCTTAAATACTCAAACTCCATATGACTCAATTTATCCATTTGAGGAAATACAACAATTGTCGACTTTTCTTTTCAACCAATTCAAATGTTATTCCGTTTTCACACAAATCCGAAATACATATTTCTTTTCTCACTTCCAAAGGATATGAGATCAGGACAGAAAGGAAATTGAATATAAGCCTAATTTCTTGTTTATTAGAACAAGGTAGAGAAACACAATCTAATACCGTGAGGGTATAACACCAGTATATAAAGTTATGCAAGCCTTATAATTTTCTCAAGTAAAACATGCTCAATGGAAGCTGAGCTATTAATCACACAGGACGTCTAAGCTGCTATATAGACAAGATATCCTAGAAAAGTAAGAACCTTCAAGTAATTTTGCGCCTCGCTTTTGCTCTTCCCGGACTTCACAAGCATCCAGAAACTAGTATTGTACTGATTGTTGATGTGACCTGCAAAATCCAAAAGTTTAACAAGGGATGAGACATAATATATAGAAAACGTTATAAGAACAAAAATTCAGATATGTGGAGTCCAAAAATAAACAACAAAGTAAGGTATATCACAATTGGATGACCTCTTCCTTCAAATGAAATCATCGCATGTACCACAAAAAGAAAACGGAATAAAGAAAATAAAAACAAAACTAACTCACAATCAACTTGTCTCCATGCTAGATAATCTCGAAGTATCTGACAGGACGGGTAGCAAACAGCACGACCATCGAAATATGGAGAGAAATTCATCTCTTTCTGCGGAAAAAATTCCTTCCACTTCATAGTGTACATAGAAGAGAAGAAAGACACAACTGCAGAAACTATTTCACTGCAAAATGATAAAAATAAGAAAGGCATAAATGAGTGGACTATTGGACAAAGAAACTAATCAACCGGAGGCAGCAACATCATATTGCAAAAGATTTTTTCGGAATCTTAAATTGGTCTTTATCAACTACTGAATGAAAACTTTCCAACCTCTATCCCCAAGATCCTTCCAGATCTTATCATGCAAAATGTTTTTTCATCTCCTATTTCTCCTCACATATGCTCACAAAGTGGATAAAGTAACTCCTTAAATATAAAATTGACATGAAGTATATACACTTGGTGGACAGGTGTATTATGGAATAGAAGATATATACCTGGCATGCCTTTCATAGAGCTGAGACTCTTTCTTCAAAACAAAGCTGAAAGTTACAAAGAACTTGTCAAACACAAATGTAGATATATGTCATTTGACCTATAATGAAACTGAAAACTGATTTATTACCTGTACTCATCACTGACCCCATAAGCAAAGACTATATCCTTAAACTCTTCTAGGACACTGGTCGCACATGAATTCATTAGGTCGAGAGCATGAGCATCATTTGGCTTCTCAAATTCATGAACTTCAGAAAATCTGCCACAGACCCAAGGAAACACAGCCGAGTGCTATTTACGATATCATAGCAAAAAGAATTTCATTTCAGCATTTTTTTTCAATATGAAGAGACAATTCAAGCACTGAATTGGGACACAGACCATACTGCGATTGTGAAACGAGAAAGTAATTGTTATCATGGATTTCATTAAAAGAAATTCCATCAACTCCAATCAAATGCCACCATTAGATTTTTCTGCAAGTAATTACTAGGAAAGAAAATGGTATAGAGCTAAGCATGAGCAGGTTACCTATGAAAATGGCAACCATCAATGCGAATAACGATCCATGTGTTTGGCATCAATCTGCTCTCATATTGGAATGACTTAAGATACTCAGGTTTCGCCCTGTTTAAATCTTCAGTAAATTGACCCAGCTCCTTCAGAAGACACGACTGGTCATTCCAGAACCTTCTCGCTGCAATATTTCCTGAATGAACCGTTATGACCTTCCTCCTTGGTCTTTTGACAGGATAGCCATCATCTTTGTACTTCACAATATCTTCAACCTAAGTCACATTGAACAGATACATTAGTTTGATGTCTTCAACTGAAGTCATACTCAAAAGATCGAAATCAGATGCATGTGTAAAGATATAAGCCAGCTTGTCTGCAGAGAAACGTTTTGAGTATACAACAGCTACAATCCAAAAATAGGTATCCAGAAATTCATTATATATATATAGTGGGGAGAAGAGCAGAGACGACGAAGAGGAAGGAACATACCTCTATTTTAAGAGCACATGTCCCTTGGCGAAAGATTTCTGGAAGATCTTTCTTGTAGTTGATGTTAAAGCACTGGTAAAGCAATTCATTTCTGTCTTGCTTCTGAGATCCCTAAAAATCAGCAGTCAAAGGTAACCACAAGTATTTAAATTAGATAGACATGATGATCTTACAGTGGAACAAAAGCAATGGAAATAACAGTTTGTAGTTCACTGATTGTCGAATTCATTTCAGATAACAGACTACATAGAAGATGACTTGAAAGCTTTTCATGTAGATTGAATTCAGCAGAGATCTATAGCCTGCCAAACATATGCTGAAACTGTATATATGCTGCCTGTTTTTTTCCAGTCTAATCAAAATAGTACGTGACATGAGTGAAAAACATTAAATAGGGCCTTCCATTTGGTATGTGAAGTTGTAAAGTTCATTATGGAAATTATTTAGTGTTAGTCATCATCAGCCACACCAGCTAAAGAGGTAAAATGTGACATGTTCTACAGAAAATGTCAAGTCTAGGTTTTTCAAGCTCAAGTAGAAGCGTACAAGCCATAAGGTAAAACATACACCTTCGAAAATAAATTTGATTAGCACAATCCCATCTTTTGCAAGTAACATGTGTTAAGTATCAAGTATTAACAACTTTTGACAGAGTCGGAGGCTTCTTTTTTTTTAAAGCAATATGACATAATAGGAAAAAGGAGTTGTATTGTTTATGAGAAAGAAAATCCCAGTGACATTTAATTCAGCCAAACAATCCAGTGGACATTTCTTAAGGACTTCAGAGATTTACCCCGACGAGCCCAAGAATTCCATATGATCCAGAAGAGACGCTGATTATAACCAATAGGAATCAAAATTAAATCATAAAACTATGTTTAAAGCATCAAACATTTATTTTAGATAGACAAACAGCCTGTTTGAACCATAGCCACTCACTTTCAGCATTTTGTCTGCTTCCTTTTCAGACTTTCCACTCTTAATCAGCTGCCAAAAACAAGTATCAAACTGGTTATTTAAGTGACCTGCCATAAAAACAATGAGTTTTAATTTATCAATACAAAACCGCTCTACATTAAACAATTTTATTTCCCCAAATTAGAAGATCGATCGCTGCTACTATAGAATGTAATGCAGATGCAAATGCAATACTACATACACGATAATGTATAATTTGAAATCCATCGTACTGGATTAGAAGCATCATTGGAAGTAGTATAAAATGGCTTACATTCATTTTGTCTCCATGCAAGATATGTCTGAAGAACCTCCACAGACGCACAACAAATAACTCGTGACTGAAATGAAGGGGCATATCTCAGGTCCTTCTGAGGGAACAGTACCTTCCATTTGGTCACGTAAACTGATGTGAAGAAAGATACAATGAGGGAGAGTATCTTGCTGCAAAGCATTATATAGTCAATAATTATGCTTATCATTCAAATAGAACACAGAAGCAGAATGATTTAATACCACTCCCTCATATTTATGTAACAATGTAAAAATAAAAATAAAAAATGTAGAACATATATACTCAGGAAGCCCAAGTTCTGCTAGGCAAGTACATAAGTTGACAAAACAATTAAACAGCTGAGCCTGAAGCACAACAATATCAACTTATTTTTCTTCTATATGTATAGCAAGATAGAACGATATCACAAGTAGATGCCACATATTCCTCAGAAAATCTAAGTTCTTATCGCATATAATCCACTCCATAAAGCATCCCTTATTTAAGTCTAGACGTCGAGTAGAACACGAGTTTCTCAAGAAACTTATAACACACATTTATGATAAAACAATAGAATCTAAAGGAAAAAGTGATGTCACCACGGTTGAAGCTGCATACATCAAACTTGCTTACTTCAGATAATTTTATTGAACAGATTGAGAGAATGAGGACGAAAGTTTATTTAGTTTGGGATAATGCATCAGTCAACTATTACAACTGAGTTATTTGTATATAATCATATTACCATGTGTATAATTGTATTGATACCCTTAACAATTTACTATCGAAATTCCTTGGTCACTTAAGAACATAAAAGTCATATTCAATTCCCTAGAAAGAAGTTGATGCCGTCAAAAAATTCTCATTTGGTATCTAGGAAACCATTTGAATCGGAACCCAATAGGAGCATCACCATGCTCGTTCATTCTCGCGATACAGTTTATTTGAATTTCCAATCTATTGTTGTAGGTCTTACATTACACATGAAAATCCCGCCATGCAACTCTGCATAAGTGCTCCATATATAAAACTCTTTTAGCTCACTAATTAACTGCAATCAACATTGACTCAACCATCTCTTAGGTTACTTAGCATCCAGTTATCAGAAAGTACCCCAAGCCAAATGGTTTTCCATCGAACGGGTTACTAATTATGGATTTTAACCAGATGGAAATACCAGGAACAGCTAGCAAATCCAGTATGTTAATAACAGAAATAGAATATCCCAAAACTCTATTCTTAATCTTCTTGTATCTTTGAACTGAATTTGTCATTATCGTTTTAGGAAATGGAAAACAACTCAAAAAAGCAACTGCCACGACATGCTAACCTCCTCCATTGAAGATCTCAATTATCTAATCTTCTCTTTTACTTGTTGCAATCACTAGTCCTATAAATCCACCCGCAAACCCAAAAGATCACGTAAAAGTATCTACACACCTATGAATTTGTTTAAACAATGAATCACTAGAAAATCACAAATATATATAAGGGGACTAGAAAATCACAAATGTATATAAGGAGACTTGCCATTGCTTAGCACTATTTTTCCTCCCCGACTTTTTCTTGATAAAAATCAAAATTAATTGAAAAGTTTACAAAACACCATCGGTAGGCAATAACCAATAACTAACAATTAGAGCAGCTCCCGAAACTGCAAGCTCCAATCAAGTACCATGACCAGGGACGGAGCTGGGGGGGTGGCTGGAGGATGTCACCGCCCCCCCTCAATTTTTTTTTAAATTATTACTATCCATAAAATTTTTAAAATATCCATTTTAGCCCCCCCTCAAAAAAAATTTCATTACTACCCATAAAATTTTCAAAATATCTATTTTTGCCCCCCCCCCCCCTCAGTGACATAATTACCCTCTATATTATTCAAATTTATTGTAATTGAACCTAGTTCCTTATTAGATTTTCCCCATAAATATAGCGTACCGTACCGCGGGGGGCTCGCACCCCCCTTAAATCCTTCATCTATTTGACAAAAAAAAAATATATGTATAACTATATCACAACAATCTCGCCCCCCCTCCGATTGAAAATCCTAGCTCCGTCCCTGACCATGACTCTCAAGGAGGACAATAAACCAAATCTTTCACATTAACAACACCACCATTGAAACCGGACAGTTATTGCAAAATAGGTAAACACAAGATTTTATGACAAATTTAGTGAAAAGATTATAAGCACTGCAACAATGGAACACACAAACCTGGCGCGCCGCTGGTAAAACTTCGTTCCCTTTTTGAATATGAAGCTGAAAACAAAGAATAAACTATCATAAAAATAAACCAAAAATATTAAACGAAAGAAGAAAAAAGAAGATATCATTTGTATAATATGTCAATTCTTCACCTTTACTCGTCATTGTAACCATAAGAGAAAATAATATCTGGGAAATGCTCTAAAACAGCCTTTGCACATTCATTCATCAACTCCAATGATTTCTTGTCATTTGGTTTCTCAAACTCATGCACTTCAGAAAATCTACTCCAACATCAGGAAATTCTTTTTATATAAAAAGGGTCATAAATTTGTGAAATAATGTGTAGAAACTATGCTACCAAACATACCTGCGAAAATCACGACCGTCAATGCGGACAACGATGATATTAGGCGGCATGATCTCATCCTCCACCTCAAACGACTTCACATACTCGTACATGCTGTTTGCCATTTCAGTAAATTACATAATTTGTTAGTATTCTTGAGTTGAACAAATGTCGAACGGAGTGATAGAAAAAGCTACACTGAAATAGTATTTCGAAGCAAAAACGTGGAGGTGGTGGTGCGCGGTATGGCACGGTGGCGTCACGGTGATGATTCAAGGTTTAGTATCAAGAGGTTTTTTTTCTTCTTTTTGGTAATTAGAATGAGGGAAACCGGAAAATTAGTCAAATATTCCTAATCCGTAATTAAAATAATTGAAAATCAGTCCATTTCCATAATTTTTAGATTTTTCAAAGTAGACACGTAGACCGTTCCAAAAGTGTATGATACATTATCAAGATACGTGCAGGATGAAGCAATTTTGTCTTCAAACATAAGCTAAAACTTGTTGAAAGTTTTGCGGGACTTCCCAATAAAGTTCATAATACATTGTACGATGCTCAAAATCATAAACTATTTTTTTACTTTTAAAGTAGACACATAGGGCCTTCATGAAATGTATGACACATTATTAGAAAATGTATAATATAAAACAATTTTTCCTTCAAACTTAACCTAAAATTTATCAACAGTTTTGCGCAATCTTACGAGAAATTTTGTAACGCATTGTAGGATGCTCGGAATCATAAACCATTTTTTTTTCTTTTGAAAGTAGACACATAGGGCATTCTAAATATGTATGACATGTTATCAAGAAAGTTCATAATGCACAGTACGATGCTCGAAATCATAAACCGCTTTTTTACTTTAAAAGTAGACACATATAGCTTTTTCAAAATGTATGACATGTTATGAAGAAATGTCAAATATGAAACAATTTGTACTAATAATTGGTCCATTTTATGTACTAATACGTCCGTTTAATGTCCAAATACATCAATTAATAGATAAATATACGTCAATTTATATGAAATCATACATCAGTTGAAATGAAATAATACGTCCATTTAGTTTACTAATACATCAATTTTAATGTACAAATACATCAATTAATAGATAAAAATACGTCAATTGATATGAAATCATATGTCACTTAGTATAAAATAATATGTCCATTTTATGTAATAATACGTCACTTTTAATGTCCAAATACTTCAATTAATAGATAAAAATATTTCAATTGGTATTAAATCATATGTCACTTGAAATGAAATAATATGTCCATTTAATATACTAATACGTCACTTTTAATGTACAAATATGTCAATTAATAGAGAAAAATATGTCAATTGATATGAAATCATACATCACTTTGTATGAAATAATAGGTCTATTTTATGTACTAATACGTTAGTTTTAATGTCCAAATATGTCAATTAATATATAAATATACATCAATTGATATGAAATCATACGCCAATTGAAATGAAATAATACGTTCATTTAACGTACTAATACATCAATTTTAATATACAAATGCATCAATTAATAGAGAAAAGTACGTCCATTGGTATGAAATCATACGTCACATTGTATGAAATAATTCATCCACTTAATATACTATATGTCAGTTTTAATGTACAAATATGTCTATTAATAGAGAAAAATACGTCAATTGATATGAAATCATACGCCACTTTCTATGAAATCATACGTCCATTTTATGTACTAATACGTCACTTTTAATGTCCAAATACGTCAATTAACAGATAAAAATATGTCAATTGACATCAAATCATGCGTATGTTGAAATGAAATAATACGTCTATTTAATGTATTAATACATCAATTTTAATATACAAATATGTCAATTAATAGAGAAAAATACGTCAATTAATATGAAATCATACGTCACATTGTATGAAATAATACGTCCATTTAATATAATAATACGTCACTTTTAATGTACAAATACGTCACTTTTAATGTACAAATACGTCAATTAATAGAGAAATATACGTCAATTGATATGAAATTATACGTCACATTGTATGAAATAATACGTCCATTTATGTACTAATACGTCACTTTTAGTGTCCAAATACGTCTATTAATAAATAAAAATATAAGTCAATTAATATGAAATCATACGTCACTTAAAATGAAATAATATTATGTCACTATGTGTCGTTATGTATTAAACATCGACACTATTAAGTATACATACAACATCAAAATGCATAATATACTTCATTATGTATTACAACATACTTCATTATATCTTCACATGTGCTAAACCCTAAACCCTAACCTCGAACCTATAAACCCTAAATCCTAAACACTATGACACCACATACTCTAATAGTAAATGTTTCGAAATTCAATGTTCAATGTTCACATATATCTAATTAAATTATGCATTTAGCATAATTCAATGTACATTTTTTCACTAACTAGTATTACTTTGTATTTCCAAAACTCATTGTTCACATATACTACTAATAGTGATCACTTGATCGTGTGAGTTTTTAATTTTGAGATACTCATACACAAGATTATACTTAGGCATTTTATTTACTTAATAGTATTTATATATAATGTCATTAAGGTGCATTAAACAACATACTTGGAGTAGAATATGCATTGAACAAATATACCAAGCACTATATTTATCCAAACTACTAATAGTTATCACTTGACTTTATGTGTAAGAATTTATGATTTTGAGATATTTATACATTTAAGTATATATCTTTAATATTGTTCATTTATAATTTATCTTTACCAATAATTTGACGTATCGTTACAAATAAATATGTATTGTTACAACTACTATGATGAATATACAATGACGTATTACTACATATGAATTGACTTATTATTATTTATTACATATCAAATGACGTATGATTACATATAGGATGATGTATTATTACACATACAATGACGTTTAGTTACATATATAATGTCGTATTATTACATATGAATTGACGTATTATTACATATTAAATATCGTCTTATTACATATGAATTGACATATTATTACATATCAAATACGTATAGTTACATATATATAATGGCGTATTATTATATATAAAATGATGTATTACTACATATCAATTGATGTATAGTTATATATAAAGTACTGTATTATTACATATGAATCAACATATTATTACATATCAAATGACGTATGCATGGTTACTTATAAATTGACGTATTACTACATATCAATCGACATATGGTTACATATAAAGTGATGTTTTGCTACATATCAAATGGCATATGGTTACATATAGTTACAATAAAAATGACGTATTGTTTATTTTTTTTCATTTTTTCACTCAATTGACATATTAATTGATGCTTTGAGATATTTATACACTTGAGTATACATAATTAAATATTCTTCATTTATGACGTATCTTTACCAATAATCTGACGTATCGTTACAAGTAAATATGTATTGTTACAACTAATATGATGCATATACAATGACGTATTACTACATATGAAACGTCGTATTATTACATATCAAATGATGTTTGATTACATATAAATTGATGTATTATTACATATACAATTACGTATGGTTATAAATAAAATATCGTATTATTACATATGAATTGACGTATTATTATGTATTATATGTTGTATTATTACATATGAACTGACATATTATTACACATCAAATGACGTATGGTTACATATAAATTGATGTATTACTGCATATAAATTGACGTATTACTACATATCAATTGATGTATGGCTACATATCAATTAACTTTATTGATAGTTTTGCGCGACATCACGAAGAAGTCCACAACGCAATGTACGATGTTCGGAATTATAAATCATTTTTTTGCCTTTTAAGGCAGACACATAGAGACTTCCAGAAATGTATGACACATTAACCAAAAATATCTAATATAAAGCAGATTTGTCTTCAAACATAAGCTTAACTTTACTGACAATTTTGCGCTACTTCACGAGAAAGTCAATAACACATTATACGATGCTCGGAATCATAAACCATTATTTTTTTTAAAAGTAGACACATAGGGCTTTCAAGAAATATATGAAACATTATCAAGAAACGTCTAAGATGAAATAGATTTGTCTTCAAACATAAAATAAAATTTATTGACAGTTTTGCACGACTTGACGAAAAAGTCCATAATGCATTGTACGATGTTCGGAATCACAAACCGTTTTTTTTTTAAAATTAGACACACAAGTATTTCTGAAAATGTATTCAAATTATCAAGAAACGTCTAGGATGAAGCATTTTAGTCTTCAAACATAAGTTAGAATTTACTGACAGTTTTCTGTGACTTCACGAGAAAGTCCATAATGCATTGTGCGATGCTCGGAATCACAAACCATTTTTTTTCTTTTGAAATTAGACACATAGGGATTTTGGAAAATTTATTACAAATTATCAAGAAACATCTAGGATGAAGCAGTTTTGTTTTCAAACATAAGCTAGGATTTACTAACAGTTTTGCACGACTTCATGAAAAAGTCTATAACTCATTGTACGATGTTGAGAATCATAATTAGAATTTACTGATAGTTTTGCGTGACTTCATGAGAAAGTCTATAACGCATTGTAAGATGCTGGGAATCACAAACGGTTTTTTATTTGAAACTAGACATATAGGGCTTTCAGAAAATTTATTACAAATTATCAAGAAGGATGAAGCAATTTTGTCTTCAAACATAAGCTAGAATTTACAAACAGTTTTGCGCGACTTCACGAGAATAACTATAACGCACTGTAATATGCTCGGAATCACAATTTTTTTTTTCAAATTAGACACATAGGGATTTTCATAAATATATGACACATTGTTAAAAACTATTTGTTTTCAAACGTAAGCTTAACTTTACCGACAATTTTGCAACTTTAAGAAAAAGTCTATAACGTACTGTACGATACGCGGGATCATAAACCGTTTTTTTTGTTTCATAGTAGACACATAGGGATTTTTAGAAATGTATTATAAATTATCATAAGTATCTAGTATGAAACAGATTTGGCTTTAAACATAAGCTAAAATTTGTCAATAGTTTACTACAATCATACTTCATGTTTACTTTATCTATACTTCCTCTTTATTGTATACATACGTCAAATGTACTTTAAGCATACTTCATAGATGTAACCATACGTTTTGTTCGCTTTAATCATACTTCATGTTGATGACGGAATATGATGCCGGCGCCAGTGTGGCAGTGTTTCGTCGGTGGTTCCGTTGATGGTGGTGAGTCGTTGGCCAGTGGAGGCGTTATCGGTGGTCGCCGATAGTGGTCTGCCGCCGGCGGTCGTCACTGGAGGTGGTCAATCACCGACGGCAGTCGCCGGTAGTGGTCCAATGACGGTGTCGCCGGTGGCAACGGTTAGGGGTAGAGTGTGGGGTGGGTGGGGGATGAGAGGAAATGGAAAATAAAAAGAATAATAAAAAATAAAAAATAGAAATAGAAAATAAAACGTAGAAAAGTAAAATAGAAAATAAAATAAAATGGTATAATGTAATTAGTTATGTTAGTGAGGTTAGTTTTCTAAGCTCCACTTTTATATTTTATTCCTTTTTTCTTCAGCATAAGTTGTTGTCATTCTCCTCAACGCGAAATTTATCACTATACAGCCTCCAATCAGCGCCGCTCGGATCTCGGTGCCTCTGCAATATTCGGCTATCATTAGTTGTTGTCTTCTCCCAGTAATTTATCTTGCTTTATTATTTTCTATCTCTTTCTACGTTAGTTATTTCGTCCTATGGCTAATCCCAAAGAAACAACCGAAACCCAAATACTCGCCCCCAACCCATCAAAAACATCCCCGATCCATCCATCACTTGCCGCTGACAGTGTTTATTCATCCTTTGATTTTAAATTAAACAATAATGATTCTAATTTTAAGCTTTGGCGAGGTATGTTCATGGACTTATGCCGCAGTTACTCTGTTTTTGACCACCTCTCGGGAAAATCCAAACCTACAGGTGATCCCGATGATAATTGGTTTGCTTTAGATTCCACCATAAAAAGATGGTTTTACTCTACCGTTGATATTAAACTTCTCAAAAACATTAATTTAGAGTATGCCACGTCTCACGATCTTTGGTTTGCAATTGAAGAAAGAATTTTGAATAATAAACCATCTCGCTCCTTAGAAATGAGTGAGCATTTTCATAGTCTTCAAAAAGGCTCCTTGTCAATTTCACAATACTATCAAGAGATGAAGTTTTTAGCCGACTCTCTTTCCGACTTAGATAGCCCTATTCCTGATCAAAGTTTTATTTTACAATTATTAAAAGGGTTACCAGAATCATATCTCCCTCTTGTCACTATAATCACTACCACAAAACCCCTCCCAGCCTATTTCGAAATTCGAAATCTCCTTTTACTCCATGAAATTTGCGAAAAGCGTTTTCACTCCACCCCTCCCACTCATGATTCATCCACTACCCTCCTCTATCAAAATACAAATTCGAACCAATATCGAAACATGAATAAAATAATTTTTGGGGTCGAGGTAGAGGTAATGGCAGGTATAATAATCGGCCCAGTTACAATAACAATTCTAGTTTTTCGCAATGCCCAAATAAGTACCCCCCTCAAGCTCCACCAGGCTTCACTTATCAGCTGGTCCCAAATCAGCCTCATGCGTCTTTCAGGCCCAGCTCACTCGAATTTTCCACAATAGCAATCCGGCCCACCTGGTGTTTACTCCAACTCAGCACATTGGGCTCAACTCCCTCAGCAGCCCAACAACTCCGCTTCCTAGTCTCCTTCTCCAAACAGCAACACGACCCCACCCAGCGGCCCCTTTTACTTTATGCATTCAGCCCAATCTTTCATCAACTACAGCAGCGGCCCACTGTCGTCTCTTCAGCCCACCCGCTCCTCCACTTTTCAGCATAGGTTCAACCACATGCCATCACCATCTCCTGCTATTAATTCAACTCCAACGGATTTATCCTCCCCTTTTCAAATATGACTCTTCAACAGCCTGATGAGCAATGGAATATGGATACTGGAGCGAGTTCACACATGACACCTAACCAAGGTAAGTTACATACTATCACACCTTTTTGTTCTTCTATTTCTATTATTGTTGGTAATGGTGTTGTTCTACCGGTTCAAAATATTAGGATTCTACTTTTCAATCTCAATCTTGCCCTTTTCATCTCAAAAATGTTCTTGTGTCCTCCTCCTTAGTTAAAAACTCATTTCCATTCATCAATTCACTAAAGATAATGATTGCTCGATAGAATTTGACCCTTTTGATTTTTTTGTCAAGGATCTTCAAACTGGGACTCTCATCCTTCGCAGTGACAACGACGGTGGACTTTATCCTCTTCTTCATGAAGTCTTTACTGCCCCTGTTTCTTGGCTCAGTCTCCATCAGTCTGGCATCATCATCTTGGTTATCCTGGCAGCTCTCTTTTTGACTTTCTTCTTAGTCGTAATTTTATTGCTTGTAATAAATCTAGCTCTAAGTTGTTTTGTCCAGCTTGTCAGTTAAGTAAACATAAATGTTTGTCATTTTCTAGTTCTTATTCTCGTAGTGCGCATTTATTTGACATTCTTCATTCAGATATTTGGACCTCTCCAATTCCTAGTTTAAATGGTTTTCGTTATTATGTTCTTTTCTTAGATGATTTTTCTCATTTTTTATGGGTGTTTCCTTTACATCATAAATCGAATGTTTCCAAAAATTTTGTTGACTTTTTTTCGTATGTTAAGGATCAATTTAACTCCACAATTAAATCTTTCCAATGTGATCATGGTGGTGAATTTGACAATAAATATTTACATAATGTTTTTTCAAATAATGGTATCTAATTTCATTTTTCTTGTCCACATACCTCTCAGCAAAAAGGGTAAAGCAGAACGAACCATTCAAACTATTAGTAATATGATACACACTCTTCTCTTTCAAGCTAATCTCCCTCCCACCTTCTGGGCTGAAGCTTTGCATATGGAATCTCATCTCTTCAACATCTTACCTACTACCACTCTCTCCTATCGCACTTCTTTCAAGCTTATCTATGACAGGGCCCCCATGTACACGCATCTTCGCACTTTTGGCTGTCTGTGCTTTCCAAATCTTTCCGCTGTTACTCCTAATAAATTGTCTCCTTGCTCCACTGCTTGTTTCTTTTTAGGGAATCCTTCAAATCATTGAGGTTATCGTTGTCTGGACTTAGCTACTAACAAAATTATCATCTCCCATCATGTCATGTTTGAGGAGTCCATTTTTCCTTTATTCTCTCTCTCTTTTTCCTTTGGTCCGCCATCCTATGACTTTCTCTATCCCGATGACAAACCCTCTCCTCTTCTCTATCACTCGCCTTCTTCTCTGCCGGAACCTCTTCGCACTACACCAACCCCCCCTCCGACTCCGCCCACTTCGGAATCCACCCATCCTATGGTTACGCGTTCAAAATCTAGCATTACCAAGCCCCATCGCATCTTTAATCTCTCTGTTTCTCTTCCCTCTGGCTGCTCCCCTCTTCCGCGCTCTTATGCTCAAGCTCTACATGACCCTCATTGGAAAGTTGCTATGGATGACGAGCTCTCCGCTCTCTCTTCTAATCATACGTGTGACCTTGTTCCGTGTCCTCCTAATGTCAAGGTTGTTGGGTCCAAATGGATTTTTCATCATAGATTTTGTTCTAATGGTACGCTTGAGCGTTATAAAGCTCGTTTAGTTGCTCAAGGGTTTACCCAATAGCCTGGAATTGATTACAAAGATATTTTTAGTCCAGTTGTCAAACCCGCCACTATCTGCATGGTTCTTAGCATTGTTAACCCTCGCTCCTGGCCCCTTCACCAACTTGATGTCAAAAATGTCTTTCTTCACGGTAATCTTTCAGAGACAGTTTTTATGAAACAATATCCCGGTTACTCAAACCCGGCCTTCCCTAATCATGTTTGTCATCTCAAGAAGGTTCTTTATGGTCTCAAACAAGCTCCCCGTGCCTGGCATCAATGCTTTGCCACTTTCATCTCCTCTATAGGTTTCTCAAGTAGTCGGGCTGACTCCTCTCTTTTTATCTTTCGTCACGGGTCTTCTACTGCGTTTTTACTCCTCTACGTTGATGATATCTTCCTTACCGCTTTGACTTCCTCTCTTCTTACCCACATCACTTCGCTCCTCTCTTGGGAATTTGCCATGACCGACCTCGATTCTCTACACTATTTCCACTGGATTTCTGTCACTCGCTCTTCATCTTCTCTTTTCCTTTTGCAAGAAAAATTCACACGTGAAATTCTTGACCGTGTGCACATGTCTTCGTGTAATCCCGTTGCCACTCCTACTGACACTCACTCCAAACTCTCCTCCTCTTCCAGCCCCTCTTTTTCTGATCCTACTTTATATCGCAGTCTAGTCGGTGCTCTGCAGTATTTTACTTTCACTCGTCCGGATATTGCTTTCTCAGTTCAGCAATTGTGTCTTTTTATGCATGATCCTCGTGAACATCACATGCTTGCTCTCAAACGTGTTCTTCGCTACCTCAAAGGTACTCTTTCATAGGGTATTTTCCTTCGTCCATCCTTTCTTTCTGAGCTCATTGTTTATTCCGATACTGACTAGGTTGGTTGCCCGATACTCGTCGTTCCACCTCCAGTTACTGGGTCTTTCTCGGTGAGAATCTTCTTTCTTGGTCTTCCAAACGCCAGCACGTCGTTTCTCGGTCTAGTGCTGAGGCCGAATATCATGGGATTGCCAATGCTGTTGCTGAAACCTCTTGGTTCCATAACCTTCTCCTCGAGCTTCATTGTCCTCTTTCGAAAGAAACCATCGTGTATTGTGATAATTTCAGTTCAGTTTATATGTCCTCGAACCCGGTTCAACACCAAAGAACTAAACATGTTGAAATAGATTTACATTTTGCGCGAGAACGTGTTGCTCTTGGTCATGTCCGTGTGCTGCACCTTCCATCTTCACGTCAATTTGCAGATATTTTTACCAAAGGCTTGCCCCATGATGTACGGATACGAGGATACGGGTACTATACGACACGGATACGAGATGAGGCAAATTTCAAAATTATAGGATAAGACATGTTGCGGATACGAATATATATATATATAATATTTAAAAATAAATTTGAGTCTGTATGTTCATTAACATAAATAAAAGTGCAATACTGACACAGGTTTATTGTTTATAAGCTCAAAAAGTTTCGAAGTTAACCATAATATTTCATTATTTGCGGCGATGCAAGAATGTCATTTCATTGATACCAAAATTTGCTTTCTTATCCAAAATCTTTGGTAACAAAGTGTGAATGATAGATTTCACGTGGAGCAAGAGACGAAAAAATATATTAAGAATTGAAACCGAAAGGGTTTTTTACTTCTTTAAACCTTATTGTTTGTTTAACTTTTTAACGTACGGTCAAAGTCATTATTATTTTTCTATTTTAACCTATAAAGTATTATATAATATTCAAAAATACTATGTCTGATATTCAAGGTGTGTCAGATATTTCAAATTTTATATGGGATACGACATCTAAAAGTATCGGATACGGTATTCGAATTTTTCTTTTAATTTAATTTTTGGATACGTAAAAAGGGTATCGGATATGTATTCGAATGATATCCGCAGAGTATCGTATCCGATACGAGTACGATACTGCACAGGTCCAATTTTAGAAGTATCCGTGTGTCATAGGTAGGACTGTCAATGAGCCCAAACCGGCTCGAAGCTCGTAAGCTCGGTTTGGTAATTTTCAAATCGAGTTTTATAAGAGCCGAGCCCAATACGGGCCCGAGCCAAAGTTTAAGGCTTGAAATCAAATTCAAGCCAAGCGTGAGCAAAGGTATGCCCGGCTTGAATTAGGCTTGGGCTCGTAAATTTATATATATATATATATATATATAGGGTCAAGATCTAATACATACTCTATCTAAGATAAGATATAAGACCCATTATACACCATTGGATCAATTAAATCCAACAGTCCAAAAATAATCCAGAAACATGCGGCAAAATGGGTTCTAATTCGCTCAAGGGGTATAATTGTCAATTTTTTCATTACACAGCATCATCCTCCCAAAAATAACGGCATAAAATCTTCCCTGAAATCTCTCCATTTGAAACTGCGAAAATCTCACCTACAATCTCTCGATTTGTTACCAAAATTGACTCAAAGAAGTTATAGAATCCTATTAAACCTATAATTCCATCGATTATCACCACAAAAAAATTCTGAAACTCTAAAAAAATTCTGGAAATCGAGATTGCAAACCCTCTGAAAATAGTGATTTTTTCAATAGTGATTTGAACACATTATACATCATATTATATTACATTATACACTATCATATAAACCATTATACAGTGAATACAATAGCTAATTAATCCATTATATAATAGTTCATAATCAAATATACAGTAAATATAAACAAGGTAAAGTACGAAAATAATGGAAATAAATAAAAATAAAAATAAAAATCCGACTGAAAACGTAAAAACGCGAAAAAACCTATTAAAACGATGGAATTTGGGCCCGAGAGGGTGGTGCTCAGCATACTTATGATAAGTATCCTGAGTTGTTTTTAAAACGACGTTTCCTACAAGATTGAAGTAGAGCTTGGGACCAAATTCCAAAAACAGTTTTTGCAGTGTATAATGGTTTATGTTGTAGTGTATAATGGTTTATGTTGTAGTGTATAATAATGAATCTAATCTATAATCTGTTATATCATTCTATATAGTTGTGTATAAAATTCACAGTGTATAATGGTTTGTATTGTAGTGTATAATAATGAATCTAATCTATAATTTGTTATACTATTCTATAAAATAAGATTTATAAGTTGAATCCATAAAGAAGAAGATAACACTTGCTATAAGTTCCTGTGTTAATAATATGATTTTTGTATAATGCATATACATCATATATATTGATGTGTATTTTGATAAGTTACATATATGCACGCTTGCATAATATGCCTACACTTTTTTCAAAATTAATAGAAATTGCTGTCTTATACCACCAATGAATGTCTGATAGTTGTTCACCCATCATAACACGTCAAATAAATTCTATTAGTGAAGAAAAACAATGGTTTGTGGGAGACTTCCAACGGTTTGTATTGTAGTATATAATAATAAATCTAATCTATAATTTATTATACCATTTTATATAATTGTGTATAAAATTCACAGTGTATAATGGTTTGTATTATAGTGTATAATAGTTTGTATTGTAGTGTATAATAATGAATCTACTCTACAATTTATTATACCATTCTATATAGTTGTGTATAAAAATTCACAGTGTATAATGGTTTATATTGTAGTGTATAATGGTTTGTATTGTAGTATATAATGGTTTGTTATTGTAGTGTATAATGGTCCATTACAGAGAAATAAAGAGAAACTCATTTGTTCAAATTCACTCTATCTATTACATTAGATCAGTTGCTTAATGATGATTTGCAGACTCATAATTGATAACAGAAGAAAAATTCAGAAAAAATTGAATTGAAAACAGAAGAAAATGATGAATAGGGATTCGATTTCTGCATATCCTTCGATCTTTACAGCCCCGATCTCGAATTTTACTGAAAAATAATCGATTTGATGATGAATTGAACGGGAAAAAAACAATATCTCGTATCAATTTTGTTGGAAAACAACCGATTTGATGATGAATTGAACGGGTAAAACGATATCTCGAATCAATTTTACTGAAAAATAATCGATTTGATGATGAATTGAATGGGTAAAAAAATATCTCTTATCAATTTTGCTGATATATGTGATTATGGAAATAATATAATGAAATCGGTTATGGCTCGTGAAACTGGGGATTTGATTTGATACTGTGTATTAAATTGAATCTGTTAGTTATAATTTAATGACTAAAATGCCCTTTACATAATTAAAACAAATTATTAAATCAGTTAAATGTGTTAAATGTAGACCTTGGGATCAAATTGAATCAAAGGCCTAGATTGGGTCTTATATCTTACTTAATGGCAAGAGATGTATTTGATCCATATATATATATATATATATATATATACACACACACACACATTATAATATTTAATAATATGTCAATAATTCCAAATTGGGTGGAGAATCTCAATATTATAAATTAGGGAAAAAAATCCTTAAAATGATCAACCACCATGTAGTTCCAAAATTTTTCTTATACAACGCATTAGTCTATACATAATTAAAACAATTAAAAAACTCCATATCTAACTCTAAAAGTCTTGTGTCTTTTCTAATACAAATCAATGAATCACGTACATAAATTGAGATTGAAAATTGTGGGATGCTCCCGCTAGGTTTCATCTTCAAAAGGTTGTTGTTCATCATAGTTCTTATCACTCACAAGTAATTTTCTTGTAAGTAAACCAAATATATAAATTTCTGTATAATATTTTTCAATCTTAGATAATATATAGAACATGTTTCTTGAGAGATATTTCAACTTATTCTTGTGACGAGTAGAAAATTGAATGAGATTCTTTTTCTTTTAAGATAATCTTACATTTTGTAAGATAATTCTTTAATTGTTTTTCTCTATAGTTAATTCATTACTCGTAATTTTTTAAAGAATTTTTTTTTTCAAGTGTTTTTTTTTTTTTTTGGAACAAAGTAAGCGCATTTCATTTAATCAAACAACTTCACAACTACTCCAGGCATACCTGGGCTTCTATCCCATCAAATTTACAATGAACATATTGCCAAACTCCTTCTACTATACTATTTGTATCGTTTCTATTAACACAAAAAATTCTCCTATTTCGCTCAATCCATATCAAGTAAATGATAGCTGCAAGATAGTCCATTTTTTACTACTGCCAACAGTTTTCCCACGACTCACCTTTCCAATACAATCCATCGCCTTATCCCATTGAAACTACTTGAAGGTAATTCCCATTCTTTGCCAAACAGCCTTGACAACTTCCTGCGTGTATACACATTGAAAGAAAATGTGATCCCTAGTTTCATCCTCTTGTGCACATAAGACACATTTAGGGTCATCCAACTCTTGCCAAGCAGCAAGTCTATCCCTTGTCTTAAGCTTGTTTTGAATTGCCAACCAAACAACAAACCTGTGCCTTGCAAACGGGCCCTTCCCCACACAACTTTTTTCCATGTTACTTCCTCCTTATGCTCCATTACATGGTCATAAGCTTGTTTTATAGAGAACCTCCCCCCTTCCATTTATTCTGTATAACATCTGCAGCATCTAGGAAGATATCCCTTAGACTGACCAATCTCTTCCAAAACCAAGAACTTGAGCTTTTCATTTTTACTATCCACATACTACCAGATTTTATATAATATTCATGAACCCACTTCACCCATATAGAATCAGCCTTGGCTGCAATATTCCATATTTGCTTAAATATTGCAGCCATATTCCATTGTCTAAGGGCATTGATCCCCAGCCCACCTTCCTGTTTGGGTAAACAAACAGTTTACCACTTCACAGCTGCCTGAAACCTCCCTGTCACTTTCCCTGTCCATAGAAAGGTCCTATACAGCCTCTCAATTTCAGCAATAACACCAATAGGTATTGGAAACACTTGGCTCCAATACAGTTGGATTCCAAAAACCACAACTTTAATGAGTAACACTCGGCCAGCAAAAGACAGAAATCTAGTTGTCCAAGATGTTACGCGGTTCATAATTTTTTCAATTAAAGGAGTGCAATTATTCACAGTTAGTCTAGAGGATATAAACGAGACTCCAAGATACCTCATAGGGAATTCTCCCTCTGCAAAGCATGTACACTGCAGTATAATATTCTTCATATCTTCCCCAATTCTTCCACTTAGAATTTGACTTTTCCCTTGGTTGGCTTGTAAACCGGTCACTTCAGAAAAATGGTCAAATTTCTGTTTGAGGAGCATAATAGAACCCCCAAATGCAAATCCAGGGATACTATGTAATTGTTTGAAGCCTCTAGTCAAGTATTCCATCACCAGGACAAAAATATAGGGAGACATAGGATTTCCCTGTCTAAGTCCTTTCCTTCCTTTAAAGTTCCCAAATACCCCCCCCCCCCCTTGTAGCATTATGGAATATCTGGCATTGGTAACACAGAGCATGATCAATTGGGTAAATTGAGGAGGGAACCCATATGCCAACAGTACCTTTTCCAAGAATAACCAGCTAACTGAGTCATAAGCTTTTTAGATGTCAACTTTCAGGACAGCCCTTGGAGAAACATTCTTCCTTTTATACCCTTTGACAAGTTCGTGACAGAGAACAACATTGTCAACTATGGTCCTGCCTTTAATAAAGGCCCCCTGTGCCTGATCCACCAGTAAAATCAGTACACCTTGCAATCTGTTACAAATCAATTTAGTGATGATTTTGCATAGAACAGTGCAGCATGCAATAGGTCTGAAATCCCCCACTGTAGTTGGGTTAACACATTTTGGGATGAGGTGAAGTAATGTGTGGTTAAGTTCTGATATCATTTTCCTCTTCTCAAATACCTCAATCACTGCTCTAGTAATTTTCGTACCCATGATAGGCCAAGATCTTCTATAAAACCCAGAGCCAAACCCATTAGGTCTCGGGCTTTTGTCCTCCAGAATAGAGAAAATAACTCTTCTGAGCTCCTCTGAAGTTACTGGCTTATTTATACACTCCCAATCTGTATGAGTTAACACATAGCCTTTCTAAATCACCTCTTCTTGGATAAGGGCAGTGGCATTACTCTCTGTCCCCAACATACCTTCATAGCATCCCAGGATTTCCTCTTTGATTTCCTCGGGCTCAGTAACAATCCTTCCACTTCTTGTTCTTAAGGTACTGATCCCTCCTTGCATTTTCTTTGTTTTTATTTGAGCAAAGAAGTATTTGTTACATTCGTCACCCTGCTGATAGAATTCAGTTTTAGCTCTCTGCCTAAGGAATTTTGTTTCCATAAGCACCAGTTTCCTTAAATCTGCATGTTTCAGTCTTTCCTGTTCTATCAATCTAGTGTCAAAGGGAGAATTATGTAACCCTTCTCTTATTTCTCTGAGTTGATCTTTTGCTATAACAATCTATGTAGCAATATCACTATAATGCCCTTTATGAATATGCTTCAACCTTGCTTTGATAGCTTTACTTTTCTGGAGAATCCTATACATTTTGCCCCCCTGAATCTGTTTCTCCCATTCCTCCTGTATCACTTCAAAGTAGCCTGGATGGAGAGTCCATCCATTTAGAAACTTAAAGGGTGGATTTCCAATTCTTACTTCATTCATGGTCAAAATCAGGGGGCAATGATCTGAAATACCCTTATCTTGCACCTCTACACTGCATTTATCCATATTCAGCATCCAATCAGTATTTGCCATAATTCTATCAAGCTTACAATAGATTCTAGTATCACTCTCTTAATGGTTACACCATGTGTAAAGTGGTCTTGTGAAGGGGGTATCAGTAACACCCACCTGCTTAATACACCTCTTCATAGCCTCATTCCCCCCTATGTAACTCCCATCACTGTTCAATTTTTCTTGTTGGTAGAGTGTTGCATTCCAATCCCCCATGAGCAACCAAGTTTCTTTAATTTCCAAGCTCTCCAAATCTGTCCACAAGCTTTTCCTCCCTTCCTCATCATTCAACGCATATATCACAGTTAATACAAACGAGCAGTTTTTAATATGCAATCTACAAGTAACATATTGATTTGTCACCTTAAGGACATCCCTTGTAACTTTGTTCCCGTCTCAAAGCACCTAAATCCTACCATTATCAACAGCAATGTAATTATTAACACAAGTCCATCTTACCCCCAAAACCTCATATCACTTTCTTAAAATTATTAGGTCGAACTCTAGTCTCCACAATACCCATTACTTCTAACTTTTGAGCCCTAATCAACTGTCTGATAGCCAATTGCTTATCAGCAGTGTTAGGGCCCCTAATGTTCCACACACCAAGTTTCTTATATCAGGGGGTTCAGATGGCCCCTCACTTCCCCCTTCAACCACATTACCTGCTTGACTCAAAACATGAAAAAGATTGGACAGTGCACGTAATGCCCATCCCACATGGGAAAAAGGAAGAAAGATAAATTAATTTATAGAGAGAACCCTAGGATTCAAGTGTAACAATGGATATCTATTTTGGGTCGTGGTTCAAATGCCCAACTACAGGTTACACTCAGTGGGTTCGATGGGATTTCTCTGGTCCAACGGGCTCGTGAGCCCGGGGCGTGACAAATGGTATCAGAGCCGCTCGTCAGTCGGAATTGGGAGTTCGGTGCTACAACGTGAAATCTCGGTATCCGCTATGAAGTAGCCCGAGGTTCTCGGATCCGCTATGAAAAATAGTCAGAGGTAAGTCCGGTGGTAGCCTAGAGAGTCCCGACGCCTGACGACGGATCCTGGACTGAGTCACGCCGCGACGAGGACGTCGCTCCTCGAAGGGGAGTGATTGTAATGCCCATCCCACATGGGAAAAAGGAAGAAAGATAAATTAATTTATAAAGAGAGCCCTAGGATTCAAGTGTAACAATGGATATCCATTTTGGGTCGTGGTTCAAATGCCCAACTACAGGTTACGCTCAGTGGGTTCGATGGGATTTCTCTAGTCCAACGGGCTCGTGAGCCCGGGGCGTGACAGTGCATGTTGGACTTGTATATTTGTGGCTTTATCCACCCATGAGCTTCCTTTCTTCTTCTTAGAGCCTCTTACTTCTTGCCATTCCTGTACTACAATTGTTTCTATTTCTACTTGGTTCCTCTGCTGTGTTGGAGTAGAGATCCTCTACCTTTCGACTTCACTTTCCACAATCTAAACTGGTACTTCTATGCTTGTGCCCTCCTTGCTGGTCCTAGTAGCTGGCTGCTAAACTTGCCATTGCTGAACTACTGGTTTCTTACAATCCCTTTCCTTGTGTCCCCACTTATGGCATCTCTTACATTGGATGGGTTCCATTCATACTTAGTCTTTTGTTGTATGACGTTTCCATTCACTCCATTCCTAATAGATAGCTCATGTGGTAGATCAAGTCCCACCTGAACTTGTACCAAAATTCGTGCATACTCAATCTTCAATTTCTTCGCTGTTAGCTCATCAGTATACATAGGCTCTCCAATATTGCTTGCTATTTTGCTCAAGCTTGAAGCACCCGCTGGTCCTAGTAGCTGGCTACTTAACTTGCCATTGCTGAACTACTGGTTTCTTACCATCCCTTTCCTTGTGTCCCCACTTATGACATCTCTTACATTGGATGGGGTTCCATTCATAGTTAGTCTTTTGTTGTATGACGTTTCCATTCACTCCATTCCTGATAGATAGCTCATGTGGTAGATCAAGTCCCACATGAACTTGTACCAAAATTCGTGCATACTCAATCTTCAATTTCTTCCCTGTTAGCTCATCAGTATACATAGGCTTTCCAATATTGCTTGCTATTTTGCTCAAGATTGAAGCACCCCACATATCCAGAGGAAGCTGGGGCAATTGGATCGATACAGGTACACTAGTCAGTTCCTCCTTTACCCCCTATCCCTCCTGCCATTTTTTCAAAATCATGGGTTTAGAGTAGAAGAATTGCACTCCTTTGGTCAAGGCTGCCTGCATATCCCCTTCTTGCTCGAACCTCAACACAAAAAAAGCCTCCATCATGTTTCACCACTCGGGGCATAGCCAATCCTTTCCAACATGATTTCAGAAACCCAACCATTACAGAGGTAGGTACATCCTGGCCAAGGATGCGAGCTACCAATGAATATCGCCAATATTCGATTTCAGGTTCAATATCCTCTTTAGTGAGGCAAATTTCATCCCCTGTTTCCTGAACCTTGGCTAACTTCATTCCATTCGCACCATCGCGATTACCCAGAAATAGTGAACTCCACAAATCTATTCCTAGTCGTTTTCGGCCTTTCAGGTGCAGGTTGAGGGTTTGTACCTGTCAAATCCAGCGTCGCCGGAGGTGGAAGCAGTTCTGTAACCTCCTCCTCATACAGAATTTCTGTCTGAACGTCTTCATCCCCTTGATTTTGTGCCCTAGTTTCTCGATTCGGGCTCGCCGTCGACGTACTCGCCTGAGTCGTCCCCATGTCGATGGGTGTATTCTGAGTTGATGGTGCATTCGCAGGTGGGCTGGATTGCACCGCCACCGTCTTTCTCGCTTTTCTTTTCGCCATTCAAGAGTTTTTGGCGCACATTAGTTATCCTGCGCCGAGAGCATATATCTCAAAAACCCTCGAAGACCTTAATATTGTTATCTTAATAGAAGCAGAGAGTATAGAGCATTTTTTTCAAGTGTTGATGGCTTTTTTAATGTATAAATTCTTATTTGTGTCTTGGTGCAAGAGAAATGGATTGGAAAGCTAACAAAAGGCTATACAATTTACTTTATTTATTATAGATGTTTCGACTTTGCGAATTTAAGTTTTATAATTTATATTAGAGCATGGATGATGTCAATTCTTCTAATGTTTTGTGCACTATTATTTTTCTTTGTTAATTTATATATTATATTTACTTTATTATTTGTAGTTTAAAAAAAAAGTATAAATTTGGGCCGGCTTGGACTCGGCTCGAAGCTCGTATAAATTTTCAAGTCGAGCCTGAGCTTTGGAAAAAAAAGCTAGTACAAATTCAAATCTTAATGACAAAAGCTCGCATAATATCAAACTGAAAGTGAGCATATATGATATGACTAGGCTCGGCTCGGCTCGCTCGACTTGATTGACAGGCCTAATCATAGGCTTGCCCTCATCACTGTTCATTGATTTTCGATCAGTCTCAACATTTGTTCTCCGAATGTTTCGACTGCGGGGGAGTGTTAGAGTATTATTATTAGAAGTATTATTAGACTAGGTTTCTTTATTGTTATTTATGGTTATTTCCTTATTTACTATTTATTGTACTTTATATAAACCTCTATATTTTTCATTATTAATCTAAGAAGAATTATACCTTAACAAATACATGATATTCGTTTACATGCTTCTTAGTTTTCATTTATTTTCTTTTTGTTTGTTAGAGACTTAGCAATAAGGTTGCACATTATCTTACGCGTACCACTTTGGAGGACAACAAAAGTTGTTTTTGGACTTTCTTTTCTTGCATGAAGCACTTTAGTGCAGACCTTTTGAATAAGTCTATCATTTGTTTCTAAGAAAATGAAATTAAAACAAAATCTAACATCGCTAAATCGAGGGGTGTTCATAGGTTTAGTTCGGTGGAAACCCTGGTTTTTCGAAATTTTGGACCGAAGATCGAACCAAACAATTCGGTTCGCTTCGGTTCGGTTTTTGGTTAAACCGAATTTTTGTAAAAAAATTGAGAAATTTTATTCTTACCGTTGTTTGAGCTTTATGGAAAACAAAAGGTCACTAAAATGGATCTAACTTATCAAAGAACTGAACAACATAAATAAAATGAGTTTATTTTCCAAAATGCATTTTTGTGAAACAAAGTTGTCATCCAATATAATCAGACCTTATATTCCTTGGTTTCTCATTCAAGTGAGTCTAAGTGAATAAGTGATGAGGGAACAAAAGTAATTTGACAATATTAGCACGGATTTTTCTGAGTTAAAGTGAAGAAAAGTGGTTAATTAAGGTTATTTTTTGAGTTTTTCCTTCCACGTTAGTTATAAGCACACTTTTACATGTTCTTTCTTTTTGATTATATACATATAATATAAGTAGTTATAAATAAACATGAAAAATTCGTAACAAAAAAATATTTGATTTTCAACTACCGAAACCGAAAAACTGATTTTCTAAAACAGAAATTACTGAAAACCGAGTTGAAATTTTCGGTTGGTTTTGGTTAGAACCAAAATTTCTATGTTCGATTCGGACAGTTAACCGAACCATGCACACCCCTAACTGAATCAGTTACAATTAATTTAAGACATTGGAATTGGAATTGGAGTATGGGACCAATTATAACTATTCTTCAAAATAATGTCTAGAGCCTAGTAACAAATTTTCCAAATTTTCAAAAAGGAATAATATTGGTACTCCACTGATTAATATATGAGCTCCATCTTTAATTTTGAAACTAAAATATGACAAGAATACCCATAAATTTAAAAGTACATCAATTATAATCTTCAAGATTCAAATCAAAGCAAAACATTAGGAAGTTATAGATGTTTTCTTTACCACTTTATATCAAATCAGTCCATTAAAAATATAGTGCATCATCCACAAAATAAAGTGTATAGTATGTTAAATTTGAAAAAGACTATTATAATATAGAGTAATGCTATAGGCCACCTTTTATATAACATCGATTTTTCACCTCCCTGAGTTTTGGTAATAAATCACTTGCAATTAATTGACTTTAATGCATTTAATACATCTATACTTTTTAAATCAAGTGACGGTGAAAAATCAATGGTGGTATATAGCATTTTTCTATTATATAAATCAACGAAAAACTAAATTCAACTTGAATTCGCTTCATTTTCACTGCATATAGCCTCTAGCAATCAATTTCAAATCGTTCTTCCTTCAAAGTACATCAGGAACGACTTTGCATAAAGAAATGCTCAAACAAGCATTAGTTCTATTAAACAAAAAAATTAAGATGATAGAAGTAGTTAGTACTTTTAAACATGGATACAAATAAACAAAGTATATGAGTATTTCATATTCGCATACACGAAAAAGTTAAAAAGTTATAAAGAAGAAAAAAAAAAGAATTTCCTTTGGTTATATAATGTCCATTTTGTACACTTTTATGTTTTACACTATTATACAATTCATAAACATATTATTTAGTCAAAAAAAAATTTTTTTGTATTAATCCATTAAAAAAGTATATGGTGGAAAAACTATATGTAGCACAGATTTAATTGATTATTAAAATATATATTTACTTTGTAAATGGTTAGACTTTTACTTGTAAATGATTGTTGTAGTCATTTTCTTGGAGAGAGAAACAAAAGTGGAGCTCTTATAGTAATTAATGGAGCTCTTATAGTAATTAGTGGAGCTCTAAAATCAATTCCCTTTTCGAAACGAACTCAAATAAAACTCAATATTTGCATAAGACGTCAGAATCATGTATATATATATATATATATATATATATATCTTTCATGAATTGCTATATGACATTACTCTTCCAAATTACTATCAATGCAAAGATTTATTCTGGAAGTTTGTTCTAGTTTCGTTATGATTAAGATAACTTCTTTTTGGTTTCTTAGGATATCATCAAGTTTGAAAGCTCAAAACTAATTCCTTGAGATACGGTCAGGCACAATTGTGAGGACAGCGCCTAATGAAGTTTTTTGCATTCTCAAAGGTCTGAACACAAGACCTCTTAGTTAAGTATTTTATTATGGCTGGTGATAAAGCTAGAGCAATTTTCCTTTTGCCAGAGCAGATTTAATTAATAGACAATTTTATCCTTCAAATCTTCTACTACCGTGGACAATCTTTATTCTATTTCACAGAGCAACCAGCCCAATGCTTGTAGCTCCATGCTCCATATCATTGGCCATCATCATCTTCATTTCCGTTTGTTTTATTTTCTATCTCTTTTGTTTCCATCTAAAATAGGGGCATTTCCACAAAATATTGCAGAGCGATGAGGATTTTGTGTTAATCCTTTCATTCTGTCTCGATCATACATATGTACATATATACATACGAAATTTAGTTCATTCATAATTTTCAAAGATTTTATTATCTTAATTTTTTGCAAAAAGAATTTGAAACCCATCTCTTTTTCCCTCGGGAAAGAGAAGAAAAGAAGAAAATCCACACCAATTGGAAATGTACCTGTGAGAATCAAGGAATTGTCTATGCCACATTCAAAATAATACTAATTTAATTAGGTTTTGCACGAATTAATCTTGTATCCCTATTTCATGTATTTGGAATTGATTCTGCCTGCCCATTATTGTAAAGGCCATATCTGTATGTTGGAATATTTGAGGGTCCAACAAGCCTTGGGACTTTTGACCTTGAAGCCCATAAGGTTCTCAATCAAGTGTTGGCCCGACTCAGTTGAAGATTGGCCCAATTCGTCCAGCCCATGTTCTTTGGTGTGGGGTCAAATCGAAGATGACCGTTGGTGCAAGGGCTGAAGTGCAAATATTATATATATTAGTCTTAAACCCTATTATTAAATACATACACACTTACAACGATCAGAAAACATCAACTTTCTCTCTACAATACACACAGCTTATGCCTCTTTCTCGAATTCTCCATTATTCCCTTCTTCTAAATCTTGTGATAGATAGTTTCGTTCTATTGATTCTATCTATTTTAGTTTAGAGAGATTGTATAGGCAGAAAAATTCTTGCTTTGTAATCTTCTCTTTTATTTTGTTTTTATAAATCAAGCTTGTAATATCTTTTGTGATTTTTCTTCAATACTATGTTTATCTTCGTTTTTTAACACTGTAAGCGAATAAAGTGGCAAAAAATTGAATAATTGTGAAACCAATGGCGGTGGCGGCATGACAAGTCGAAGTAGTTTTCCAGTTTGGATGTGGTTTTTTACTATTTGGTTGCTGTTAATATGAAGGAGTTGAAATTGTAGGCAGTAGTATGTTGGATGATGGAGGCTTTAATGGCGAAAAGCTAGTCTTCTAGGGGTGTTCATCGATCGGTTTTCGGACCGAACCGAATCGAAATTTCGGTTTTCCGAAACTTTTGGTATAAAAATTTATACCAAAAAAAAAAAGACTAATATTAACAAAAATACACAGAAAACTTTGATGTAATGAATAAGTAAAAAATATTATATGAGAGGACTAAGATTTTTCTATTTAAAAGATAAATTATTAAATGACCAAAGTATATGATTAATAAAATATTTGTAACTTAATTGATGCTCGAATACAATGGGGGAGCTGTTTTATTTCTTAACTTGAATCTTTTTTATCATTGTATTTTAGTTTTAATTGCTAGAATTTTAAGTTTTAATCCTATAGTACCACCTAGGATATATTTTTCATAATTTTATACGACTTTTCTAAAATCATTGCAAAATTATAATTGATTGAATAAAAACTTAAAATACTACAATGTGCTAAAGAAAATATTCATTACTACAAGTGGTAGAATCAAATATTCCTCTATATACATCATTATTGATGGTTCATGAAGCCAAAATTAAAATGTCAAATGTCACCTGCTTAACAAATTCCAACAAATTTATATATAAATTAAGGTGGTTTATTTTTCATTTATTTGTTAGGAACAGAATATAATTATGAAAAGTACATGTTTTTCATAATAGATAAATATATTTTATAATTGAGATCTTAAGTTTTAACTATATTCTTAACAAAGGGCTAAATAAAAAATGCCCCCTAACTATGTTCATTGTCGAATATACTCCCTTGAACTAAATAGCGTATCAAATTGGTCCATCGGTCAAACTTATGTTTGCTAGCATTAGATCACTTAGGATCCAGAGTTTTTTCGAGAAAAGGTCCCTTCCCTCAATATCATAATCGGGTCGACCAGGCCAGATCATGAGTGAATAGAAAATCAAAAATTTCAATAGCTGTTGTTGTTCCAGCCATTTTTTTGAAACCACTTAAAACGACGCGAAAAATCCAAACCCGGAAAGGCGAAGGGCCGGTGGTGGGAATTTGGGAAAGTCGGGTCGATCGAGTGTCTTCATTCAAGCAACAGTACAGACGAAGAACAGATGAAATCAATAGCAACGAACGAAGAGGAATTCATTCGTCTCAAAGAAAAAGAAGAAGACTCAATATACTATTTTTGAACCCTGATGGGTTTCACAGTCGACCATTTGATAGCCATGTTCCTGAATATACAGAATAGGGCTTCGATGGGGAGTTACTCCACGTATTGCTTGACGTAAAACAGATAGTGGATTTTTTTCTGTCAACAATATTTTTTATTTTTATAATAATTTTTAATTACCAATGAAATGCACTATTAAAAAATAATATTAGAAAGAAAATTTAGATATACATATTTAAATATAAATGCCTTTCGCCCCAGAATAATTGAATACATATTTATATATAATATGGAGTAAATATATCTCAGACAATATATGATATTAATAAAAAAATATTTAGTTCCTAGTAATCATTCTGTGTGTACAAATATCTATAACAATGCATTCTTTTATTTGCCTAGCCGCATTCTTAACCCAATTTTAATGAATAAAATAAGTCTATTATTTAGGTATATGCTACATATCTAATCCTTAATTTACTATACAGTAAATACTTAATCACAAAAAAGAATTATTAATAAGGAAATAATATCATATATCTATTACTATATATGTGTAATATATTTGCATTGATATCGAGTACAAAAGTAAAGCTAAAAATTGAGTGAAATTTTTTTGTGATAAATTGTTTGAAAAAAGAAAAGAAAAAGCATTGACAGGAACTTAAAACAAAAAAAATCAAGTGAAAAATTATGGGTGATTCTATGGTAGACCCGGTGTAATGGAGCCGGTGCCCATTACACCACACATTTGTGTTGGGATAATAAAATTCACACATCCCAACACAAATATAGGGTGTAATGGGCACTAGCTCCATTACACCCGGTCCAACATAGATTTTTCCAAAAATTATGTTTAAACACTGAGAGACAATGCAAGTGAAAAAAAAAAAAGATAGACAATCGACTGATAAATTTGATTATATGATATAAGTTATATCGCCTACATAATCTGAGTCTGCACCTTTAGCTAGATTATTTACAGCAGATAGTTGGGCAAAAGGACTAACTGACGATTGTAAGGGCTACTCTTGTTTCCCAGTTCCCTTACTCTTTCAAGAAAACTCTTTTGCAGTCGAAGTCAGCTAAAATTTTACTCTTACGTTGAAGCTCCTAGTTAAAGTAGAGGAAAAACGGACAAAACTTTATGGTTGAATGGTGAGAAGTTACTGAAATATGGCATGAAAACAAGTCATACATATAAAAAAGATAGAGGGGCAATTTAGGGTCACATTTGACATCAAATAATAATATCGATATAAATAGTAGATGTATGTAAATATATAGACATAGCTATAGCTATAGATATAGATTATAATATCTAATAAAAATAGAAGCTAAACAATATGTAAAATAACATTGAACCGACATACCGCCATGGCACCCCCAATAAACATCTTAGATCCAATATTGATCATCGATTTTTAACATATTTTTACCACTCGCAAAACGCGTGTGGCACGCGTGGGGGCTTGCTTCAATGAATAGTATTATTCATTCATAATAATACTTTGTAATAAAAAGATTATAATAATACTTGATATTAATACTAAACAATTAAGTAGTGTCAAAAATAATAATTGATATTAATTAAAAATCGTAGAGAAGTCATTTATTATTTGGTTCTATGCTCTTAATTAATTTAAACTTTTGTTTATATAGTGACAATTAAATTTCTATTCTCTTAGACTTTCTTTAATAACATTCTATTTTATAACATCAAACGAAAATCCAACTGCTCACAAGTGCATCTATAATGAAATTTTCCCAGTGTTATGTATGAATCATCATAAATAGTTAAATACAAAGCCTATGCATTTTCTTCAAGATTGAGCACAAGCAGAAAATGAACTTTGAGAAGTAATTAGCCTGCACTCATCATAAGATAAAGTAGTTATGGGAACAATGCACCAGTAATGTAATTAATCATCTTAAGAACCAACAATATTTTTGAATGTCATCAATATTACATCATTTATAATGTAATAATTGTTTCATATGTCTTAATTTGCAGCATAAACATATTGGGTTGGGCATGTACCGTGGCTCTTGAATTAAACGTAGTCTCAAGGTTTGTACACTAAACACAATTTCTACAACAAACATTAATTTGAAAGAGTAAAATCATTTTTACCCCCTTGATAGGTCAAATTCTTCAAAAAACTCCCTATGAAATGAAAATTATCAATAAAGCCCCCCTATGATTTTTAAAATTACACTCACTGCCTCCCCCGAATAATTTGCTTGCAAAATTATCTTGTCAAGACGAAAATACCCTTACCTTTCGAAAACATTTACAATCTATTATCTATTTTATTTTATATTTTTCTATTTTCCTATTTTGCATTTACATTTAAATTTTCCTTTTTCACCTTCCTCCCCAAACTCTATCTCCTTCCCCAAAACCTAACCCTAATTTCTAATACCATCTTCATCATTGCTCCACCACCAGTCCTCTGCACTCCACCACCACCACCACCACCACACTGCCGCCTTTCTCCGAAATTCTCACCACTCGTAAATCATTACTCTCTGGCCAAACCACCACCGCGCCGAATCGTTTCTCCACCGCTTCCGCAACTCAATAGCGTCCTATACGTATCCCCCGATGAAGTTGTGTTGAAGCAAGCCGAGGAGCTCGATTACAAGATTAAAAACAATGGTGAGGTAAGGCCACTCGCCGGAGTCTTCGGCAGAGTGAGTGGCGTGCACGAAATCAGCCATTTTTGGAGGTTTCTGACGTCGGGGGTATCGAATTGGGCCTTGAGCTCGACACTTCGGGCTTTGAGGTTCATACGAATGTCGATTTTCATTTCTTCAGTGGAGTGGCCATGGCTTCGACCTCCATGGTGGCAGAGGTGGAGTTGTCGAAGGCGGCGGCGGAGATTGGTTTTCTGAATTGCTGGATGAGTTGTCGGCCGTTGTTGGTGGTGGTTTTTGGCCTGCTGTGGTGGTGGTAACAGAAAGGCAGCGGATGGTGGTGATGTGGTGGTGGTGGTGGGTGATGGTGGTTGGAGACGGTGGTGGACTGTACAATTATATACATACACACTTATATATATATATATATTATAACTATATTGAATATATTAATTATTATTCGTTGTAGTAATATATTATATAGATAATTTTTATTGAATAATAAATATATAGGTTTAATCTTGACCGTCTTTTATCATATAAGATCCAGTGGTGTTAGATTAGGGGCAAAAAAGTCCAATAAAGTAAAAAAAAATTACAAATATTCGCAATATTCGCGCGTGGAGTGGGTAGGGGGGTTAGTTGCGTATTTATTTTTTTCATAAGGGGGTGATTTGTGAATTTTTATATCACGGGGGCTTTTGAATAATTCCATATATCACAGGGGTACGGTCGATTTTGCTCTAATTTGAAATAATCATTTCCAAACAGAAATCGTGTTTTTCATCTCTTAGAGTGCAGTGTTAGAGTGCTAGCGCGTTACCGTAGGTTTATTGTTCACACTTATTCTGATGGTCAGTGGAAAGTAATATCTAGCTATCTTTGCAAACAACTAAGAATTTCTGTTGCTTGTGGAAAAGCTTACACCATTGCTACGGATAAGAAGAAAACTACCTCAATTTTTAGTTTGAAACTACAATCATGAGGAAAACATGGAACCAAAATGAAGATGGAATGAGTATTTGGAGAGGAGGTGAAAGTCTTTTGAAATTTAGGAAAATAATTGTAATTAGTTATCTATTCAGCAATATTGGATGTATTTGAAGCAAGGGAAAAGGAAACAACTTGATTTAATATTAAATCAACTTAGCATATACATTGAACAACTTGTGATATAATAATTTCTAGTTCATGGATGACAATAATAACAATTATTTCCTTTTATTAGAGGATTATATTAAATTCTTACTATAACTTATTTTAATCTTAACAAGAAGTTAAAAAATATAAATCATCTGATGTGGTTCATACTTTTAGAACAGTTGTTATTGTTATGTTATTGTTGTTGTTGTTATCAATATTATTATTATTACTATTATTATTATTATTAGTATTATTATTATTAGTATCATAAAATTATATTATATACATATTCAAATTCTTGTGAACCATTCATATTATTAGAATAATATATACATTGAACAAGTTTATTTACTATTAATTACAAGTTCATGCACATTCATTTGGTAACAATAATAAATATTTTATATATAAATATATATTTAGGATGATATTCCATTGTTAAGGGTTATTTTGGTCTTAACAAAAAAGTTAAGAAAGGTAAATCATTACAAATCATTCATACTTTTAGAATAGAATATAGATAAAATAAAATAACTAGATATAAACACATTACACTACTTTTTATTTTCGTTTTCTTCCCTATTTATATATATATCTTACTTTAGTAGATAATAAGATTTCTATTGACAGCTTCAAACAAAAACGCACTATAGTCATGAAATAATAAGTATTCTTTATTGATATTTTTCTCACACTATCCCAAATAATATTTGAATTACGAATTTAAAAGATTAACAAAATATACCTAAATCCAGATTTTGTTACTATGGACTCTAGAGCTATGATAATATTTAAATATGGTACTCTTTTTAGAATCTAATAAAAATAAAAGTGAATAGGAGCTCGTTTGCAAAAAAAATTCCAAACAAATCAAATTAACAAGTCGAATTTTAAAACAATATGAAAATAAACGTGCACTCGCTTTTTCATAATAGGGTGCACAATTTTATTTTTCTTATGCAATTTTCACTAAAATATCGACCAACAAATTCCATTTTCACATCTACATCCTACTCTTAATGAAATTGTCGAGATAAATAGAATAAATAAATGAACATATGTTCAATCCCCCGTCCCTACATTTCACCATTGTAATTAGAAAACTAAATGAACATCTATCCTATATTTTCTCATTAAAGGTGTAGCAAGACCAACAATCCGGCAAAAATGCTTGCTCCAGTTGGCATTCCCATCTTGCCTCCACCGCTTCTTTCCATTGCAATGTGGAAGAGGCATTGGCTAGTGGATTCATTCGTCGTAACAATCCTAGCCAATCCTTCGAAGTTACACGCCTGTACGTCCTGGTTATTCATCTGAAAATATGAGTTAAAGGCGTACGAGATTTTCGCGCTCTTGTTCAAGGTATCGCAAGAGCCATCTAGGTTGAGCGTCGTGCAATCGGCCCTCGTACAAGCATAGTCGAGGTTTTTCTGGACCGTTTCCATGTTCTTGATATCACTATTGAAAGCGCACCATCTTGATTCCAAGTACTTCACACCCTTAGCCCCCACTGGCATTTTGTCATGCCCTGAGCCCATGAAATCCACTGGAAATTTTGGTTGGCCATCGTACCTAAAAAGCCCCCAATGACGTTCAAATGGCCCTGGGTCAATGCTTTTTTGGTTCTCATCAGTTAGACTGAAGAGATAGTATTCGATCTCTCCGGGGTAAAGTGGGGTCCCTTTCTTCGTAGCCATTTTCTTGAAAAATCCATCATAGAATTTCTTAGCCATTGTCACATCAGCATTGGCACTTCCATCCGTCGGCCACCCAATTTCTCCAATGATGATTTTCACCTTAGACGCCTGTGCTTTTCTTAATGACCAAACGAGGGTGTCTAAATTCGCATCAAGCATATTGGTATAGCTAATCCCCTTATCTTGGACAGGCTTAGCACGACCGTCGAAAAACGCAAACTCCACAGGGAAATCCTTGTTTTGGTATAGACTAAGGAAAGGGTAAATATTGACGAGGAAAGGGACATTGTTGTCCCGAAAATGATGCACTATTTGTGTCATGAGGTCCCTTATATCGGAGCGGAAATTTCCAGCTGACGGCCCTTCGGAACCGGAGTCGTAGACGTCGGCATTCTGTGGGATGGTTGCTTTGATTTTCTCCCCAATACCCTCATTGTTTAGAGCACTTTGAATGTTCTTCAATGCTGGGAAAATGGTGTTTAGGTTGGAACCATTATAGGCTTTTAAGAATGGCTCATTTCCAACAGCAATATACCTAGCCATGTCAAACTCATAGAAAATAAGCAATGCCAATAATAGGCTTTCAAAATTAATATTAGCTACACATGTCAAAATTTTAAAAAGAAAAATCGTCCCTTCTAACTTTCTATACATCAAAATTTTACATGGAAACTAAATGCGACCCAAAATTTGAGCCTGTTTAAATTCAACCAGAAGTTTCAAAGTTTTAGGTGTTAAAACAATTACAATCATAATTTATATGATTGAATCTCCTTGTGCAAATAATCATACACAGACTAATGTCATTATACGTATAAATCTTGAAACTCCATGCAACTCATTCCCTCAACTTTTTAAATTGAGTACTATTTGAGCCTAAATGTCTAAACACACTCAAAGTTGAAAATGTTGGCTCTTCCCTAATCGATTGATTCTTAGTGAACTTGAAAGTCGCCCTTTTGGCTTTCTATATATCAAAACTGCGTGCAAACTACATGCGAATCAAATTTGACCGTCTTTAAATTTCATTATTGTTTAGGAGTTTCAATAACAATCATCTATATGATTGGAGCCCTTGTGAAATTGATCATACAATGACATTGTACTTAATGATCCTAAAGTCTTGAAACTCCCTACACACCCAAAGGCGGAGCAAGGGTTGCCCCCTCAACTTCTGAAAAATTATTTTTTTAGTCTACAAATTTTTGTTTTTTAAATTTTGCCCCCCGCCAAAAAATAAAAAAATTTAAGTTTTTCCCCATATTCTCCCCTCTCCCCCGGATATAAAATCCTAGCTTGATCCCTATATAAACCATTCCTTCAAATTTTTAAATCAAGTCCCATGCCAATCAAAATATCTATGCACGCTCAAAATTATAACTTATGGCTCCTTTCCCAATGAAATGATTGTTAGCGAGTTTGCAGAAGCTGGATTCCAACTTCGATAACAATTACCCAATGAGCCCAGCCCACTATGGTCACACCTACATTATGTGATTGCTTTGAAAGTTCGACAATTATCCGGCCCCACAATGGTCTCGGGACTCTTGCCTAAATTTATAATTGTAATTGTTCCGAAAGTCTAAGTTTCGAAAACTCCTGGCTATAACAACGAAGCTAATTAACTAAATCAATATAAAGCTTCAAAGGGTTTTAGTCATGAAAAAATAACATGCATACTTACTTAATATGAACCCCTCCATTGTACAGATGCGATTTGACATTCTTTTTGACCCATTTTTTCGCCTTATCATAGCTACTAGCGAAAGTTGCCAACTGATTATTGGGGACTCCGAGCATGACTTCTATACCGCTCCCAGCAAATTGTTTGACAGTTTCATGATCGGCGTCGAAAAGCTTGATCTGATTTATCTTATTATCCTTGAGCATTTGGAGAATTATTCTAGGGTGAAGGGTCTGTGAAGCCTGGGTCCCCCAATTCACGCCGATACCATCCGTCACGTACACGGCAGACATGAGGTTTAGCGCCGCTAGGAACGCGGCGGTCCATGTCGCCTCCATTGCGAGGACGCTCATACGAGCCATAGTGCATGCAAATAAACCGCCGGCGGCGCTGAATTTTTGAAGAATTGTTGATCTTTTGCACCTTGGAGTGCAAATTTGTGTTGATGATTGGGCGATGTGAATGTAATTGGGGAGGGATTTTAGCGTTATAGCAGAGTGGAAATTGTGGAATTAGTGGGAATCCATGAGTTTAGAGAATTGAATGAAAGAGAGAGAGGGAAATGAAGATATTTCGTTATTTCCTCTCATTTATGTTGACTTGTGTTGACTTATTATGTATTCTTTTTTTTTTTTTTTCAAATGATGAAAAATGGAATATAAAGAAGGCCCTCATTAGATGACATAATATTTCACAAAATTTCGGTAATGTTTGTTTTTGTTTTCAAACATATCTTGGTCAAAACTTGTTTGCTTTATATTTTTTTTTTGACCAAAAAAGACTTTTTTGATCAAAAAATTTATCAGCTATTGTCTCCCTATTAGTGTCTACTTTAGGGTGCCTACTAATTACATCAACTACAATATATATATATATATATATAACCATAATATTATAATCATTTAAAACTTATATTATATTATATTTTTCAATCATTAATTAATTATAAACATAACTTTTCAGACAAAAACTTACATGATTTGACTGCTACAGTGATTTTTGTCTCTTCTGAAAATAAAATCAAACACATTTTCATCAAAAGACACTACTCCCAATAAACTTTTTCACCAAAATTTTCACCAAAAAGAGCCCCCCAAAATAAAAACAAACACAGCCGAAATTTTTCAGAGTTATTTTTAAAACCAAAATTATATTGTTTTCTAAATATCAAGGTGACCATGTAAATTCAATGTGACAATGTAAATTCACGTTAAGTAGTTGACTTTATGGGTTTTACACTAATAAAACTGCAACCCATTTGTTGTGGTTAATTTTGATTCTCCTCCGCACCCACTTCTACCTATATTAAAGGAGTGTTTGCAAACTATTTTCTACTTAAAATAATCCGTTGAAGATTATTCTCCTTAGTTTCTGTAATTACCATAAGTTGAAAAAATTGTACATAGCTGTCATATGTTCTAGTTTCCTTGGCGCTAATTAGACTCCTTACCTTTAGCACATGTTCACTATATATATAGGTTGTATATTCACGTTCAGAAGGCATCAAGTGAATGAATGAATGAATAAACCTTTTCTCTTACATCTTTCAATTTAATCTATTTAAGAGTGAAAAATTTAGACACTCAACTCGGTACTCAATGAACTCAGCTCGTTTAAAGCTTGTTCAATTTCTTTTCTGATCAAGCTTGAACATGAGTTCATGTTCGTCTTCAATTTCGAGCCGAGTTCGAACATACCCCCGTTTGACTCGTCAAGCACACTAACAATACAGTGTAAAAGTATGAATATGATTCTAAAATTAATTTTCTACCATCTCGCGTATAGAAACTGATTTAGGTCGGAAATTAACCATTCCCTCACAGTCTGGATGACCTCATACAACGAACCAACTACAAGCAAATGAAGATTATTGACTGCACTTGAGAGATCAAGCTGCCTACGTACCACATGTGATCAAGTCTAACGTAGTTCCAAAATATAATATGATTCTCCTATTTTGTAGATGACTCGGACACAATTGATCTCCAATTTATATACGGGATCGTACTATCGAGTCTCAATCTAAATAACGTATTGACGAGCTAGCCTACGAGTGTAATAAATATGAATCTCCTCCCCTTTTCTCTCATAAATGGGGGTATTTATAGTGTTCATTCATGCATTACGGATACTGTTTTGCCAACTGGAAGTTCTACTAGGATGATGCCAGGTGTCTTTAGGGAACGACCAAGATCGTACCCCATATGGTCAGGTCATGGGTTGACCCGACCCGAGTGAAGGAAAAACACACGGATCTTGTAGTGTTTGGTAATTTTGAGATTCATTAGGGACATGTGATATAAATATTGAGCTTGGACCCTGTTAGGTCGATTTCCCTTTGTCATGTGTTTCTGTGCTTAAGGTATCGACGAGTTAACGAGCTAACGACCTAAAGAGGTGGACCCCCTGTTTTCATTACATCTAATGTCCAGTTTATAAACGAGGTAACGATATACACAGGCGTAAACGAGGTAACGATATACACAGGCGTAAACGAGGTAACGATATACACAGGCGTAAACGAGGTAACGATATACACAGGCGGGACCCTACGTATTTTTGGTATATCATTAAGTCCCCCACTTCATTAGTGATGATGAAAATGGATGATTAATATTGAATTTTCGTGAATCCATGACGAAGTAGTAAACGAGACTGCACCGGATATCACCATAAATGTTCTGACAACTTTCATGCGCCGCAGTAATTATTACTCCTGCAAGATGTCATTTTCGAGAAGGGACGGTGAATCCCAAACATCGTCTCCCCTGAGCCGTCAGATTGAATTGATCTAAGCCATCCATATCTTACTTTTACCTTACTATATAAATTGTTCGAAACTCATTTCATTTTCTTCATAACTTTTAAAAGAAAGATCACCATCTACCTCGTAAAAGCGAAGTATCAGTTTATTATCGGGATTCATCTGCTTCGTTCATCAGTTTAGAGTCGTTACTCATCCACCTCGTCCGCAAATTTTACCTGGGTATAATCTCTCTCTCGTCTTTTTAATTCTTTTATTCATCATGGCTTTAGATCCTAGGGATGAGATAGATATTTTAGTCGATTCTAAAATAGAGGAAACTAACGAACCAATGACCCAAGCCCCTCTTACCCTCAGTAGTTCTGAGGATAGTTCTGATTCTGATTCGGAAACTTCTTACGAAGAAGATGAGGAAAGAAATGTTTCCGAAGTGTCGGGATTAATAGAGGACCAGCTTGCCCCAGCCTCGTATGCAGATTACGAGGGTGGGGATGATCCCAACTCAAACCTTTTTCCAAATCTCTCCCATGTTCATCGCATCACTTGGTTGCAATCAGCTTCTACCCTTAATGAGGCTAAGGTGATCGAACTACGAGCTAAATATCACATTCCTCATAATTATCGTATTCAAATCCATGGCCCCACAGATCGTTTACACCGACCACCAATAGGATTCCGAACCTTCCACATTGCACATTTAATGGCCGGACTTAGATTTCTTCTTCATCCCGCCATCGTTTCCATCCTCCAGTTCCTTTGTATCTGCCCTACTCAACTGTTGCCAAATTCGTACCGACATTTGGTATACTTCATTGTGTTGATGACCTCCTATGATACCCCTACTGATATCCCAAATTTTATCCATTTTTTCAAATTACAACGATGTACAAAGGTTACCGATTTAGGTTTTTATTTCCTCAGTCCCCATAAACATTACCGAGTTCAGGCTTACCCAAATTCATCCTTAGGATCTTGGAAGGATATGTATTTTTTCCTTGCTCCTCCTATAGGTAAGTCTTGGTTGGTAAGTCGTAAGTGGAACTTGAATGTTCCTACTAAACTCATAGGTGTTAGGAATCCTACTATCTCACTCGAGAAGCTCAACGACATCTTCGAGTGGTATTACAAAACTTCGTTGGTTCATGAGTCCGTTTTACGAGCTTGTCGTTTAAGTGCTGCTGATGTCAACCCCGTCAATGACATAGATAAGGATATATACATTGTACATTTTGTATTTCTCTACCATATAAGTTTCTGAAATTTTCTAACTTTTGTAAGGATGGCAACTCGTAAAGCACGAATGAGTCGCAAACTAATTGACGAACAAGAGGCCGCAAAAAAGGCTGCAGCTGCAGCTTGTAAACAGGGAGGGACAGCTCCGAGTCAGCCCAGACGATCTTCTGTCCAAGTCATTGAGCCAGACGACCCTCAGATTAATCAGGCTTCAAGAATTCGGACCTTGACGACCTCTTCATCAAGCCAAAGGCCGAACACCTACATGACCGAGGCAATGGACTATGTCTTGGCTCTGCCAGCTCTGCCCGATGATGGTAGTCTGTGCCATCGTCAAAAAAGAGGGCGTTCAGAGGCTAGCACTAGCTCCCTACCACCAACTCATCCTTCTTCTGCTCTTTCTACCTCGAAAACTCCTTCTGCTTCGAAGCTTCCATCTCGAGGTTTACGACCTGAGGGGTCCGAGGCCAAAATTTTGGAAGCAATGGACAAGTTAGAGTCTCTCCGCCTCCAAGATTACATGTAATATAACATCGTGGACCGCCCAAGTCTACGACCTGATGCTACCCCACTCAACCCTCAATGGCGAGTACACGAGGATAGCAGTGTTTTAGTGCCTGAAGGCTCGAGTACGTCCCTTGAAATGATAAGTCACACATTGCTGCCTCAAGATAAGCTCACCATGATGGCGCATACCCATCCTTGGGTCAAAAAACACGCCTTTACTCTTCTCTCTAAGGTGAACGATTTACCTATTTATTTTATCGTATTTCTCTCATTAGCTCCTTTGTCTTAATCCGAAGTGTTCTTCTGCCTCGTTCAGCTTGCTTTGTGCATTCATCAGCTCACTCTAAACAGTGCCCATCACAAAGATAATTGCTCCTCCAGGGAAAGAGAACTTGCTGATTACAAGGAGCAAGTGGCTGCCGAACTGAAAACGATCGAGGAGGATCGTGCTAAGGCAGGCTCGCTCCAGTCCGAGCTCAACACTGTATGCAAAAGCTTGGGCATTGAGAAATCCAAGACCACTCAGCTCCATGTCGAAAAAACAAACCTCCAGGTCGAGAACACAGAGCTGAAAAGGAAGATGCTAGAGTTCGAGAATTTGTTAAACTCGAAGCGTCGTCAGGCCTACGAAATTGGAGTTAAAGAGTTCATTTCTAGCCCCAACTTCACAGCTAAGCTTCACGATGCTCGCCTCAATGAGGTCAAAGACTTCATCCGTTCGACTCAGTTCGATGACAATATCATCTCCCAGGCCATCGATGATCAAAGAGATGGTTTCTATAAAGCCATCGACTATTTAAAACAAATCGGAGGTTTCAATGTTGGTGTCATTCCTGAAGAATTCGAACGAGATTATGTTAACATGGATCTCCTTCATCTCTCTCTGACACCAGATGATGAGTCAGAGTATACAAATTTCCCCGAGTTTAACAACATTGTTCGTTCTCTTGGATTCGAGCCTGGCGAGGGTTGTGCAAGCACTTCATTCCAAAGAGAATTGGACACTACAGTTGGTCGTCTTGATGAACCACAACCTGATAGCCTGGACCATTAATTGCTAGTTTTCTTTAGAAATTTATCCTTGGTTTTTGTAAGAAAACAATTTATCTTTTCGAACCATTACATCGTTTTGCTTATCATTTTGAATCATTCGAATCGTAATGTTTGATCTTTTATTTTTAAACTTCACTTAAATATGAAATAGTTCGGCTATATTTACATCGTCCATCTTCACCATCGTACTAAATTGACTTCATTTAGTTTATTTTTGAATTCAAGTATAGCTTTACTAATATCTGAATTTACTTGATCATAATATTGGGCGTTATCTTTTTTCACGGAGCTTTTCCGAATAAAACTCGACTAACCACTACTCTTTGAATCATTTATCCCACAATAAAATTTATTCCTACTTCATTAAAAGATCTAAGCATAAAACTTCCTAAGATTGTTAATGTTCCAAGGTCGGGGCAATTCTTTCCCTTCTAAATCTTGTAATCTGTAAGTCATCTTCTTCGTGATCTTTACCACCTTATATGGACCTTCCCATTTTGCCTCTAACTTCTTGACATGCCTCGAAACTTCTACTTTTTTCAAAACAAGATCCCCTACTTGAAACGATCTTTCTATTACGCATTTGTTGTATGCTCTCGCCATAGTGCTCTTTTGTCTGAGAATATTTGCATAAGCTCGTTCTCTGATTTCTTCCACTACCTCAAGCTCGAACATCCTGGCCTCCGTGTTTTCCGCAGGAACATACGAATCCGTTCGATGCATTGCCATCTCGATCTCTGCAGTAATTACTGCCTCGGAACCATATACAAGACAAAATGGTGTCTCACCAGTCAAGGATCGTGGCGTCGTTCCGTATGCCCAAAGTATCCCCGGCAACTCGTCTGCCCAAGCACCTCGTTCACCATCTAATCTGGTCTTTAAGTGCTGAAGTAAGATTCTATTTGCAACCTCTGTTAATCCATTAGCCTGTGGATGACCCACCGATGTAAAATTCTGCTGAATCTTTAATTCATGGCACCAAGACGTAATAACTTTCCCATTGAATTGAGTTCCATTATCTGAGATTAAAATTCTCGGGATGCCTAATCTGCAAACAATGTTTTTCCTTCAGCATACATCGTTATTATATACTGTATATATATATTTTACGAACATTTACCTGCAAACAATGTTTTTCCAAACAAAATCCATAATAACTTTCTCTGTGATACGAGCCATAACTTCGGCTTCAATCCACTTCGTGAAATGTTCCACTACCACAATAATGAACTTCTTTTGACATTGTGTCGGAGGAAATGGTCCTACAATTTATCAAATTGTTATATATATAAATATATATAATTTTTTTTATATATATAAACATTTTAGAATTCTATATTTCTTTACCTAATATATCAATGCCCCATTGATCAAATGGGTATGCAATTTTTATCACCTCCATGGGTTTTCCTGGTTGATGAATTTCATTAGAATGGAGTTGGCATTCTTTACACTTCTTAACAAAATCTTGTGCATCTTTCATGAGTGTAGGCCAAAAATATCCTTGTCTCGTTATTTTTTTAGCTAACGATCTTCCTACCGAGTGATTTCCACAACTTCCCTTGTGTATTTCTCGCAGCACATACTGTGCCTCTGAGGTCCCCAAACAATGGAGCAGTGGTCCCCCGATAGATCGTTTGTATAGCATATTATCAAGGACTGTGAACCTCATTGCTCTATTGATTATCCTTCATGCTTCAACTCAGTCCTGGGACAGTCTACCCCGAGAGAGATAGTCTATTATCGAATACATCCAATTCGATTCTTCTTCTATCGGTCCAATCATCATCGGAGGTTCGATCTCAGAATGGTTCGTTACCAGGAGTGTGACCTTACAACTGTTTGGAGCCCGTTATTTGATTCACAAACTTTGACAACGCATCCGCACGGTCGTTTTCCTCCCTTAGTATTTGACATAATTCAATTTGTTCGAATTTTAGCATCAACTCTTTTACCTTCGCCAAGTATTTTATCATCGTCTTTTCTCGTGCTTCATACGCACCTGCAACCTGTTTTGCCACCAACTGCGAATCAGTATACACTTTAACAATCTTTATCTCCAGCTTCTTTGCCATTTTTAGCCTTGCTATCAAAGCTTCGTATTCTGCTTCATTATTTGTTACATCAAAATTCAACTTTATTGCAAATTCCATATCTGATCCATCAGGGGAATGAAGCCACACCCCAACTCCACCTCATCTTGTCATTGATGAACCATCCACATGCAATATCCAAGGTTCTGCTAGCCCTACCACCTATACAACTTCTGCCTCTGTCGCTGCCATTTCCACTAAGAAATCAACAATTACTTGTGCATTGACTGCCATTCGACTTCGATATTCAATACTGAATTCACCCAACTCTATGGACCACTTTATGAGTCTACCCGACACATCAGGTTTGACCAAAATTTGCCTCAAAGATTGATCGGTTACGACCACAATCTGGTGAGATTGGAAATAGGGTCGTAACTTGTGCGCCGAAGTCACAAGCGCCAATGCCCATTTTTCAATGTGCGAGTAATTTAATTCTGCCCCACACATCATTTTGCTCACGTAATATACGATGATCTCCCTCGATATCTCTTATTAATACAGCACTTATTGCTACTAACGAAATTGCCAAGTACAGATAAAATGGTTCCCCATACACAGGCTTCGTTAGCAATGGAGGGGAGGTGAGATATACTTTTAATTCCTGAAATGCCTTCTCATATTCTTCAGTCCATATAAAACTTTTTACTTTCCTTAAAACCTTGAAGAAATGCAATCCTTTGTCTGCTGACCTCGAAATGAATTGATTTAAACTAGCCATTCAACCTGTCAGTTTCTGAATGTCTTTCAAGCTTTTCGGAGAGACCATGTTAAGTATTGCCTCAATCTTTTCAGGATTTGCCTCGATACCTCGTTTTGTTACCATATATCCTAAAAATTTTCCACCTCGTACTCCAAAGGTACACTTGTGAGGGTTCAACCTCATCCCATATCGTTTCATGATCTCAAATGATTTCTTCAGATGATCAAGGTGATCTTTCTCCTTCACACTTTTGACAAGCATGTCGTCGACGTATACTTCCATCATTTTGCCTATCTCCTCAGCGAACATCATATTCACGAGTCGTTGATATGTCGCCCCAGAGTTTTTCAACCCAAAAGGCATGACATTGTAACAATAAACACCTCGTGCTGTAACAAAAGAGGTTTTATCACGATCTTCTTTGGCCATCATTATTTGATTAAATCCCTGATAAGCATCCATCATACTTAATAAAGCACAACCTGCAGTAGAGTCCACTAACAGATCTATACGAGGCAAAGGGTAGGGGTCCCGAGGGCAAACTTTGTTAAGATCGGTAAAATCAGTACACATAACCCACTTGTTTCCAGTTTTTGGTACAAGAACTACATTAGCTAGCCATTCAGTAAATTGAATTTCATTAACATAGCCTACATCTAGGAGTTTCTTGACTTCCTCTTCAATGATGGCATCTCTATCAGGTCCGAAATTCCTTCATTTTTGACTAACTGGATTGGTGTCGGGATCAATGTTCAGACGATGTTCAATAACCGAAGGATCAATTCCATGAAAATTAGCTGCTTTCCACGCGAATACTTCTGAGTTCTTCTTCAAAAATTTTACCAAATTTACCTCCGTCTCCCAATCCAACTGTCCTCCAATCCTCGTTGTCTTCTCCGAATCGTCTTCAAAAAGTTGAATCATTTTGTGTTCTACGGGTTGTACTGGCATGTCTTCCCTCGTCTGCTTCTTATCAAGTTGCCTCATCAAAATTTCCGTATCATGATCAATTAAATGTACCTTCGCTACTTTTCTTTTACGCTTCTTTCCAGATTCCGGCTTCAAGGAAGTAGCATAACATTGACGTGCTTCGAGCTGATTTCCATGAACTTCTCCGATTCCATCCCTAGTCTTGAACTTCATCTTAAGATGAGGTGTTGACACAATTGCTCCAAATTTATTCTACATCGGCCTCCCGACAATCATATTATAGGCGAATGGAGTGTCTACCAGCAAGAACGTTATCCTCAAGGTCTTCCGCTTCGGTGCCGAACCCAACGACACATCAAGCTCCACAGACCCCTTTGGCACAATCTAAGAACCAGTGAACCCCATCAACGGCATATTCACCATTTTCAAGCCTATCTTCCCCAACTCCATTTTTTGCAAAACATCCCAAAAAATAATATCAGTTGAGCTACCCGTATCCACCAAAACTTTATGTACAGCATAGTTCGCCACATCCATTGTAATGACCATGGGACCGTTATGTGGCACAATCATCCCTTCGTAATCTTGATCATCAAAGGCAATCGGCTGGTCAGCTTGACCCACTGATAAGACTTTCAGTGGTTCGGAACGAAAATAATTCGACCGCATTTTTCAAAACATGCCTCTTCATCCAATTAGATGAATCTCCATCAATAAGTCCGCCTGCTATAACATCTATTTCACCTCGATTCGCAAGGATCTGTTCCCGATGTTCTCTCGGCTCCTTTTCACGAATTTTATTCCTCCTCTGGTCAGTCCGATGATGATCGTCATTGCGATGACGATAGTCATAGTAACTACTATGATCATTGTTTCGATAATTATCATAACGATGATTATCGTCATATCTCCGATGTTCATTTTCACGAGGCCTATCATTCATTTTATCATCCCGATAGCCTTGTTGGCCTCGCTCACCCAATCGACTTCGAGACCCTCTTACCTCTATTTCACGGTCAGCCTCCGGGGCTCTTACTTCCACTAGAGTACGGTCAATGAAATCATTTAAACAACCCAATTTCATCTTTTAGCTGATAGAAGTCCTCCGTATCGTGGCCCTTATCTTTGTGGAACTCACAATATTTGTTGGGATTCTTCTTCGTTCCTGCACGTAGCAGCTTGGGCTATTGAATTGCGTTGATATTGTGCATTTGTGCAGATAGTAGTGCTCTACTTCGGGGAGCATTTAAAGGCGTATATTGGTTGTATTTAGCATATCAGTAGGGTCGTTCATGGTTTTTTTCTAACCTCGATCCCTCAGTCCGATCACTAATACGATCCTTTCAATCTTTTCGATCGTTCATAGCGAAATTTTCATTGTCTTTTGACAAGTTCATCTCTTCTTCATTAATGCATTATTCTTATATCTGCATTAGTTCCTCCTGATCTCGCGGAGTATGACGAGCAAGTGCTGATGCTAAAGATCCTTTCCTCAATGCTAGTAATAAGAAGGTTACAGTAAGCTCATGTGTTAATTCAGGAATCTCAAGAACCTCCTGGTTGAACCGATGCACAAAGTCCCGTAAGCTTTTCGATATACCCTGCTTGAAGTTCAACATTGCCGAAACAGATTTCTTAGCTTTTTTGTTACTGGAAAAATGATTCTCAAATTGTTGAACTAACTGCGTGTACGACATAATGGTTCCTGGTCTCTGACTCGTGAACCAATCTTGTGCCCGACCTACCAGCGTTGTAGTGAACATCTTTGCATTCACTGCATCAGTCTGATGATATAACCCTTCCCTATCTGACTCCATATCTCTCACAATTCAGACTCAGCAACTCTCCACCAGTTTCTCACAGATGACACCAACTGATTTAGGTAGGAAATTAACCCTTCCCTCACAGTCTGGATGACCTCATACAACGAACCAACTACAAGCAAATGAAGATTATTGATTGCACTTAAGAGATCAAACTGCCTACGTACCACATGGGATCAAGTCTAACGTAGTTCCAAAATATAATATGATTCTCCTATTTTGTAGATGACTCGGACACAATTGATCTCCAATTTATATACGGGATCGTACTATCGAGTCTCAGTCTAAATAACGTATTAACGAGCTAGCCTACGAGTGTAATAAATATGAATCTCCTCCCCTTTTCTCTCATAAATGGGGGTATTTATAATATTCATTTATGCTTTATGGATACTGTTTTGCCAACTAGAAGTTCTACTAGGATGATGTCAGGTGTCTTTAGGCAACGGCCAAGATCGTACCCCGTACGGTCAGGTCATGGGTTAACCCAACCCGAGTGAAGGAAAAACACGCGGATCTTGTAGTGTTTGGTAATTTTGAGATTCATTAAGGACTTGTGATATAAACATTGAGCTTGGACCCTGTTAGGTCGGTTTTCCTTTGTCATGTGTTTCTGTGCTTAAGGTATCGACGAGTTAACGAGCTAACGACCTAAAGAGGTGGACCCCCTGCTTTCATTACATCTAATGTTCGGTTTATAAACAAGGTAACGATATACACAGGCGTAAATGAGGTAACGATATACACAGACGGGACCCTACGTATTTTTGGTATATCAGAAACTTTCCTCTTTGGAGAATTAGAAATTAGGATCTATAATTATGAAATTTAACCAACTTGTGGAGAAACAAGCCTTCAATTAAGGAATTTTTATTTATTTTTAATTCCCACGTACTGAAGATTGAGATTTCAAGGAAAATTAGGGCCAACATTCACAATATAAACTGTTATGTTTGCATCGTTGTGCCCTTCATCCGTTGTGCTTGTATATCAACAAACAGTTGAATTTCGACTTTCTGGAAATGAATCGAAGTAATTCTATTTTGTTTAACTGTTTTGTCTTTATCTGGGATTAGAACTGCTGAAACAATTTTTTTTTCCCAAAACAAGCCTAATGTTAAGGCTCGCATTATTTATTTATTTCTAATACATAATCAGGAAATAAGTTCTATGACTTGTGTGTTTTGCTTACATATGTAGATGCCTGTAATGTTTGATGGTTTTCCTGAATGAATTTTGCATATAAATTTACATGCTCGTGCAACATTCTTGTAACGGGAGTGCCTTTTTCCTTGCCTGTAATGTCAAGGCTTCCTCGAGCAACATTCTTGTAATGAGAGTGTCTTTTTCCATGGGCATTGATCGAGGAACATTGTATGTACAGAGGGTCCACGTTTGGAGGTGTGAAACTGAACACCACGCCAGGATTCCATTTTAGTTGTTTGTCGAATTCGGAATCCTAAGGGTTACGTAGCGTAAGATTAATCCTCATGACCTGAGATGTCGTAGTTGCAATGTACGCAGCACACTACGTATTGACTTATTCCAGATTCAATGAGAATCATGAGACAGAATAAAGTTAGGTATAATCTTGTTGCATGATGAAGCAGTTGACATCAATAGAGAATCTGTCCACGGTAGGATACCGAGATATTTCTTATGTTGTTGTTAAACATAGATGACCAGTGAAAAATCTCTAGCCAGAGTATCGAAGTCATTCAGAAGGATTGGTGATCCTAACTTAGATGATGAAGGTCACTATGATCACAACACATCATGCTTATCTAAGTTAATAGAGTTTCAACTGAACCCAAACATGTAGACTTGGATCAGGAAAATGATGGAATGATGTGACTTACGCGAAGATCGTACGTAATCTAGATAAGTCATTCGTATAATTATTAATATATTGTTTTCTTGATGACGTTGTTAGATATCGAATCATGATCAATAAAAGTCTTGAATTGACCTTGGTGGTAGATTCAAGACCTTAATTAATTATCTAGGTGATAATTGTTTAAGGCTTAGGGAAGGTCTCATTGCTAGCATATTAGCAAACCTAAGGGGTCACACACAAAATTTGGTTAATGATTCTAACTAGTGAAGAAATTAATCATGTATGGATTAGATTAATTCTTTAGTGGAATTAATGAAATAGCAATTAATTATGATTTTAATTAATTACTTGGAAATAATTTAAGTTTACCTTAATTAATTATCTCGTGTAAATTAATGAATTACACAAGTAATTAATGAATTATAGTGAATATTAATTAATTATCTTTAGATGAAGAAATTTATTAGTAAAGTTCTAAATATTTAATTAGTCCTTGGTGGAATAATTAAATAAAGAAGGAAAGTTCATTTTCATTATGATTTGTGTAGGAATAATTAAAAATAGGACAAGGAAAGAGTGACAGTTGGAATACGGTTGGACTGAGGAGTCCAACCGTAGTAAAATAAGTAGTAGGCATTCGTCTCTCTGCTTATGAGCAGAGGCGGACGCCTAATACTACTAATGTACTTGACATTATTTGCTCTTTCTTTTCTCTTTCTGCATTAGAGGTCAGACATAAAATATTTTCAACCCTCTTCTTCACAAGTCAAATAGTTTGATTATTAGCTAGCACTAAGATTAAAACTAAGAATCAAATCAAGGTGTGGATAAGTTTAGAGGTACTACAATTAGAGTACTCAAGAAGGAATTATCCGGATAAGAAAAAACTGATAGGCTTAGAAACTACACAATTTTTGGTCTCCTGATTTATTGATTTTGTTTAGCTTTTGATTAATTTACGCCACAAATGCCTTGAGTTGTCGTGTTTCTATTGTTATAGGATAAGAAAATCTATTGCAGTTAAAAATATCGCTGAAACAAGCAGTTTTGCCGCGGCAAAAGATGTCAAAAGCCACGGCTACCATGAACAAAGTTTCTGGAATTGTTTTTTACTGTTTTGCCACAGCTTTCTGACACACCAAAATTTTATCAAGAGAACTAGGTCGTCTAGTAATAAAATGGATTCTAGGTACATGATTTTATCGTTTCCACAGGGTCAACTATAAGCTAACTACCAATATTATTATATCATTCATTTCTAAGTTAAATCGGTCGATTTCAAGGTTGTTTTAAACTAATTAACTAGACACAGTAATTTAATAAGACAATTTAAACCAAAAAGGGCAGAGAGCGATGTAGAGAAGTGATTAAAGCACACGATTCAACCAATTATGCTATTCAATCGTGATGGAGGTTTTATAGGATTATAAGTTCGATTTAGCTAAGACGAAATTCCCTAAATTACGTACTACCCAATCTCTTGGCATAGCAACTCTACCCTTATTAAAGATTTCCTATATATCTCTATATGAAAAATCAATTAATAAAGATGCATTTAAGGTCTAGGAACAATAAAAAGTCACCTAAAAAAACCGAGTCTACTTCGAGTTGATTTAACTATAGGCTATTCAAAGTTTTCTATCTTCCCTAGGTCATCTCTTCTCGGTCTCAAACCTAGGCAAAATCAAATACTTGGTGGCCAAGCAAATGTAAGCATTAAATCCAAACATTGAATACATAACTAAATTTAAGATTAATACAATAATCAAATAACATAAATGGCCTACCCATGACCTTAATTAAACAAATTTAGCTCATATTCACGTTAAATACATAAACCCACATCTTAAGATAATGTGGGAACATACGTCCTCTGCCATAGCATGTCATGGCGGAGATTAGTCACTCAATTGGAAAAACGAAGAGAAAGTCGACAAAAATCGATTGCCTAGTTCAACCGGTTCTGAACCCAAAAGGACTCATGAATAACCATCACATGTCATGGAAAGATTTAGGTTTAAAAACATTTGGGTTCTCCGCTCACATTGCAGGGCCCAATGACAGGACATAAGTATCCCGCCCTTTATCAAATTTAACCACAAAATTCTTAAAGATCTCAAATAAGCAAAAACAACTTGGATTGACAGCTGGGGGGGTTAACAAAATTTACCTAACAAAAAATTATCCAAATTTTTAAGCAAGGCCTCAAAACCATTAAAAACACAGAATTCATAACCTTCCATAAATCTAGAAGTAACTCAAAATCACTGTAACAAAAAAACATTGATTGGAATTCTCCGCTAAATGTGATTTCTAGTAACGTCCAACACCCCATACTCGGACGACACCGTCTGTATAACCACTGTAAAGGGTGCTTCCATCGGCACTCCAGCTGAGACAGGTGCAGTGAAGGATCTACATCAAATGATTATTAAGATTAGACACTACTTTGCTGCAACAGATGACATTTCTACACAAGTGAAAATCTACAACAATTAAAATCATTACAACGGTCCAAATATTGGTAAAATACACGTAAACTATGGTGTTAGGTACCCCTGAACAGTAAAATGTAATGAAAAATGATATGTAGAACTTACACCCTTAGTATACTGACTTCCCCCATTAATTTTATCAAATAGAAAATCCAAATTGCCATTTTGTGAAACAAAACCGAATGAATGGCTTGGCGCGATGCAGGCAGTTTGTTGTTGTGCTTTAGAAATTAGAGATTCAAAAAATTTATTAAAACAAACAAGAAAAAGAATTCTTATGGCTGCAAATTCTACGAGTATTAATATTTTTGGGATATAGCACTAATAATTAAAAGCATACTTCAAAATATTACAGTTACAAATGTACTCTATCAAAAGCCATCACCCAAAAGACATCACTTGATGAATTTGAATATCGGGAAAAAATTTCAAAAAGAAAAGACTTGAGTTTGTATGATGGGGAATACGCTGCTGGGGCTAGGGTTGGTGATAGGTGCTGGGAAATGGTGAAAAAGAAAAAAAACAAAATAAGGAATTCATTGTTAAGGGTATTAAGGAAAAATTATACAAAGGGGGTAAGTATTACAGTTTACTTTTCAAATTGGATAAATTTAGTATCACTTTTACAATAAATGTATTTCACCGTTTAAATGTTTCCCTAAGTTTGCTTGTTATCTCTCATAATCTGAATTGTGAAGGCCTCATTATAGATGAATAAACACACATCAATATCACAAACTGCAGAAATGGATTTTCTTTTCTAATGAAATAAAGGATCAAGTACAAACAACTCACATAACATCAGAGACATCAAGTTCAAAACACAAAGTGCAACCATACGCCACTTTTAACCATTATATAGGAACCAGTGAGATTAAAAAAACACAAAATTGCATTAATAATAGATGAATAGGATCCGCAATCCGTGTTTAAATTGAATGCAAAATGACCTCCTAGAGAAATACGAGTCCCATCATAACTAGATAAATAATTGACAACGGTAAAAAAAGAAGTTCAAGCAGCAACAATAGTAAAAGAACAAAGCATTCTCAATAAGATGAAGAAAAGAATACAATACAATACCTTGTTCTTGCTAGTAGCAGTTTGGGCAGCAGCCCCGTCAGTGGCCATCTCGCTCTCTTGCTTCAAATCGACCTTGAGATCGACGACAACACTTTTGCTCTCCAAATCCCAAATCTTAATGCTAGACTCAGTAGCAGCACAAAGCCAGTACCTATTAGGGCTGAAGCAGAGTGCGTGAATAATAGAACCAGCATCCAATGAGTAGAGCTTCTTCCCCTCTGCCAAATCCCACAGCAGAATGACTCCGTCTTTGCCACCGCTGGCGCACAAGGATCCATCGGGCGACACTGCAGCCGTATTGACATACCCCGAATGGCCAGCCAAAGTCGATCTCAGCTTACAATTGCTCAAATTCCAAATCTTAACAGTCTTATCCCAGGAGGCGGACACAATAGTGGGCTGCAGCGTGTTCGGGGAGAACCTGACACAAGACACCCAATCAGAATGAGCGTCCCCCTGATCCTGAATAGTGTATTTACACTCTCCAAGTGTGTTCCAGAGCTTGATAGTCTTGTCGCGGGACGCAGACACGATCTGACGGTTGTCAACGGAGAAGGCGACGGAGAGGACATCTTTAGTGTGTCCGGTGAAACGGCGAGCGGTGGCGCCGGTTTGTAAATCCCAGAGGCGGAGGTCGCCGTCCCAGGAACCGGAGAGTGCGAATTGGCCGTCGGAAGAGAGGACAACATCCTGAACGAAATGGCCGTGACCGGTCAAACGCCGGCGGGCGACACCGTAGTTCCTGTCCTCCTTAGTAAGACTCCACAGAATGAGGGATTTGTCGCGGGAGGAAGTGACGATCATGTCCGAGTTGTCGATGGGTGCCGCGATGGCTGTAACCCAATCCGTGTGGGCTCGCATTGTGCCACGGAGGACCAGTTGCTCTTGCGCCATGGCTGGCTGTCTGTGTGGAGGGAGAGGGGGGAGGAGAGATTTTAGGGAGGGTTTGAGAGGCGGAAGAGGCGAAAATGAGCGCAAACCCTAAACTCGTTAACGATAATATATACACATGAAAAAATATATATATACTGACCCAACTAAAATTCAATTGTGACCCAACTAAAAATATATACACATAAAATACATAAAATTGACGAAAACCATCAATTATATTTTATTTTATCAAAGTTGTAAATAAGGACTTAGGCATAAATAAAGATTCAATAAGCCTAATTCTTAAAAATACAATAATAATAATAATAATAATAATAATAATAATAATATTAGAAGTAGTTAATAATTTCTTGAGAGCTCATTTAAATCCCTACATCCTATTGAAAGTTTATAGTCATTCTCCACTAGGGGTGCACACAGTTCGATTTTTGGGGTAATTTTATAAAATTTATACCGTACCAATAATTGTGGTTTTAGGACAACTAATACCAAAATTGGACTTTTCGAAACCTATACCATTGTAATCGGTATGATACGATTTTGATATGGTACGGTATGATTTTGCAGTATTTTTATTATATAAATCACATGATTTATCTGTATTTTATCATTTCCACTTTTTATGCAAAAAAATCTCAGAAAAAATTATTTATACAATACACTAAAAGAGAACAAATCTCATCTTTCATCTCAATGCATGATTCTCTTGCATTTTTGTTCGTAGAAAAAAAAGGGGGGAAAAGGAAAAAAAACGAGACTTTGCAATAGAAGAATTTTTTTTTAAATGAGAACCGATAAACTTATGCTTAGAATTAACATGTTCTCTTTTCCTTCAAAAATGTGGTTGTAAGTTAGTTGTTAACAATAACTAGGTAACAAAATTAAAAACAATTGTCAAACTAAATAATGATTAAAAGAGATAATCACATCTATAGTCCCCCATTTTTTCTGTTTGTATCACTTAAGTCCCTCAGGTAATATTTGTTTCACTTACGTCCCTTATGTTCTAAATTCTATGTCATTTAAGTCCTCTAGTTGTTTTTGTAGAACAATTTTTATTTCAAATAAGTCCTTATAGTTTCAACCTAGCCTGTTTAAAGATATAATAAGCACTTTACCCGAGTTTAAGCAAAAGAAGGATCCTGCGTAAAAATGGTATCAGAGCCTCAGGTTATTCATGAAATACTTAAATAAATTTACATAAGATTAAGTCTAAGCCTTATGGAGGAGAATTAAAACAAGAATGGAACCGAACAACAGTTCGATCTATGACGAGAACAAGGGGTATTTCCAGATACTGGAAAGACAACGAGACGAAGGGATTGATAAATTAATCCAAAAGCACAAGAGACTCTCTAAAGAGATTAGAGAAACTATTACAAGAGTACAGAAGAAGACTCCTGTAAAGGATCTACCGGCGTCAATCCGGTATTATGAGAGAAAATTTGCCATGAATAGAAAATTTCAAGGCAATGTTGCGAGAGATCTACACCTCGCAGAAATCCAAGGCAAATGGCCAGGAAAAGCTAACAAAGGTAACTCTTTCAATTAAACTATTTATATGAATTGGAAAGAGATTGAAACGGATACATCTAAGATCTCTAAGGATCTTAGAGAAATCCAAAAGACAGTTCAAGATTACGGACATAGGTTAGAACATCTACCTATGACAATCGAAAACTTGAACCAAAAACTTGAGGAAATCCTCAAGCTTATTCCAGATCTACAACGATCTATGTCAGATCTAAAGACAGAGGTCAGAGATCTGAAAACCAGACAAGGCATAACCAGTACATCCAAACCAAAAAAGAATAGAATCGGTGATGCACTTGGACGAGTAGACCTTCTACATCAGAAGGGAAAGGCTAAGGAAGTTCCTAAGCCTAAAACTCATGATGAACTACTCATTGATATCCTTCGAAGTATTAAATAATATGGATATAACAAGAGTAGATCCATCCGATCTCCAGGAATTAGCTGAGTCTTTTTCACAATTACATGTTATGGAGCTAGCTAATGTAAAAACACATGAACTCGCACTAGGCTTTCCAGCTCCTGGAGAGAGTTCAGGCTCTAATATTCCTCCACCGGATGAACCGATGAGAGAAGGTGAAGATTTTCATACAAACGCTGAACCCGCTCTTAGAGGGGTAACGTTTAGAGCAAATCACACAAGAAACCCAATTAGGGTACCGGATAATACACCATGGGCAAGGACTATGTCACATACCTTGAATCCCTACGGTACTATCCTAAATCTGGATGTCATTGATTTCAGAAACATCGAAAAAATAATCGATGAATGGGTAGTCTCTATGAAAATAGCCGCTACTACGCTGGAACTTGATAAAGAAAACTTCATAAGAATAATGGAGTTAAGCTTAGAAGGTTCTGTAAAGACAGGTTGGGAACGCACCCCGGTAGAATCTAAGCAAGAGGTGTTAGCCGGAGAATCTAAAAGCACTATTGCTGATAGATTTGGGAGGATAACCAAATTAAATTTCATCGGGGACGGATACTTTGGTGAAAATAATTCTAAAAGAACTAGAGAGTACACACAAGCACTCTATGGTCTTGAGCTAAGAAATATTTGTGCCATTGATGAGTATATCTATTGGTTCCGAAAATATTTCTTTCATGCGGATGTAAGTGCAGAGATTGCTGCACCTATGTTCTTTGCTAAGATCTGTAGTCCTTGGAGAGAAATGTTAATACATTCTTACAAGGTTCCAGAAGGACAAGTTGATACAGTCGCAAGACGAATGTCTTTCTCAAAAGACAAACAAAAGACTGGTGTCAACAAGCAGCTGTTCAAAAGAACATGAAAAAGCTGAAAGGAAAAATGAAGAGAGCCCCTCTTTGTTGTGATAATAATGATTTTCCAACAATAATTGGAGAATCAATAGAGCAACGAAAAAGGAGAAAGCATTTAGATCGCTCTGATAACAAGAGCAACAAAAGGCGATCTGCTTTTAGGCGAAAGTCTTGGTGGTCTAAATCAAAAGCCCGATCTTATAAATCTGGCCAAAGATCAGGACCAACCAGGGTTTCTTCCCAGAGGTCAAGGAACTCGGACGAAAAGAAACCAATAAGACGAACTTTCAGAAAAGCTCATACTAGAGCAAATGAAAGTTTCAAAGATTGTAACTGCTGGACATGTGGAGCTCGAGGCCACATTTCTCCAGATTGTCCGCAAAAGGGTGGCGAAATAAAACAATTTGAAGCCACTGCAGATATACTGGATGCAGTTTTTTACGGCGATTTGGTACCCATATACCAATTCGAGAATATTCCCTCAGACGAAAGCATCTATGAGGAAGAAATAGAGAGTAATTCCGATGAAGCATCAATCGAATCGGAATAATGCCAGGAATTCCTATTTGTACAGTTCCACAACTTAGAACTGTAATCTCTGATTTCAGAGAAAAGATTGAAAGGAGTAGAACCATAATCCTGCATTATAGGTCTACTATTCAATTATTAGGCGAAACACCTCTCCGCCTAAGAAAAATAATTGAGCATGAGACCAAAATTCAAGTTTGGTCACAGAATATTCATACTCTCGAAAATTGGATAGAAAGTATGAATAAAAGTAATCGTTCTATATTCCAAGAAAGAAATAATTCTTTCTAATGGAATACTCCACCGAAGGAGATAGGCTTCAGACAACTGATAGCCTAGCTGGTTTCTTTTCCAAGGCATCTATATCAGATAAAACCATGGAAAAAATCATGCGGCAAAATTCAAGTATTGATAAATACGATGGATTTAGAGTCAACAGCGTTAGCCGAATCCTAAATCAAATAGGATTAAATCAAAGGCGGCATAACATCAGATACAAAGTGAGTTCTGGGGAATTTGCAATCCCTATGGAATTAACCGGTAATGTGATGGATATGCAACTTATTCCGAAAGAAGAAATTCTGGAAGAATTAAGTAAGCTAAGAGAAACAGAAGCTCTTACAATGAAATGGGTCCATATAGGCACCATTGAAGTTGTAATCAAAGCGACCTTCAAAGAAGGTGTTAATTCTCCGTTACATTTATCCATAATGGATAAAAGAATTAACAACCTAAGAGACGGATGTCTTGGTACAATGGTAGGGAACTTATATGCAAGCAAGCTAATGTTTGACATTCATCCAAGAATTGCATATAACCTAGCCGACCAAGATTTTAGCCGAGTCTTAACCCTTCATCAAGACTTCAAAAGAACAGATCTCATGAAAGAAGGAAATAGACCATATTCTATTACATATAGAATTGCTTATACACTTTCCAATACACATCATTCTGATTTGTTTATCCGGAAAGAGTATATTGAAATTCCAAGAATTTTCAAGGAATTTACTAAGGTAATGGCACCCGATCCAATTCAAATCCCAAGAATTGGAGGTGTATATATCTTAATCCGAGACCATCCAGTTCTAGACCGTTCAATGAGTTCTAGAACAGATTGTAGTAGCAGGATGTCCTTTTTCAGAAGAAAGGATAAGGAGTTTAAAAGGAAAAGAGTTACTCAACGATCCAACTCCTCAAGCTATTCGGGTAGATAATGTAAAAATTAAAAGCCCAGAAGGATGGAAAGATGTGCAAGTAATGTTTGATATTACAGAGAAAGATAATTCCTTTCACTGTGAAGAACTATATCACTTGCAACAATCTACTGTTAACAAATATGAAGGAATGCTAGAAATAGCAGGCTATGAAGTATTTGTTACAGGGAGTGCAGGACGAGACCCAGGAATTGTTATTCTGTGATTAAGTTTCCTTGAGGAACATAAACCTTGGGGAAGAAAAGGAAAAGGCATGGAATTTAGTTTGGATGGACATATTATTCAAGTTGAATAAATGACTAGCCCCTTTTCTATATACATATTTGTTGGTATGTTATACGACCAATATAAATCTGAATATTTTGCAGCTTATATTGATTCTGGATCAGGGATTTGTACATCAAAACCTGGAGTGTTTCCTAGTAATACTATGGAAGCCTTACCTGTTATTGCAGGAAGAGATTTTTCTAAGAAAATCCTCATTCTCAATAAAGGAATCCGTGAAGCACATATCATGATTGGAGGAGCATTAGGCACACCTTGGTTTAAGGTAAAATTGCCACCCATCTATTTTCATGATACCGGCGCAGATATTTTGCTTGGTAACAATTTTATCCAAACCTTTGCAAAATATGTACAAGACAACAACACTAATGTGTTGGGTTTTACCACCCTTTGTGGTAATCACATCCAAGTTTTGCGGCGCGCACACGCTTTTAATTGGCTCATGCCTATTCTGTTTCGCAACAAACGTGGTGATTTTAATCCCGATTCTAAATTAACCCATCCTAAAATGAAGGATAAATGGAGATTTGGAAAAGCTCTTTTATCATTTAGACTACATGGTCTAATTGACAGCCAGGACGAACACTGTTATGAGAATTCACGAGAAGAGTTACAACTTCTTAAAAAGGAAATACAGTATAAGTTCATAGATCACATTAACGAAGAAAGTTTACTTTCTCTCGAAAATATGAAGAGACTAATTCAAAGGAACTTTAACGAGAATCCTTTGGCTTGGTGGGATAAAAACAAAATCGAAGCTACTCTGAAAGTAAAAGAACAATGCAAGTATGAGTATGTTCGATACAAGCCAATCCAGATGAATATGGAGGATAAGAAAGATATGCAACTTATCATAAAAGAACATATCAATCTTAATCTCATAGAAGCTGGAGTCTCTGCTTACAGTAGCCCTGGTTTCCTGGTAAGGAACCATAGCGAGGTAAAAAGAGGAAAACCTAGACTAGTCATCAATTACCAGGGTATCAATAAGATACTAGAATTTGATGGTTATTACGTCCCAAGCAGAGAACACTTAATTGAATGCATTAAAGATGCTAAGGTGTTTTCAAAATTTGATTGTAAATCTGGTTTCTATCAAATAAAAATGGAAAAGGAGTCTAGAAAGTATACGGCTTTCTCTACTCCTCAAGGACAATATATCTGGAATGTACTCCCAATGGGATTAGCAAACGCACCACAGATATATCAAAGGAAAATGGATAATCTCTTTAACGATTATTTCGAGTATATGTTTGTCTACATTGACGATGTATTAATTGCATCGAGAAATATGGAAGAACATATTAAACATCTTGAAATATTTTCTCATGTATGTTTTAATGAAGGATTGGTGCTTTCAGAAAAGAAAGCAATAATTGGAGTTAATAAGATCGAATTTCTGGGCATTCTTATTGACGAAACAGGTATTGAACTCCAAAAACATATTGTGGAAAAAATAAGCAATTTTCCTGATGTTTTAAAAGATAAAAAACAGCTTCAAAGTTTTTTGGGAGTTGTCAACTTTGCTGGAATTTTCATAAAAGATCTAGCAAAATACAGGAAAGATTTCCGACCTCTTTTAAAGGAAACGGAAAGCTCAAAATGAAAGTGGGAAGAAATTCACACTCAAAGGATTCGTGAGTTGAAACAGGTTTGCAATAATCTGCCTAAACTTGCAATTCCCCAAGATAAGGATGAACTGGTAGTCTATACAGACGCCAATGATTATAGATGGGCAGCAGTGCTCATGAAGAAGACAACTACTGGAGAAGAACCTTGTCGATATGCAGGAGGGTTGTTCACTGAACAACAAGCCAGTCTTTGGCATATTAATGAGAAAGAATTCTATGCTATTTGGAAGGCCTTTAAAAAATGGTCATTATTTTTACTAGCAAAAGAATTTATTTTAAAGGTTGATAATACGAATGTCAAAGTTTTTTTGAAAAACAAACTTGAATCAAAAATTAAAAAAACACGTATTCTCAGATGGCAAGCAGAATGTCAGTATTATTGTTTTGACATTATTATTGTGAAATCTCATGAAAATATTCTTGCAGATTTCCTAACCAGAGATGGAAGTGTCTGAGGCCAACTCCATCATCACGAGATACAGGCATCTCAGGGAAAACCTTGAGGAGCTTGACAAAAGAATTGGACAGTTATCAATTAACGCTGAAGTAGCTGGACATGTACAACGAGCTGATCTGGGCATAGTCCAGGAAACCCTTAAGGGAACAACGTATGCCATGACTCTGTTATGGAATACACTACAAGAACCTATTCGAAAGGCATCATCCTCGGTGATGACTCGCGAGTTAAGAGAGCAGGACTCTACACCTGCGTTTAGAGAACGGGGCTCTATACCCGGAGAAGTGGATTCAAATACCACTTGCACAAGTCCATTCTCAGATTCTGAGGAAAAGGAACCAATTGAACAGAAGGAAGCGCAAGCTCCTACTAGTTCAAGTCAACCCACCACCTCTGGGGTTAAAGAGGGAGAGATTAATCTTAGGCCACGGACAGGCACTTCTAAGATTAATATTAACCCAATTAATTTACATTGGCAGGGTTATCAGCACTCTTGGGAAAAATTAATCTCAAGAAAAGGAATAAATCCTAATAGGTCTTTGGTAGAAATATCAGGGAAATATCCTAGGATTTGGATGAAGGAAGGATCTAATCCAGACGACGTCCGAGAATGGTATGATTTTGGGGCAATTGCTTCAATACATACAATGTCACCTAGTTTTCCGGAGATATCCAAACTACCGGACTGGATCACAGGAGCCGTGTACGATTCATGGCAAAACAACCCTCACCTCAAGAGAGGTGATATCTTGGAGTTAAAAATCATTTCAGCAGCTCCAGAAATTACAGGAAAAGGGTTTCATCCAGCATTTCATTTTATCAAATTACAGAGACCAGACATGGCGGCCTATACTAAAATACAGGTCGCAACAGGCGAAGCTCCGTTGGTTAGCAATATCAATGAAGACGATATATCCACTAGAAGAGCATGGGGTATGTGGGTCTGTCTTACAGAGATGGACAAGGTCAAGTATCCATTCAAGATCTTCACACATTCAGTGAATGGGTCATTCCTGTTAAATTCAATGACAGGAAAAAGTACAGATTTCGCAGAAAAGGTCTTCGAGCAAAAAAGGACCGTAATTTGGGAAAACAAGTTACCAGCAACTGATGCAACCAGGAAGAAGGCCTGCAACATGATGCATGTTGATCTTTGGCACAACCGGGAATGTTCAAGTTGTGAGTTTCAAGAAAAACCCTTATTTGGTACAAAAATACGGGTTACCAAGGCAAAACCCGAATCCGAGAAGGATAAGGAAAAACGAAAAACATTTTACCCAAAGGGTTTTCACAAACCTCGGTAAAATCATGTAAACGACAAAGGCGACCTATAAAGTAGGTGCACCAACCATCAGTCATGTGATTGATTAAAGTCCACAGCTGGAAAAGCAACTAGCTGTAAAAGTCAGGCGTGGCAGACAAAGTGGCAAACACAAGGACCCACGCGCACTAATCAAGATTGACGTGTGCAATGACGCCAAAAGCTTAGATGAAGTTTGGAATCCGCATTTGGAATTCGAAACTCAAAACTATAAGAAGGGAGTCAGAAGCAGATGGGGATCATCGAAAATTTTTCTCCAACTCTTTTAAATTACAAAAACATCATAAAAGCATTTGTAATCTTTCTTCTGTCATAGTTTTAATATTCGAGTGTATGGGGGTTTCCCCAATAGTAAGTCCTCTCATGAGAGGCTAAAGGTTTTCTCCTCCAATATAGGGGTAGAATAAGATTATGTAATTTTAATTTTGTAATTCATGAATAAAAGAAGGCTTTGTCCAACATGTTGTCCAAAATCCAAATTATAATTCTATCCGTTTATACCTTTTACGCCCTCGGACAGGAAACGAAGGGGGCTGTGCTGTGTATCGCCGAAGGAGCCAGGAACTGCGATCCATAGGCTGCGGTTGGTGGTTGGAATGAGTCCGTAAAATCGAGGACTTGGAATACCCGGCGATAAGGCGGACAAACGAAGGTATAAACTTATGCAAAGTTAATTTTATTTCGGAAGCATGTTGGGCCTAATCACTTGGAATACCCTTTTGCTAAACTTTTAAGTGATTTATTGGAAAAGTAAAATTTATTGGCTATTTTGAAAAGGGGTGAAAATATGGGGTTAGTTTGAAATAAAGCAAAGAAAAGAAAGGACCATAGTGACACAACTTATCAAGAAGAGGGACCAATGTGCCGCTTTTATTATATGAAGGACCAAAGTGAGACAAACCCAAAAGCAGAGGGATCATAGGAGTCATTTTCTCATGATTAAAATGATAAGAATGTAAACTTTTATAATAATAGTTGAAATTATTATAATTGAGCAACTATTGAACCCAACTACTATAAAAATCATGGAGATTCAAATTCTTGTGTTTTGTACTATGCCTCGTCTGTTTCCTCAAGTAAGTGTTATAGTCTAATTCACATTCTTGGTGTTAGTATTATGATTTGGAGTCTAGATTTGAAATAATTCTAGAAAATAATTTTAATCTATCTTTTAACTACTTGTCAACTTTAATAAAATTTACTTAATTTTTCATATTTCTAAAACATCATACATTCCCACGAGTTTTGGTAAGAAATCAATTTTCGGAAATATTTGTATCTATAAATCCTAAAACATTAGAAATAATATATAATGAATAGTTTTATATATATACGTACGGTTCGGTACGATTTTACCGGTATTGAATTTCTAAAACCTAAACCATACCAAAATATTCGGTACGGTAACGGCTCGTACCAAAACCGATAATTTTTAGTAAAAAAACCATTATTTCGGTACAGTACGGTGCGGAATGTGCTATATGGTCGGTACAGTAAAAAAACCGATAATTATACAATATGCACTCCCTAGTTCATAATTATAATTTGGATTCACTCCCTACCTACCCAAAATGATGGAAATACCTCTCATTAACTCATCTCCCACCCACTTCTGCTCCAAAATTCATTTCCTCTCTCACCCATTTTCTGCTCCAACTTGAATTTCCCCTCTGCAATCTCTGCAATCACGCTTCATCTCCCCTTATAAATTCCTCCCTTCTTTTCCTCCTCCATCCCCACTCCTACACTATGGTCTTCCCGAAACCCATTTATACCGGCGAACTGAAAAGTCCACCGAGCCCTGAAAATTCGTTTCAACATGTGCTATGCCACACTATAATGGGCTAGGCACCAACGTATCACATTCGAACCCATCGATGAAAATGCAGGTTGTCATCGAAGAAGACCATGACGAAAATGACTACGAAGAATATCCATCTTCACCAGTGTCGCAGGCAAATATCTATTCAAGCGGAGAGGGAGGTCTTTTAGGGATTGTCAAGTACAACAGTGAGCTTCACGTCCTGTCTATTGGAGAGAGTATGACCTTAATTGAGTTGTACTATAATCTGACAAAAAGGTGGGTGGTGATTAATCCCCAATCAGTGGAAGTGAAGTACATTTCTCCACGTTATAATCTTTACGTATCTTTGAATGATGAGGAGGACTTCAAGAACATGTGTCACCTACACAAAGTCCTAGATGTGGACGTGGTGGAAATGTCTGTGTTTCAAAAAAGACCACAGTTGGGCAAAGGAGGTACTACCCAAAGGTAGTTTACATACACAATTTGATGCCTCAACATACTGTATTTGTTGCTTTAAACATACATCATGTTCAAGTTAATAGTAATTCGTGTTTACAATATAATTACTTCATATTCTCTTTACAAATACTTCACTTTATACATACGTCATGTTCGCTTTAAAAACACTAACTTCATTTGTGCTTAAACATAGTTGATGGTCATTGTAATAATACTACATTTGTGCTTTATATATACTTCATTATCGCTGTGTTTGTGCTCATGATACTGTAATCATGAAGTATGTTTATATTGTAACAATACTTTGTAAATGTAGTTGTTCATATGTGTTAATGGTAGTGAAAAGGTGTTCTAAATGTAGTTGTTCTTCATTTAGGGACCTAGTGCGGTATAGAACCATTATACCAGCTTTTCGAGGTCCTCTGCAAGTGCCGCTTTTATATGCAGATGACTTGTGGAAAGTCAATATAATGAATTTTATATCTCACAAGATCCCTACGTAAGGACACTTGCTGTTTGACGCCATTTAACTTCTAAGAGATAGGAATAACGTGGCCTAACATACGTTTTCTCCCTATTTTTTAATGGTTGTCCCTCACATACATTTTAAAAGATGTTGTAAATATAGTTGTTCTTCACGTCGAGGCCTAGTGCGGTATAGAATCATTATACCAACTTTCGAATGGAGTCTGCACCGCTTTTATATGCAGACTTCATTTGGAAGAGCTGACATAGTGAATTTTATATCCTACAATGTCCCTGTGCGAGGACACTTGTAGTTTGACGTCTTTTAACATCTAAGACACAGGAAAAACGTGGCCTAACATACGTTTTCTCCATATTTTTTAATGGTTGTCCTTCACATACACTTTAAAAGGTGTTCTAAATGTAGTTATTCTTCATATAGGGACCTAATGCCTTATAGAACCAATGTACTAGCTTTTCAATGGAGACTGCAAGTGTCGCTTTTGTATGTAGTTTCCATTTGGAAAAGCTGATATAGTGAATTTTTTATCCCACAATGTCCCTACATGAGGACACTCGTAGTTTGACGTCTTTTACCTTCTAAGACACGAAAAAACGTGACCCTGCCGACTGAACTATAGTTACATTTTGTTTACCTATATTTGACTTCACTGTCATTTTTATCTGACTAATATTTTGTTTTTTCATTATAGTTCTCTTAAGCATGAAGTGGTTGATGGTTGGTGTTGGGAAACATAAAAATAACGCAACTGAATAAAAATCCCACGGTGGTCATCTCGATTTGCATATTCAAACCGTTAAAAATGCTAAAACGCACCCATTGTAGCGAAGTAATTGGAGATTTGAGCTCCACAAAATTTTCGGATTCGAATGGGATGTTGTCCTTCAATTCTCCAGCTTTTTTAATATCTCCAATTGATTTCTTGATTATTGATCGGAACAACAAAAGTACGTTTTCTCTAAATTATCACATAGAAAGCAAAAGGAAAAACTCTATCTTTTTCTCTCTGAAATGAACGGCTAGGGTAGAGAGGAGAGGAGGGAATCTTCCAGTGTTTGGAAGCTTGTAGAATAATAATGAATCACTTAGGTTAAAGGGAAAATTAGTGTTTAGGGACTAGGAAGTTCCCAAATTAATAAAGACATAACAATTTTAAACTATTTAATAAGAGGGGCTCCTAAACTTTTGAATTTATTAAGAGGACAATTTCACTATGAGCACACATCTCCCGATCTTTTTCTTTGGAAAAACACTAAATATTATAAGATCACGGGTAAAAGGAGAACGATAACCAACACATACAAGAACTACTCGACCATTTCATCTTTCCTATCAACACAATATTCGTAAACTGGCCTTCAGGTATGTTTCTTTAATCTGAAAAAAGCTAAATATATTATATTTGTGTTTTCGTAATCACCGAATTAGGTGTGTGGGCCACCTAATTTTTGTCTCCTTTGACTGGGGATTAAGGAAAAACAAAGTAAACGATAGTTTTTATTTATTTAGTTCTTGTGTTTCTTCTCCGGGTTCTATAGACTCAATCTTTGCACCATTTCTTCCCCCTTTAATTAATGTTCTTTTAGTTATTGGAATATCGACTGTTACTTTATCTCATCTTGATTAACTTCATCTTTTATATTTTATTTTTTATTCGAACCATCTTTTTTTTCCAGCACTTTTGTTTTAGTTTTTATTTGGGTTGAAAGGACAGTACCTTCATTGGCAAGTTGAACATCAATCCATGCTGCTAATGTCTGTAGTTTTTCTCTCCTTTTAGAACAGGAACATCATCAAGAGTAAACCATGGGCCATTGGATGGTTTTTGGGAAGAGTTCTCTAACGGTTGACTTGAGGCTTCAGTGATTCCTGGTTCAGAATTGATTTCTTCATCCGAATCTTCGACAACTTGATCTTCATTATGTCTGCTAGATTCTTCAGAAGCAACCATAAGGATAGATGAGATATATGCTATTTGTGCTTTAGATTCAGAGCTGGCTTCATATTTGTCAAGTATCTAGGAGTCTTCTGATATTTGGGACTTTGGAGAATAGTGTTCATCATATACCTCTTCTTTTGTATCAATCTTGTTGGGATCTGCAGAGGTTATCATAAGAGATTTTCCATGTTTTGGTTCTTCTGAATGAGGAGGTTGTTGAGGTGCCTTTTGTTTCTCTTCAGCAGTTAATCTTTTTCTTTGTGGTTTACGTTCAACCTTTTAGGGTCGGAAGAGATTATGGGAACATTGGAGGCAATGAAAAAGTGTTTAGAATAATCAGGAGGAGATGATGATATTTCTAGTGAAAGAGTTTGAGTTGAGCAACGAGAGAATATTGTGGCAGGTTTGGTTTGTTTTCTATGTTTCTCAATCTGGGCAAGTTCATTCCTTAGCCTTCAGATCTCCGCTTCTTTTTGTAAAAAGTCTTGGCCAAAATTCTTTTGGTCAATAAGGAATCTAAGATCTTTATCAAGTCGTTGGATTCTTACGACAAGATTATCATAGAAGCTTTGGAGTTTGCTTCCTATATGAAATGTCCATCAATCTTATTCGTGTATGAATAAGATCCATCAGCGTAGAAACTGTTGACAGGAATGTCTTTCTCCTTCGGTGGAGGAGCTGGAATTCTCATGAGCTGGAACTCAGGATTGGATGGCCCTTTATCCTTTTGTGTTTGAAAGATCGTATTTACTCTTCCACCTGGAAGTTTCTTGAATTGAAAGTCATTAGCACGAACAACTTCATGCTTTTGGTGAAGAGTCTCATAGTTGGTGATCCACTCAGTCGAGACCAGCTTTTCAAGATCGTTCCTGGAGATTTGCCGTGGGATTTGGACGATTGTAGGTACATCAGTTCCAGAACCTGCAAGGATTAAAGGAGGATCCCTCAACCCTTGGCTAGGAAGATCAAGACTATGATCTTGAAGTCTGTACACAATTTGGTGATGTAAGGTGGCCATGACAGATGATGAGATCTGATCTGCTTCAGTAATTTGAATCTGGACTTTAAAGGTAGATGCAAGGTGGTCATCATCAAGAGATACCACATAGTTGGGGAAGAAAGTGACAACAACACTCCCTGCTTAAGCGTTGTAAGGACTGTACCAATTACATCATGTTCATACTGCAAGAATCTAGAGTCAAGAAGGGCATCTTTAGTAGTGATAGGGAGACCTTTGCGTCCATGGTAAGAAGTGACAAGACGAACTGCTCCAAGGTGGAAATGTGAGTACCGCTCAATGAACAGTGATCCATCTTTGAGGTTAAGACAAATTCTTTAGGTTTAGGATATTAGTACGTGTCGAATGTGCCAAAATAAATTTACCATTCTCACACGGATTTGTAGTACTCGTAAGTCCAGGTCGAACCTTAGAGATTGGTTGATCAAAATAATATTCAATGGGGAGGTTTGTTTGAATGAATTTAAAAGGCAGGAATTTAATAGGAAGTTCAATAAACATAAAGCATCGATTCAAGGATAATTCGTTCTTCAATTCAAGTTGATCATAGACACCTAAAATACTATCTATTCTTTGATTACTTAGCCAAGAACCTAAATAACTAGCTATTTAGATCCCTATTGACTTCCTTATATCATTAACCAAAGCCCAGCACCCTGTTAAATTCTTATTATCAACTGACTCGATATTAAGCAATCCTAATCATGTCCATAATAGCATAACGAATTAGAAGCGACTAAGGATAAACAATAGTTTAAGCATGCGACAACTATTTAATTTACACTAATGTTTTCCTCGAGTAATCAATGAAAACTGGGATCGCAATCTTGAAAACTTAATTGCTACGAGCACAAATCAATCATAACAATCACGGATTATGAAGATTTGTTAGCAATAGATTGTAATAGATAATCAACTAATGTGCACCTTAGATTATCATCTAAACAAGCATGACCATTAAGAATAAGAAACAAAAGATAATCAAACCATAGATAGATAGATGAAGCTCTATGTCTCACAACATATGAATCAAAATGAACTTCCTTGAATCGAAAGAGAAATTTAGTTATTCATTACTAAAAGTACAATAGTTGATATAATATTTTCCTCAACTCTCTCCACCCTCTTCTAACTTTAAGAATGTGCTATATATATAGAGAATAGGCTTCCTTCATAAGAATTTTGATTTGTCTTCTCTTAGAAATCAATTTGAAGTTGTCTTCTCTTGGAATTCAATTTGAAGTTGTCTTCTCTTAGAGATCATTTTGAAGTTGCCTTCTTTAGTAGTCAGAATTGAGGTCATCATTTAGAACACTTATTTGGAACACTTGCAGTCTGAATTTGACTTTGCCTCCTCTTAAAAAGTTGTAGATATGCTTGTTAGCTATCAATTCCAGCTGGTCCTGACCAAATACAATGTTTGTGCCGTAATTTATGAATTTTCGACCGAAGTAGTGCAGTCCAGCCAGCAACTGAAACAGCTGTAACTTCTTGAATAGATTTGAGCCTTATCCCATCCTAATTGGGTTTAGTGTTCTTCATATGAGTTGTGTAGCTTTTTATTAGCTTTATAACCATACAAAAATCACTAACACAAGAGGTGTGTAGCTCCAGATATGCTTGTAATTCCATGTCGCGCCAAATTGCCCATTTTGATCGAAAATGATTATTTCACCTTAAAACTTACCCAAATCATAAAATGAGATAAAATTAGTTCCAATGAGTGTATAATCACACTAAAATACTAAATATAAAGGAAATTAAATATATAAATATTGTACTCATCAGATATCTGGAGGATAAGAGGGTACACGTTCCTCTTTTTCTGTAAATATTATAAGGGATTATAATAGGATGAATAATTTGTTCTACAATAGCTCCACCTGGGATGGTAGTATATTCTACAACTTTATCTATTTTTCTGGAAGAATGGCGCGGAAGGGAAAGAGAGGAAGCAACATGAAGGAGTTGGCTAACAAAACTATCTGAAGGATTATCAGGATTTGCCATGGGTAAAACAACATTTCCTCTACTCACCACCTCGTCCGTCAATCACTTATACAATACTAAAAATTCCCCACGGGCAACCAAAAAGTTAACCTGGGTCTGATACCACGGGTTGCCGAGAGGCCCACATATCCTCATAATCTCAGATCAAAACTCTTGAATCTAGTTATCAAGTTTTGTTTTTTTCAACTTATAGAGGTACACCTAGCCTAAAGCCTACTTTTAGAAACTATCAAACCTTAGTCAAGAATTTTATTCTTTGATTATGAACATAGTGGGGATCGTTACATACTATCTAAGCCAAAAAACTCTTAGCATATTTACTAATACACAGGATCCTGTGAAAGAGACAAGTGTAGAGCATACTTATGCCATGATAGGAGAATTAGAAGTAGTATAAGTAAAAGACCTCTAGAGACTTTTGAGGAAACAAGAGAATTTAGAGAGCCATGAAAAATATTATAAAAATAAGTTTTTATTGATTTCAGTCTGAACAAACTGAATACAGAGGAGTCCTATATATAGACTCGGACTTCAACCCAACATAAAACTATAATGCAGACCAAAAATAAATCCGCCAATCAAGAGGCCAGATTTCAAACAAAAGATATTAGAGAAGGAGGGGTTGTTATGAATAATTTGGATATCAAGTCCGAAAGGCCCATTCTGGATTTGATCTTGGTGGACATGGACATTTTAAACAAGGCCCATTACCAAAAGCTATCCTCCACCTCTTATCGTCAACGAGTTTAGGGTTTGCGCTCATTTCCGCCTCTCTCAAACCCTCCCTATAGCAAGCTCTCCTCCTCCCTCCACACACACACAGACAGCGTCTGTACTGTATAGAGTCGTCGTCTCAGCAGCCATGGCGCAAGAGCAACTGGTCCTCCGTGGCACAATGCGAGCCCACACGGATTGGGTTACAGCCATCGCGGCACCCATCGACAACTCGGACATGATCGTCACTTCCTCCCGCGACAAATCCCTCATTCTGTGGAGTCTTACTAAGGAGGACAGGAACTACGGTGTCGCCCGCCGGCGTTTGACCGGTCACGGCCATTTCGTTCAGGATGTTGTCCTCTCTTCCGACGGCCAATTCGCACTCTCCGGTTCCTGGGACGGCGACCTCCGCCTCTGGGATTTACAAACCGGCGCCACCGCTCGCCGTTTCACCGGACACACTAAAGATGTCCTCTCCGTCGCCTTCTCCGTTGACAACCGTCAGATCGTGTCTGCGTCCCGCGACAAGACTATCAAGCTCTGGAACACACTTGGAGAGTGTAAATACACTATTCAGGATCAGGGGGACGCTCATTCTGATTGGGTGTCTTGTGTCAGGTTCTCCCCGAACACGCTGCAGCCCACTATTGTGTCCGCCTCCTGGGATAAGACTGTTAAGATTTGGAATTTGAGCAATTGTAAGCTGAGATCGACTTTGGCTGGCCATTCGGGGTATGTCAATACGGCTGCAGTGTCGCCCGATGGATCCTTGTGCGCCAGCGGTGGCAAAGACGGAGTCATTCTGCTGTGGGATTTGGCAGAGGGGAAGAAGCTCTACTCATTGGATGCTGGTTCTATTATTCACGCACTCTGCTTCAGCCCTAATAGGTACTGGCTTTGTGCTGCTACTGAGTCTAGCATTAAGATTTGGGATTTGGAGAGCAAAAGTGTTGTCGTCGATCTCAAGGTCGATTTGAAGCAAGAGAGCGAGATGGCCACTGACGGGGCTGCTGCCCAAACTGCTACTAGCAAGAACAAGGTATTGTATTGTATTCTTTTCTTCATCTTATTGAGAATGCTTTGTTCTTTTACTATTGTTGCTGCTTGAACTTCTTTTTTTACCGTTGTCAATTATTTATCTAGTTATGATGGGACTCGTATTTCTCTAGGAGGTCATTTTGCATTCAATTTAAACACTGATTGCGGATCCTATTCATCTATTATTAATGCAATTTTGTGTTTTTTTAATCTCACTGGTTCCTATATAATGGTTAAAAGTGGCGTATGGTTGCACTTTGTGTTTTGAACTTGATGTCTCTGATGTTATGTGAGTTGTTTGTACTTGATCCTTTATTTCATTAGAAAAGAAAATCCATTTCTGCAGTTTGTGATATTGATGTGTGTTTATTCATCTATAATGAGGCCTTCACAATTCAGATTATGAGAGATAACAAGCAAACTTAGGGAAACATTTAAACGGTGAAATACATTTATTGTAAAAGTGATACTAAATTTATCCAATTTGAAAAGTAAACTGTAATACTTACCCCCTTTGTATAATTTTTCCTTAATACCCTTAACAATGAATTCCTTATTTTGTTTTTTTTCTTTTTCACCATTTCCCAGCACCTATCACCAACCCTAGCCCCAGCAGCGTATTCCCCATCATACAAACTCAAGTCTTTTCTTTTTGAAATTTTTTCCCGATATTCAAATTCATCAAGTGATGTCTTTTGGGTGATGGCTTTTGATAGAGTACATTTGTAACTGTAATATTTTGAAGTATGCTTTTAATTATTAGTGCTATATCCCAAAAATATTAATACTCGTAGAATTTGCAGCCATAAGAATTCTTTTTCTTGTTTGTTTTAATAAATTTTTTGAATCTCTAATTTCTAAAGCACAACAACAAACTGCCTGCATCGCGCCAAGCCATTCATTCGGTTTTGTTTCACAAAATGGCAATTTGGATTTTCTATTTGATAAAATTAATGGGGGAAGTCAGTATACTAAGGGTGTAAGTTCTACATATCATTTTTCATTACATTTTACTGTTCAGGGGTACCTAACACCATAGTTTACGTGTATTTTACCAATATTTGGACCGTTGTAATGATTTTAATTGTTGTAGATTTTCACTTGTGTAGAAATGTCATCTGTTGCAGCAAAGTAGTGTCTAATCTTAATAATCATTTGATGTAGATCCTTCACTGCACCTGTCTCAGCTGGAGTGCCGATGGAAGCACCCTTTACAGTGGTTATACAGACGGTGTCGTCCGAGTATGGGGTGTTGGACGTTACTAGAAATCACATTTAGCGGAGAATTCCAATCAATGTTTTTTTGTTACAGTGATTTTGAGTTACTTCTAGATTTATGGAAGGTTATGAATTCTGTGTTTTTAATGGTTTTGAGGCCTTGCTTAAAAATTTGGATAATTTTTTGTTAGGTAAATTTTGTTAACCCCCCCAGCTGTCAATCCAAGTTGTTTTTGCTTATTTGAGATCTTTAAGAATTTTGTGGTTAAATTTGATAAAGGGCGGGATACTTATGTCCTGTCATTGGGCCCTGCAATGTGAGCGGAGAACCCAAATGTTTTTAAACCTAAATCTTTCCATGACATGTGATGGTTATTCATGAGTCCTTTTGGGTTCAGAACCGGTTGAACTAGGCAATCGATTTTTGTCGACTTTCTCTTCGTTTTTCCAATTGAGTGACTAATCTCCGCCATGACATGCTATGGCAGAGGACGTATGTTCCCACATTATCTTAAGATGTGGGTTTATGTATTTAACGTGAATATGAGCTAAATTTGTTTAATTAAGGTCATGGGTAGGCCATTTATGTTATTTGATTATTGTATTAATCTTAAATTTAGTTATGTATTCAATGTTTGGATTTAATGCTTACATTTGCTTGGCCACCAAGTATTTGATTTTGCCTAGGTTTGAGACCGAGAAGAGATGACCTAGGGAAGATAGAAAACTTTGAATAGCCTATAGTTAAATCAACTCGAAGTAGACTCGGTTTTTTTAGGTGACTTTTTATTGTTCCTAGACCTTAAATGCATCTTTATTAATTGATTTTTCATATAGAGATATATAGGAAATCTTTAATAAGGGTAGAGTTGCTATGCCAAGAGATTGGGTAATACGTAATTTAGGGAATTTCGTCTTAGCTAAATCGAACTTATAATCCTATAAAACCTCCATCACGATTGAATAGCATAATTGGTTGAATCGTGTGCTTTAATCACTTCTCTACATCGCTCTCTGCCCTTTTTGGTTTAAATTGTCTTATTAAATTACTGTGTCTAGTTAATTAGTTTAAAACAACCTTGAAATCGACCGATTTAACTTAGAAATGAATGATATAATAATATTGGTAGTTAGCTTATAGTTGACCCTGTGGAAACGATAAAATCATGTACCTAGAATCCATTTTATTACTAGACGACCTAGTTCTCTTGATAAAATTTTGGTGTGTCAGAAAGCTGTGGCAAAACAGTAAAAAACAATTCCAGAAACTTTGTTCATGGTAGCCGTGGCTTTTGACATCTTTTGCCGCGGCAAAACTGCTTGTTTCAGCGATATTTTTAACTGCAATAGATTTTCTTATCCTATAACAATAGAAACACGACAACTCAAGGCATTTGTGGCGTAAATTAATCAAAAGCTAAACAAAATCAATAAATCAGGAGACCAAAAATTGTGTAGTTTCTAAGCCTATCAGTTTTTTCTTATCCGGATAATTCCTTCTTGAGTACTCTAATTGTAGTACCTCTAAACTTATCCACACCTTGATTTGATTCTTAGTTTTAATCTTAGTGCTAGCTAATAATCAAACTATTTGACTTGTGAAGAAGAGGGTTGAAAATATTTTATGTCTGACCTCTAATGCTTAAAAAATTTGGATAATTTTTTTGTAAGGTAAATTTTGTTAACCCCAGCTGTCAATCCAAGTTGTTTTTGCTTATTTGAGATCTTTAAGAATTTTGTGGTTAAATTTAATAAAGGGCGGGATACTAATGTCCTGCCATTGGGCCTTGCAATGTAATCGGAGGACCCAAATATTTTTAAACCTAAATCTTTCCATGACATGTGATGGTCGTTCATGAGTCCATTTGGGTTCAGAACCGGTTGAACTAGGCAATCAATTTTTGCCGTCTTTCTCGTCGTTTTTCCAATTGAGTGACTAATCTCCGCCATGACATGCCATGGCAGAGGACTAATCTCAAACTATGAAACTGAAGGACTTTTGATGCGGAACCAACGATAGTCCTTGCGTGATCGTTTAATTTCGTACTCACCTAAGTGTGGAACTTTATGCATGCATTGAACCCAAGGTCATTGCTCATGGAACAAGGCACTTTTCCATGAGAATGACGCACAAAAATAAGTTTTGGCGAAACTGTGATATCCCACTCTCACAGTGTCTATGACTTGGAATAGGATTTTAGGATTATGGTCATCGAGAGCGTTCCACAGTCGTCATTCCCCGCTTGGCGAATGCTTCCCTAGCCATGAGTAACCCATGAGATCTTTATCTAAACTAATGAAAGTAAATTGCGATAGTGAAAAAACTGCCAATAAAATTTTTGATTTAATATAAAATAATACTGTCATAATGTTTACAAACTAATCGTCAAGCCACTAGATGGCTCGTTGGGCACCCAACACTATCACAATTCACAACTATCATGTGGCAATGGAGTTCTTTGCTTAAGGGAGAGTCTACATGAGTGAGAATATCTATGAGGACGTACACTTAGAAGGACCTCCGCGAGACCTAATTTGGTTTTGCTTGTGGAAGCTTCTAGCGTTAACTTTCCCCCAAAAATAGATTCTTGCAGGACGAATAGCGCCCCCCTCCCCCCCCCCCAACCAAGACTTCCGAACAGCTGATTCAAGTGCAAAACCTTTTTGTCCAATTCTTCCTTGTCACGAAGAAGCAGGCAGTCCCGAGTAGTGAATCCCTTCTTATTACTTGAATTCGCGTAGAAAGTTTCGTAATAGGGCTCTAAAACTAAGATGAGTGGGAACTCCGGCATTGCCTTACTTACGCTTTTTTATTGAAGCGCACCCTGACTAATGCTAGTAAACAGCTATACCAACATTTTCATTCCAAGTCGAAAGCCCAAATCAAATAGAAAATTGATCATCCGACAGCTAAGCTAAAAACTAAAGGATTCAAAGGCGAAAGTCAAAGCGGAGATTTGAGCATATCACTCACTATGGTGAAAGTCTCTTTTCCGTGGTTGACTCATTCGCAGCTACCAAGGTGGTACAAGCGAGTACGAGTCATCTGGAGAAAATTTGGATTGGTTGTAGTGCGGATTAAGGAGCAGCTCCTCCATACTGTGGCTGTGGAGGTGGGTTCTGTCGCCGCCTGATAGAGGCAGAATCGGGGGCCACCAGAGCTATCTGCATCGAGTCTTTTCTTTCGATTGAAAGAGGAAGGGAGACAATTCGCCAGCGCAGAATGGTGTAGGGCTATAAAGCACGAGTTTTTGGTGCAGGCCTGTAGGGGTATATCCTACCTCATTTTTTGTGCCTACTTTGTTTCTCTCTCAAACAACTTTTTTTTCAATTAAAATAACAATTTGCAAAAAAGAAAAAGGAACGAGGGAAAAAAGAATATGAATTGTCAACAAGAACTTGGCAAGAAGAATACAAAATTTTAACCATCACTTTTCCTCAAACTTATAAGAAATATTATTTAGAAGGAAAAAGAGTACAAAACATCAATAAAATAGTTCAATATAATGAGTATTAATATGAGCAATAAGGTAAAAACTAAAGTTTAATATGTATTTTTATGTATTTTATTTATTTAATATGATAAATAGGTACTCAAAAAACTACATGTACGTCAAGGATAAACTTTCTTAAAAACCGCATACTTATACATTTCTAAGCTACTATAAATTTTATTGAAGGATATCTTATTTTTTGCACGTGATAATTGTTATTTTACATACCTATTAAAACTAAATTAACCTTGAATATCTATGTACAAATATTAAAAAACAAAAAAACGAATGTAACCCCCCCACCCCACCAAACCAAACAATTCAATGTTGGACCCTCCCAGATTTCTTGGACCAGTATGATTTGATTAAAACTTGTCCGAGTTTGATTTGATAAACAGGCAAATCAATTTCAAACAGAAATCAAGAAAATCAATAAAAATTCAAACAAACTGTTAAGAATACCGTAGTTCAACTCACTTCGTTTACAACAAATCCTTTTTTTTGATGAGTATAACGCTACATCTAATATTTCGACCCCTACTTGATGATTAAGCCATCAACACCGTCGCATTAAAACAAGAAGAAGCTAACGAATTGAAGCCCATTTACCACAAATAGGGGCGATTTACTGTTCATTTATTACTGCAAAAACCTCACTTTTTTGAAATAACTTACCAATTATATGACAAGTGTAATACACTCTCCTTGTGAAATACATTTGGGTGCGGCCAAGCCGGGTTTGGGCTAGAATTTTCCAATAGGGGACTTGACATTTGACAATATAAAAATCGGCTGGTATACGAAATGTCGACAATCAAATTGATATATATTTAAGTGAATTATAAGTAGTTGCATAATATAATACACCATTTTTATGAAAACCATAAAAATTTAGTAACCTTAATAATGTAAGATAAAAATAAAGAATAGTAAGATTAAAAAGTTGAAATACTTTATTGGGTAAGCAAAAGCTCCTTTATTTTTGGTTGGAGGGTTGTGAAGGAGTTCATTTCCACTTTTAGATATTTTTCGGGTATTACTCTTTCAAAGATAATTCCTATACTATTACTCTAATGTCATGCTGACACAAATTCATTGATTTCAATTTCCTATTTCTTTTTCTCCTACTTTGTTGGAAACATTTTATTTTTTTAACAGGGAAATGATATTGGCACTGTATAAATTGCTATAGGAAGTCCATATTTATTTTTCAATGTAAGATGTGACAAGAATGCTCATAAGTATTTAAATACATAAATTATAGTTTTCAAAAGCTAAGGCTGTGTTTGGTTTTATTTTGGGGGGTGTTTTTGGTGAAAATTTTGGTGAAACATTTTATTGGGAGTTGTGTATTTTGATGAAAATGTGTTTGGTTTTGTTTTGAAAAATTAGTATTTTAATCATTTTTCGCGAGAATGTGTTTGGATTAGCTATTTTGAAGTAACATTTGAGTGGTTTTTTTGATGAAAATGTGTTTGGTTTTGTTTTGAGAGGTAACAAAAACCACTGTAGCAGTCAAATCATGTAAGCTTTTGTCTGAAAAAGTTGTTTTAATAATTAATTGATGATTGAAAAGTATATTATAATATAAATTTAAAATTATTGTAATATATATGAATGAGTATATGTATATATATTGTAATTGATGCAATATATTTATATATAAGAATTTATCTATTATATAGTGTACACATAATATATACATATATTATATTTGGCATAATATTATATATAATATCATATGAATAATATATATATAATATAATATACGTATACATATAATATTACAAAATTACAATATACATGAGATATAAGTATTATATACGTAGATATATAATATAAGTTTTACATAATATATATACGTAAATTATATGTTACACAATATTATATATAATATTATATGAATAATATATTCTACATGATATAATATATAATATTATAAAGAGGAGATAAAGAGGAGAGAGAGAGATGGCAGAGAAATGGAAGACAGAGAGAGAAAATGGAGAGAGAGAGAGAGAGGAGACCGAGAGACAGCACGTTGATAGAGAGAGAGGAGAGAGTCAACCGACAATTGTTTTTTGGGGCTTTTGAGCAAACCCATGTTGGGTTATTTGGCCAAACATGGGCCCCATGTTTGGCCAAATAATCCTCATCCAAACAAGTTTTGGGTTGGATTTTGGTCAAAAACCCAGCCCAAAACAAAGCCAAACAAAGCCTAATTCTCCGCAAATATATTATCAAGTTGTAGATAGTTTCTTTAATACTTAATACCAAAGTTTTGTCCATTTGAAATATAGAGCCTCATCCACAAAATATAATACTGTGTAGTATCTTAAGTTTGAAAAAGATAATTATATTATAAACCAACAAAAAATTAAATTCAACTTAATTCACTTTACTTTTACTGCATATTAGCATCTATAATCAACTTCAAATCTTTGTTCCTTCAATAAAATACATGAACAACAATTGCGCATAAAAAAATTTGCTCAAATCAGTCTTGTCTCTATTCAATAAAAATAACAATGATGGAAATAGTTATTACATTTTTATCATGCATAGAAATGGTTAATACATTTTTAATGTGCATATAAATAAACAAAGCATATATATATATATATATATATATTTCATATTTCAATACACAAAATTAAAATTCAAAATTTGTTTATCGTCTTGGTGTTCATGTTGTATAATTTTATGTTTGAAGAAAAACATATATTTTATACCATTGTACAATTAATAGACATACACTCTAGACAAATTAAAGAGAGAAGTCCAACATTATTTCACTGTAAAAAAGTAAATGGCGGGAAATAAAAATATTTAAGTTAAAAAAAAATCACGATGGAAAACAAAAATGTATGAGATACAAAGATTTAATTGGTTATGCAAATAAATAGGGAAAATTTCATTTTTGGTTCCCCAGTTTTACAAGAAATCCGATTTTGGTTCTTCAGTTACATCTCTCATCAAATTTGGTTGCTCCGTTATCACTTTTTAAGCAATTTTGGTCCCTCAGGCAACTTTTAGGGTCAATTAAAATATCAAAAATTGCATTTTGCATCCCAAAAACATAAATTATAATAATTTCCACCCCAAAAAAGAATAACTAACGAATTTCACCCTTTTATAATATTTTAAATTATGATATATTTACATATTTTTTTTATTTTGCATGAAATAAAACATGTTAAGATATATTATAAATGTGTGTGTGTATATATATATATATCATAAAATTACACATCTTGTTCGATTTCACAATGGAGAGAACAAAACCCCATTTTTGTTCATTATTGCATGTCTTTGCCTAGCAAAATCCCATTTTTTCTCTTCAATTTCAAACTCTCCGATCCTCACACACTAACTGTGTGTGTTTATTTGTGTGTTTGTGTGTGAAACAAAATAGAAGAGTTCGAGAGAGAGAGAGAGAGAATAAGTGGGAAGGGTAATTAATTAAGTAATAAAAGAAGAAATCTAGAAGTTAGGCTGTATATATATATATATATATATGCATGTATATATCGAGTAGAGAGAGACAGAGAGCTATTATAGTGCCGGTTGTTCTTGAATCTTGAAGTAAAACTTGGACACAGAGAGAGACAGTTTGTGTAAAAAGTGAGCAATTTTTAAAAGAATTTGTATGTGCGTGTTGAATATATCAAAGAGTCCAAATCAATGTTATATTAATATGTTATATATTTTATTATTGATGTGTCGTAATTAAACAATTTGGTTTTTAAGGTCGAGTTTATACAATAATTTTTCAACAATTTTTGTAACTTGAGAAAGAGTCTAATTCCAATTTTCCTATAAGAATTAATAAAAGTAAATTTTACACAGCTTTATATATGAAAATTATCTGGATTGAAATGAACCAACAAATTTATTTTCCAAAACATAAGCTTTAATTTTAGTTTCATATGTATATGCGTTCATGATTGATATAAATTTATACATTTGATATGTATAAATTTAACAATGTGTGTAATTTTATGGTATTCATATACATTTATAATATATCTTAATATGTCTTATTTCATGTATAATTAAAAAATATGTAAATATATCATAATTAAAAATATGATAAAAAGGTGAAATTTGTTAGTTATTCATTTTTGGGGTGAAATTATCATAATTTATATTTTGGGGTGCAAAATGCAATTTTTGATATTTCAATTGACCCCAAAAGTTGTCTAAGGGACCAAAATTGATTAAAAAGTGATAAGTAAGGGACCAAATTTCATGAGCTGTGTAACTGAGGGACCAAATTCGAATTTCTTGTAAAATTGGGGGACCAAAATGAAAATTTCCCCAAATAAATACTTGTTTTTACGAATTTTACAATTTTTATATGTAAATGCGTATTGCTGTCATTTTCTCAGTGAGAGAAATAAAAGTAGAGCTTCTGTGATAATTTGTGGAGCTCCAATATCATACCCTTTTTAATATTCTCAAACTTTTCTAAGGAAAAGAGAGAGTAACAAAGAATATTTCAATGATTCAACCTAGGAAATATAATCATTTATGATATAATAATTTATAGGTTGGACATAGACAATTAAATAGTGACTTTCCATTTTTTTTTAATAATGTAAGTTACTTGAACATGAAGTTTGATAAAAGCTTCATAGAATGAAATTCTATTTTGTGCGGGTTCATCATTTGCTTCATTTATATTATATAATCTATATACTTAATATAACTGAAACAAAAAACGTTAGACATCTTGAGGGTAATATAATACTTATAAAAATAAAACAAAAAATTTTACGCATTAGAACTTTTGAAATTGTGCGTAGAGATATCTAACTCTGGAAGATACTATTTTTAATAAAAGTAAAATACATTTTCGACCTCAACCTATGTCGGTTGGAGCACTTTGGTACCTAATTTATTAGTTTTTATACTCGAATACCCAATCCTTATAAATTGTGACATTTAAGTCTATCGGAGGTGTTAGAATTTCTTGTTAGATATTTTAATGGTGACAATTAGGATGCTTGTTAGACCCCAAATTATGTAAGTTTAAATTTCATTAGAAATTTGGTATAAGCTTTGAGCGTTAGATTTGTATAAGGCTTTTATTCATTTTTTAATTCTAGATTGTTAGGCTAAGTATTTGAGAGACTAAGCATCTGATAGTATTCTAAATGAGTCTATCATTAGTTGAAATCTGAAGTTCAAGCGTCTGAAGTCTAAATGAAGATGAAAATCTCTAAGCAAATATCTGAGCGTCAAGCTATTCCAAGCGTCGATGCAAAGATACAAGCCAATGGATCATTCGTCGTTGAATGAGATGGGATATGTAGACTGATTGGAAGTGGGTTGGAGTATAAGGAAAGAGCAGCAGGCATCACCGCGGCGTTCAGGTTCCAACGCCGCGGCGTTCAAAGCAGTAAGGGCATGTTGACCTAGTTTTCGACTTAAAGGACATGTTTTTATCTGTTTTGGATTGGGATTTGTTTCCTTATGTTAATATAAGTCTTCCACGACTCTACAAGAGTATATATACATACTCTTCTCTTATAATATGAATCTCTCATCATACAATCAATAATAAAACCTCTAATGTAGACCGTGGATGTAGGCATTCTTGGCCGAACTACGTAAATCTTGTGTCGATTATTTTCTTTCTTTTTATTCACTTTTATTCGTTTATGAGCATTGATTCCTAACAACTGGTATCAAGAGCACGAGTTAGAGTGATCGGTGTGAATCAATGGCGTCTAAAGAAGGAAAAGTGAAGATTGACAAATTTGATGGAAAAGACTTTGGATTCTGGTGAACACAGATGGAGGATTATCTATACCAGAAAAAGCTACATCAACCATTGTCGGGGAAGAAGCTTGAAAAGATGTCAGATGAGGATTTTCAGTTATTGGATAGGCAAACCCTAGGAGTTATTCAATTGACGTTATCAAGAAACGTGATGTTTAACATCCTAGATCAAACTACAACGGAGGGTTTGATGAAGGCGTTATCTAATATGTATGAGAATCCATCTGCATCGAATAAAGTTTATCTGATAAGACATTTATTCAATTTGAGGATGACAGAGGGAGGATCGGTGACCAACCATATCAACGAGTTCAACGTAATCATCACTTAGTTGAGCTCGATTGATATTAACTTCGAGGACGAGGTAAGAGCCTTAATTTTGTTGTCTTTATTGCCGGATAGTTGGAGTGCGACGGTAACTGCTGTGAGTAGTTCGTCTGGCCAAAGGAAGTTGAAACTTTAGGAGATTTAGGATCTGATTTTGATCTAGGATATTCGCTAGAGGGAATCAGGAGAACTCACGTCTGCTGCATTGAGTGCGAAAAGTAGAGAAAGAGCTGCTCAACTGGGTGGTCAGAAGGGTAGAGGTCGATCCAAATCAAAAGGGCAAGGGAAGTTAAAACCGTGCAAGGAAACTGATTGGTGGGGCTGCGGGAAGAAAGGTCACTACAAGAGAGATTATCCTGAAAAGGCGGGTCAGAATCAAAACTGGGAACAATAACAAGTAAACGCAGCAGTAGACGATGTCGGAGATGCTTTGGTTTGTTGTGTTGACAGTCTAGTTGACCAATGGGTTCTGGACTCAGGTGAGTCGTTCCATGCTACTTTATGTAAGAATTATCTAACAAATTATGTTTCCGAAAAATTTGGAAAGGTTTTTCTTGCAGATGACGAACCCTTAGATATTGTTGGTAAGGGTGAGGTCACAGTGACGACGACACAGGGAATGCAGTTGAAACTGCATAATGTGAGACATGTTTCGGGGTTGAGGAAGAATTTGATCTCAACGGGTCAAATTGACAATGATGGGTACACCACGGTGTTTGGTGGTGGTGTATAGAAAATGACCAAAGGGAATCCGGTGGTGGCTCATGGTAAGAAGTCGGGGACTTTGTATACCATAGAAATAAAGAAGAACTCGTTTGCTACAGTCGAGGCTATAGAGGATGTTCACTTATGGCATAGGCGACTTGGGCATATGAGTGAGAAGGGAATGAGAATCATGGCTGTTAGGTCTCATATTTTACATATTTTCATCATGATTTACCTCATATTTATCTTTATTTTATGCCTTGTAGTTAGTCTTTTCCTTTATTTTAGCCCAATTTACGTATTTTGATTTCTAAGTCGTTTCAATGCTTTTGTAGGCATAAAAGCGATGATTTTGATGAGTTGAAGGAGTATTTATTACAAGAATAATGAAGGCTATCCAAGAGGATGTGAAGAAATGCATTAGAAAGGCCAAACGAGAATGTTTCGTTGAAGAAAAATGAAGAGGAAAATTTCTGCACAGGCAACTGCACAACTGTGCAGATATTCTGCACAGCTGTGCAGCTGCGGATTTTTATATTTTTGTGGGCCGATTTTATGACTTGGATGGGCATAATTTATGTATCTAAGACTCCTTTTTAGTTAAATAAAGTGGCAAAAACATTTATATAGGCTAGAGTGAGGTGGAAGAGCATAATTCATTCATTCTTACAAAAAAAGTAGATCTTGGAGAAAAAAGAAGACTTCTAGAGAGAGAAAAGAGATCTTGAAGAGTTCTTGGAGAAGAGTTCTTGGAGAAAAGCTTCATCTTCTCAAGTTGTATTCTTCCAATCCTCCATTGTTGAACATGAGTAACTTTATGTTTATGCAATTTATTTCTTGTTTTTCTTTAATTATGTATAGCTAAATTATTTTCTAGGGTTTAAGATGTAGTCTTGTGTATTGATTTGGATTATTGATGATTGATGGATGTGATTTCTTGTTTGGTTTATCTATTAATGAGTGTTTAATGCTTGTAATTGATTGATCACCAATTGCATGATTTAAGATAAATTAAGAAGTACCGGGAGGTGAATTAGTTTATTGGTTCGGATTTAATAGACATGTGTAAATTGCTTAATAGAGATATTGGTAATTTTGCATAAGACTAGTAAACAATATTCATAGAACTTAATGGATTCATCTAAATTAGTTTTTGATCATGGGAGTGACGTTAATTAATTTAGGTGGGTACTCATGAAGATCTCGGGAGAGTATTCGTGTATTTAAGGAAATTGGGTCTTTAATTTAAACAAGAATGATAATCCATTAAAAGTCAATAATCCATAGAAATACCTTGATGAAATCTTAATCCCTAGGCCTTTCGTTAATTGATTATTCGTTTTAATCATATCTGTTTTAGTTATTTACAATTAAATCATTTTCTTGTTAAATTTCTGCTTTTAATTAGTTAAAATCTCAAATCTTTGATAATTGATAGTCTAAATAATAAGATAAACTTTGTTTGGTACTTGATAACCTTCCCTGTGGAGACGATCTTACTTTCACTATATTATTTGTTCGATTCCGTGTTGTTACGGACGGTTAACAAATTGGCGCCGTTGCCGGGGAAGGCAACAAATAGTCAATATCAATAAAAAGTTAATTCTTATTAGTTTAGACATTTATTTTTATTTTATTTTTGAATTTTTTTTATTATCTGTCTCGCTCTGATCTTAATTTCTGTTTTAGGTTGAATATTGGTAGATGCACAGGCGTTCTTTGAGTGCACCTGCTCTTGAAATCGATCCAGAACCGGAACGAACTTTTCGAAGAGGCAGACGTCAACAAAGAGAGCATCGTAGAATGGAAGAAGACATACAAAGGATTGAACCTGCTGCGCAGAGAACTCTCCGGGATTATGCTACACCAACATATCAGAATTTAACCTCCAGCATAGCGGTACCAACTGTTCAAGCCAATACCTTTGAGTTGAAACCGGCTATTATTCAAATGCTCCAACACACTGCATTTGAGGGAGATATTGAGAGGGAGGGTCCTCATTCCCATCTGGGGAATTTTCTGGAAATCTGCAGCACTTTCAAGATGAATGGCGTTACTGAAGATGCCATAAGATTGCGACTCTTCCCATTCTCCCTATCTAAAAGAGCTAAGGAGTGGTTGAAAAACCAGCCGGCAAATAAGTTCACCACTTGGGCTGATTTGTCGACTGCATTCCTCACCAAGTATTTTCCCCCAGCCAAAACTGCCCAGTTAAGGAATGCAATCACATGATTCATGCAAATTGATAGTGAAACCCTCTATCAAGCATGGGAAAGGTACAAAGAACTACTCAGAAAGTGCCCACATCATGGTATTCCTAGTTGGATGCTTGTGCAAACCTTCTACAATGGTCTGTCACATAGTATCCGGATGAATATCGATGCAGCTGCAGGAGGGAGTTTTATGGCAAAGAATCCGGATGATGCATTGGCTCTTATGGACGAAATGGCATCCAACAGTTATCAGTGGGCAAGTGATAGTCGGGCTGCAAAGAAAACACCAGGCATACACAATGTAGATAACATTACATTGCTAAATGCTAACATTGAAGCACTTGTCAAGCACATGGAGGGACTCAAGGGAAATGTCAGTGCAGTATCTCAACCTACTTTAGCTTGTGATGTTTGTGGGGCACCTCATATGGCTACTGATTGCCCACTCATCGAGCAAGCTAACTATTTATCCAATCAGAATAAGCAGCAAGGAAATCCATTTTCGAACACCTACAATTCGGGTTGGCGAAATCACCCGAACTTTTCTTGGGGAGGCCAAGGGAACCAAGGAGTTCAAGCAAGTCCTCCTAGACAACAATTTCCTCCAGGTTTCCAACAGCATGGTCCTCAGAATTTTCAACAACCACATCAGCAGGGACCACCACCTCGAGAACCACAAGCTTGGGAATTAGCCATTGAAAAGCTCGCTAATGGAACAGCAAAACGGTTTGAGATTCTGGAAGCAAAAATTGATCTGGTAGTGGGAGCAACGAAGAATCTAGAATTACAAATTGGACAATTGGCAAGTTTTATGAATTCGAGGTCAAAGGGTACACTGCCTAGCCAAACAGAGGAGAATCCGAGAGGACAGTGTAATGCATTAACTCTGATAAACGAAAATATAATTGAAGAATTTGAGCCACATGCTGTACACAGAGATGAATTTGTGATGAAAGATAATTCAATCTTTGAATCTTCAAACAAGGTTGAGCCAGAAAAGGTTATCCCGAAGACATATGTGAAACCATATGTTCCTCCAATTCCATTTCCCCAAAGGTTGCAACACAAGAGGTTGGACAAGCAGCAAGAGAAATTTCTTCGAACACTTAGCCTGTTGAACCACAATATTCCGTATACAGATTCTCGGGCTCAGATACCTGTTTGTGAGAAGTTTCTCAAAGAGCTGTTGAGCAATAGAAAGAAATTAGAAGACGTGGAAACAATCTCCTTGAATGAAGAATGCAGTGCCATAATCAAACGAAACATTCCTCCAAAACTAAAGGATCCAGGGAGTTTTTCACTTCCTTGCACTATTGAAAAATTCCACTATGATAAAGCAATTTGTGATTTAGGAGCTAGTGTTAGTCTAATGCCTTATTCAATTTGCAGGAAATTAGGCTTTCAAAAGCTTAAAAGCACAAAGATGTCACTTCAATTGGCGGATGGGAGCATAAAACGCCCAATGGGAATATTAGAAGACGTTTTCGTGAAAGTCGACAAGTTCTACATCCCATGTGACTTCGTGGTGCTTGAGATGGATGAAAATTTGAAAACACCAATCATCCTTGGAAGACCGTTTCTCGCAACTGCGGGAACCGTCATTAATGTGCGTGCTGGCAAGCTAGCGTTGAACATTGGAGAGGAGAAGGTGGAGTTCGACTTAAATAAAGTGATGAAATCTCTGCCTTTTGAAGAAAAATGTTATTCAGTGGATGTGATTGAAGAGGCCATCAAAGAAGAAATTGCTCAAGGTAAAAGAGATCCATTAGAGTCGTATCGCGAAATATCATCTAGATCTAAGGTAAAACTTAAATCTCTTCCACCATATCTCAGGTACGTTCTTCTTGGAAACAATATGTTTCTATCTGTTATTGTAAATGCTATAATTGGTACACCTGAAATGGACCGATAGTTAGCTGATTTACAATGGAAGAAAGACGGAATAGGTTGGAATATATCTGATATGAAAAGAATTAATCGTGCTTTGTATTTTTCAGGCGATGATATTCCTCGAGGGAAAGCAGTTTCCCTCGCCAAAACTCAACAATAATTTTGTCTAAGTCAAGCTAATGACTTTAAACAAGCGCTGCTTGGGAGGCAACCCAAGAGTTTTCGTTATTTTTGTCATTGTCGTTTTCTTTTTTCTGCTTATTTTGTTTTCAATATTTTATGTTTGGAATTTTTATGTTATTTTATTTTATTTTATTTTTTTCGGTGCTCAAATGCTTTACTAATGCAAGCTATTCTTGTTTAAAAAAAATTGAAAAACGAGGTGCATGGGGCATTATACATTGTAAATCAGGTGCACAATTGTGCTAATTTTAGCACCACTGTGCAAAATTTTCGCACATATAAGATTTTTAGGTGCACAGTTGTGCAAAATTTTCGCACAAGATCCACACTCGCCATGCACAACTGTGCAATTTTTGTGCACAATTGTGCAGAATTTTCGCACTTTTGCACTGTACATTTTTCGAGAAAAAAAAAATTTCAAAAGTTGAAAATTGGGTCAAAATCCCCAAATTGGTCAACACTCCCACCAACCTCAAAATATCAGCCAAAAACCCATCTCTCTCTCTCTCTCTCTCGATTTTTAGCCAAATCCCAACACTTATCCATCTTCAGCCAACAATCTCTCTCTCTCGTTTTCTCACACCAGCCACAACTCACCATCTTCATCAAAACGCCGCACCACCACATCCCCACCACACAGCCGCTGCTCGTCTCCACGTTTCCACCGGAACCGACGCCGCTTCTATCTACCACGCCGCCGTCCGCTCAAAACACACCACTGCTCCACCGTCGCCTTCGACCACCCATCTCCGATCAGCAACATCAAGAACTCGAGTTCCGCCGTCATCACCACCTAGAACCAGATCCGGCGTCACTTTCGGCTCACCGCGCCGCCATCATCTTCCTCATCTCCACCGTCTCACCACTCCGTCGCTCTCTCTAAATTTCGCCGATCGCCATACCTGCACCACCACACAGCCGTCACAAAGCTTCCGCGTTTCCACCGCCGACAACAGCGCGCTTGCGCGCGATTCATAGTCTTCGCCGAACAACTCAACCAATTCACCGCCACTCCACCGTCTTCCTTCGTTGACCTCAGCCGTCTCAAGCCGTCAGTTTCTCCCCTCACCAGCGCCGTCTGGTTCGGAGAAATTATTTGGGCAAAATTATTTGGTTATTACAAGCAGCCATCGGTGGTCTCTTTGTCAATATGTCGAAGCGAGCTAGAAAAGAAACGGGGTCTTCCACTGACTACGCATTACAACTGATCACTAAGGAAACTACAAACTCCCAGGACATCACTCACATTCATAGGGGAGTATTTCTTTCACTATTCTTTTAATTACATTTTGCTTCCGTTCTTGAATATCGATTTCACTTGATTATATTGAGGACAATGTGATATTTTAAGTGTGGGGTGATTGATTGCATGTTGTGAGGTTGTGATTGCGTATATTGAATTGCTCAAGTGTGGGGTGTTTGTGGTTAAATTGGTGAAAGGATCGGACATATTACATGGTTTTTTGTTGAGTATTGCGTGTATTGAATTGCTCAAGTGTGGGGTAATATGGATAATTGGTGAAAGGATTGGGCATACGTCAATGTTTGTTGAGTTGTTGCTAAAAATTGGTTAACTTGTTCACAATATTTGTGTTCCCATATTTGAGCTCTTGACTAGATAAACATATGAATTTGATTTCTGTACATGGATACTCTTTTTTATTGAGTTTGATCGCTGAGCCTGAAATTTGTAAAATTTCTATGCATCTTTACACACTACACACGAGTTCTAGTAAAGGGGATTGATCGGGGAGATAAAAGCAATTACATATTTAATTGATATTGGAGGAAAGTTTATGAGAAAAAGAAAAAAAAAATCGAGAAAATAGAAAAAAAAAAATTCGATGAAGAAAATAAGGAAAGAAAGTTGATTCAGTGGTTAATGAAAGCTAAAATCACCCAGTTTCGTTCTAGCCTTTGTCACTTGAGTGATTAAGTCCGTTGGGGTGTCTTGACACCTAGTGCCTTAAAACCGACTGGTTTGAGAGTCATTGGCCCAAAACTCGTTACAAGGGTGACATAGAAAGCTTGATTAGCGAGACATTGCACAGGTTGATAAATTTTGAATGAAGAAAAGTGAACGAGGATGAAATATGATAGATGTTGTGTTCTTGCTTGAAATAACTGAGATGTTCCCTTGCTAGAATTCATAAATCAAGCACGAATGGATGTATATGAAATTGAACTTGTTTGGGATTAGTGTGATGACTTGAGAGTAAAGATGTTCATATGTGGAAAAATAATGATTCTACGTGTTTATTGGTTTATGTGTGATGATTGTGAGGAGTCATAAATGTTGTGACTAGTTGCTGATTTGATGCACGGTGAGACAGATAGACGATTGTCATGAATTTTGTGGGTATATTCTCTGCAAACCCTCACGAGACAAAACTCGTCCACTAGGGGTAACCTAGGGGTTTAATGGCTTGTTACACATGCTAAGTGCAATCGTGTTCCCTACGAAAGTGGTGTTATCTTTATTTTTGTTTTTGTTTTGTTTGGATTTACTCGAGGACGAGTAAAGGTTAAGTGTGGGGTGTTTGTTAGGTCTCATATTTTACATATTTTCATCATGATTTACCTCACATTTATCTTTATTTTATGCCTTGTAGTTAGTCTTTTCCTTTATTTTAGCCTAATTTACGTATTTTGATTTCTAAGTCGTTTCAATGCTTTTGTAGGCATAAAAGCGATGATTTTGATGAGTTGAAGGAGTATTTATTACAAGAATAATGAAGGCTATCCAAGAGGATGTGAAGAAATGCATTAGAAAGGCCAAACGAGAATGTTTCGTTGAAGAAAAATGAAGAGGAAAATTTCTGCACAGGCAACTGCACAACTGTGCAGATATTCTGCACAGGCAACTGCACAACTGTGCAGATATTCTGCACAGCTGGGCAGCTGCGGATTTTTATATTTTTGTGGGCCGATTTTATGACTTGGATGGGCATAATTTATGTATCTAAGACTCCTTTTTAGTTAAATAAAGTGGCAAAAACATTTATATAGGCTAGAGTGAGGTGGAAGAGCATAATTCATTCATTCTTACAAAAAAAGTAGATCTTGGAGAAAAAAGAAGACTTCTAGAGAGAGAAAAGAGATCTTGAAGAGTTCTTGGAGAAAAACTTCATCTTCTCAAGTTGTATTCTTCCAATCCTTCATTGTTGAACGTGAATAACTTTATGTTTATGCAATTTATTTCTTGTTTTTCTTTAATTATGTATAGCTAAATTATTTTCTAGGGTTTAAGATGTAGTCTTGTGTATTGATTTGGATTATTGATGATTGATGGATGTGATTTCTTGGTTGGTTTATCTATTAATGAGTGTTTAATGCTTGTAATTGATTGATCACCAATTGCATGATTTAAGATAAATTAAGAAGTACCGGGAGGTGAATTAGTTTATTGGTTCGGATTTAATAGACATGTGTAAATTGCTTAATAGGGATATTGGTAATTTTGCATGAGACTAGTAAACAATATTCATAGAACTTAATGGATTCATCTAAATTAGTTTTTGATCATGGGAGTGACGTTAATTAATTTAGGTGGGTACTCATGAAGATCTCGGGAGAGTATTCGTGTATTTAAGGAAATTGGGTCTTTAATTTAAACAAGAATGATAATCCATTAAAAGTCAATAATCCATAGAAATACCTTGATGAAATCTTAATCCCTAGGCCTTTCGTTAATTGATTATTCGTTTTAATCATATCTGTTTTAGTTATTTACAATTAAATCATTTTCTTGTTAAATTTCTGCTTTTAATTAGTTAAAATCTCAAATCTTTGATAATTGATAGTCTAAATAATAAGATAAACTTTGTTTGGTACTTGATAACCTTCCCTGTGGAGACGATCTTACTTTCACTATATTATTTGTTCGATTCCGTGTTGTTACGGACGGTTAACAATGGCATCCAAGGGAAAGCTACCAATCTCGAAGACGGATGAATTGGGTCTTTGCGAAGACTGTGTGCTTGTGAAGTAGAAAAAGGTGAGTTTTTCCAAGACGGGTAGAGAACCGAAGGCAGAGAAGTTGGAGCTTGTGCATACTGATGTATGGGGACCGGCTCCCATACAGTCACTTGGAGGGTCGAGATATTATGTTACCTTCATTGATGATTCCACTCGAAAGGTATGGGTCTATTTTTTGGAAAATAAGTCGGATGTGTTTAGTACCTTTAAGAAGTAGAAGACAAAAGTCGAAAATGAAACGGGCTTGAGATTGAAGTGTCTGAGGTCAAATAATGGCGGGGAGTATGACAACCAAGAGTTCAAAGACTATTGTGCAGAGAATGAGATCAAGATGATCAAGACCATCCCGGGGACTCCGCAGCAAAATGGGATTGTAGAGCATATGAATAGAACCTTGAATGAACAAGCTAGGAGCATGAGGCTTTACTCCGGATTGCCAAAGACATTTTGGGCTGATGCAGTGAGCACGGCGGCTTACTTCATCAACCGGGGACCTTCAGTACCGTTGGACTTCAAAATGCCCGAGGAGGTTTGGTCTGGAAAGGAGGTATATTTATCGCATTTAAAAATATTCGGTTGTTTATCTTATGTCTTGCAAAGTTCTGATGATAGGGATAAGTAGGATCCTAAGGCACAGAAATGCATCTTTATTGGCTATGGAAGAGAGAGTTTTGGGTATCGGTTCTGGGATTATCAAAACAACAAAATCATAAGGCATAAGGATGTCACGTTCAACAAAAAGGTACTTTACAAGGATAGACTTGGAGCAAAGACTGAGAAAAATGAGAAATCAAAGGCGATATTGGAAGAGATCACTCTAGACGAGGTTGCTGGGAATGACACTGAGAATAGGATTGAGGATGATTAGGAGACTCCACCACCAACCTTGAGAAGATCGAGTAGAACTCCTAAACCAAACATGAGGTATTCCCCTTCTTTACACTATTTACTTTTGACGGATTCGGGTGAGCCCGAGTTGTACTAAGAGGCGATAGGTGTGGGAGATTCTCTCAAGTAGGAGCTAGCCATGAAGGATGAAATGAGCTCGCTTGAGAGAAATAGAACTTGGAGGTTGACTGAGTTACTGAAGGGGAAACGAGCTTTGCAGAACAAGTGGGTATTCTGGGTAAAGGATGAACTGGATGGTAGTAAAAGGTACAAGGTAAGGTTGGTGGTCAAAGGGTTCCAGCAGAAGGAAGGTATTGACTACACTGAAATATTTTCGCCGGTTGTCAAGTTGACTACTATAAGGATGGTTCTAAGTGTTGTTGCTGTAGAGGATTTGCATCTTGAGCAATTAGATGTAAAAACAACATTCCTTCATGGAGAATTGGAGGAGGATAACTACATGGTTCAACCGGAAGGTTTTTCGGACAATGGACGAGAAGACCTTGTATGCAAGCTAGAGAAAAGCTTGTATGAACTTAAAGAAGCTCCGAGGCAATGGTATAAGAAGTTTGACACCTTCATGGCTAGTATTGGATATACTAGGTGTCAAATGGATCATTGTTGTTATTTCAAGAAGTTTAGGGATTGTTACTGTATGTGGATGATATGTTAGTGGTTGGATCTAACATGAGAGAAATTGATAAGTTGAAGAAGCAACTATCCATGGAATTTGAGATGAAGGACTTGAGAGCTGCAAAAACAATCCTCAGGATGAGGATCATTCGAGATAGGTCGTGGGAGTCTCAAGTTGACTCAAGAGAAGTACATTGAAAAGGTACTTGCTAGATTTGCAATCTCAAATGCAAAGTCCTTTGGGGAGTCATTTCAAGTTGAGCAAGGAACAATCACCTAAGACTGAGGAGGAGTGAGATCAAATGGCAAAGGTTCCCTATGCCTCTGTCATTGGGAGTCTGATGTACGCAATGGTGTGTACAAGGTCGAATATAGCTCATGCAGTAGGAGTTGTGAGCCGGTATATGGCTAATCCGAGGTTAAAGCATTGGGAAGAAGTAAAGTGGCTACTGAGGTATTTGAGGGGTACATCGAGTATGTGCTTGTGTTTTTCAAGCAGTAGTGTGACTTTAGAGGGCTTCGTGGATGCGGATTTAGATGGTGATCAAGATGGTCGGAAGAGTACATCGGGGTATATTTACACTATGGATGGCACGACAATAAGTTGGACTTCTAGGCTACAAAAATGTGTAGCACTCTCCACAACTGAGGCTGTGTACATTGCTATTTCAGAAGTGGGTAAAGAAATGGTTTGGTTGAAGAATTTTCTGAGGGAGATTGATAAAGAGCAACGGGATTGTGCACTTCATAGTGATAGTCAGAGTGCCATTTGTTTGGCAAAGAATCCGGTGTTTCACTCGAGGACAAAGCATATTCAATTGAAGTATCATCATATTCGAGAGATGATAGATGATAGGAATTTGGAGTTGAATAAGATGCTTGGTGCAAAGAATTCGGCGGATATGTTAACTAAAGGAGTTACACCGAGAAGCTGAGGTTTTGTATGGCCTCAGTTGGCCTCAAGTTTCTATGATGAAAGATGCTAGTTTGTACTAGAGGATACTTTCACCGGGGTGGTGAAGAAGTATAACAAGAGTTGAGGTGATCAGTCTCCAAGTGGGAGATTGATGGGATATGTAGATTGATTGGAAACGGGTTGGAGTATAAAGAAGAAGCAGCAGGCATCACCGCGGCGTTCATTGTCCAACGCCGCGGTATTCGTGGCAGTAGAGTCATCGCTGCGGCGTTCAGGTTCCAACGCCGTGGAGTTCAAAGCAGTAAGGGCATCACCGCGGCGTTTAGGAGCAAACGCCGCGGCGTTCTGGCTGCGTGTTGACCAAGTCTTCGACTTAAAGGATGCGTTTTTACCTGTTTTAGACTGAGATTTTTTTCCTTATGTATATATAAGTCTTCCAAGACTCTACAAGAGTATATATACATACTCTTCTCTTGTAATATGAATATCTCATCATACAATCAATAATAAAACCTCTAGTGTAGACCGTGGACGTAGGCATTCTTGGCTGAACCACGTAAATCTTGTGTCGATTATTTTCTTGCTTTTTATTCACTTTTATTCGTTTATGAGCATTGATTCCTAACAGAATGAGCGTCTACGAATACAGGTTTCACCTGAATTTATTACTAAGTCTACAAGGAGTTAAATGCAGTTATAGTAAGAGCATTAATGTCGAACATGTATTAAATTCAAATGCATTAAATGCTGATAAGAGCATTACATGTAAGTACTCTAGGATGTACAGAGAAGCCTTCCTATTGGATTGTCAACTCAGAGAGTCTGCCGCACTAACCTTTTTGCAGCAAAATTTTAGGGATATAGGACATAAAGCTGCCCTCTTCCGAAAGTGAAAGGCACGCGCCCAAAGTGTCAAATGGACACTTTATCCAAAAATGCCTATAAATAGAATTTCATAAACAAGCCAAACACATCTCAAGCTTTCAAGCCAAAACTCTGTTGCATTGAAATCTCAAACCTCAAGCTTTCAGAAAAGCTCAAAAATCCATATCAAACATTTTTCAAGCTTTTCACGAATCCCTGAGACAGTCATAAATATCTCAAACATCTTCTCAAGAAGAACTCTACATTACTATTGAGATATTCATAGTTTGATTTTATCACCATCTTTGACAAAACCCCATCCAACCTCGCAATCTGTGTGAAGATAAAGTTGAAGGCTTGCATTATTTCTGGGTGAAAGAAGGAAACAGATCAAAGACTTTTGAAGCAGAAATCTGTGTGACCAAGAAGCTCAATCCAATCTTTGTTCTATTTATCCTCTAGTTTGTAGAAGTTTGTGTGTGATTCTTTGAAGAACATTTAGTGGATTTTCTCCAAATGAAAAAGGAGAAGAAGGACGTAATTAGGATTATATCACCCAGCGAACCTTGCAATTTTTGTGTCCATTACTTTATCACTTATCTACTATTAATCATCTCATATCATTGCATAAATTGATAAGTAAATTAACACTTAGCTAAAGCAATCAAGTAACCATTTGAGACACTCAACCTTTTTACGAGAAGACATAAAATATTTCCGCTGTGCTAACACTGATAAAAGAGTTGAACGCTATATCTTAATTGGGTTAAGTATTCAAATCTTAAGCTAAGTTAACTTTATAAAACTATCTTCAAGTAGACGCTCAACCAAGCGTCTAGCTTCTTAAGCTTCCAAAACAATTTGAGTAGAACGAAATTTTTTTAAGTCGAAGAAAACTTCAGGGTCTATTCAAATCATCCCCCCTCCCCCATAGACCCTTTTCGTATGCCACTTGGGACCAACAGGAGGAATACGTTGACTTAGATTGTACACTCAACTACCTATACATTGCATAATATGTGCACTTTGGTACACAATTTAAGTCATGCCTAAGGCACGTGACAGACTTTTCGGAGGGAATATTCTAAATTATTCCTCCGCTGGACTTAAGTGTCACAATTTATAAAAAATGGGTACTCGAGCATAAAAATTAATAAACTAGGTACCAAAATGTTCCGACCAATATAAGTTGGGGTCAAAAATACATTTTACCCTTTAATTGTTCTAATATAATAAATAGAAAGAACATATTTATAAATAAATCTAGTGTTCACAGTTCTTTGTATTTCGCTACCAATGTATTGCAGTTTTCATTATTTAATTTAGTGAATACTTTATATAGAATAAACATTGTTCAATGTTTTATATACATGGCCTCCGACCATTCATGCAACAAAAGGGATTTAAGTAAAAGACTAAGCTTTATATATAATTTATTAGAAAGTATTATTTTAACATCCGAATAAAACAAATAGGAAATTTTTAGCTCAATAAAATTTATATTTTTGTTCGTAATATATTAGAGTTCATTACAATCGTTCTTTAATATATTAGAGTTTCGACATATACCCTATTAGAGTTCAACAATCGTTTTATAACTTAATCTTGAATAGTAATGATAATATGTGGAAAAAAAATCAATTTTTTTATACAATTATTGATACTTATAATTATTTGATATATATATATATATATTATTGAAGAATATGAAATTCATCACTAGACAATTTTTTTTTTCATATTGGATAAAAATATTAGCGTTGTAGGCACCTAAGTTGTGAAAAAAAAATAACAAGCTCCAACTAGTAAGTATGTGTCCACATGACAATACATGTAACATTGGAAGTAATAGGGAAAATTACTAAAACCCCCCTAAAATAAATTATAATATCCAAAAAGTCCATTAAAATATTTTTCAATTCAAAAAGTCCATTCTACTAACTTTTCATTCCAAAATTCCCAACATTTAGTGTTAATAAAGTTATGAACTTAATCACCCTTAGCCTTTTAAATAAAAAATCAACCAATTGTAGGTTTGTGTAGAATTTATTTATTTAAAAATTTTATATTGGTAATCGTAATAATTGTGATTTTTAATCTTAAATTTTTCAGATTTTTTTAATTTTCCAAAAGTTTTAAAAAATTATTTTTTAGATAATTATCATATTAAAATAAAAATAAATTATATATAAATATTAAAAAAATTTGTATTGAAAAATAAAATTCGTATTATACTACTTATCAATTTAAAAAAATAATTTCGATAGGAAAAAATCCATTGATCAATCCTTTACTTAATACGTGAAGGGCAATTTAGTCCAAAAAATTGTCAATCCTTACTTTTGGGCTTTCTGGAATGAAAAGTTTCTAGAATAAGCTTTTGAGATTGAAAAATATTTGATGGGTTTTTTGGATATAAAAAAATATTTTAGTTGGGGGGGGGGGGTAGTATTTTTCTCGAAGTAATAATATGGGAAATATTTTGAAAAAGGGTAATTGTTTGAGAATTATTTTTACTTGAAGTAACATTTTGGGGAAAAAAACTATTGTTTTAGAGGTAGAGGTGTTCATCGGTTCGGTTCGATCTGAAATCGAACCAAGATTTTGGTTTTCCAAAATTTTGGACCGAAAAAAGAACCAAAAAAGTTCGGTTCGATTTTCGGTCGAACTGAATTTTCGCAAAAAACAAAATTGGTCAAATTTGAATTTTGATCTCGCTTTTTTCTTGTATAAGGTCGAAAAAGATTAATATAAATTATAAAGTGGCCGAGACAATTAATCAGTTATAGGAACAAGCAATTCAAATGAGTCTCTTAAATTTCTGCAAGAAATTGAAAACTAGACGAAATAATTAAATGTTAATTAGGTTAATCTTAATTCATTTTCTTTCTTTCCCTGTATATTGTCACTTAGAAAAAACAGTTTTTTTATAATTTTTTGTCTAAATTATAGTATATACATATAAAAAAATAAAAAATTCGGTTCATCGAATCGAACTTTAAAACCGAAACTGAACTAAAAACCAAATGTTTCTTAAAAAAAAGCCAAAAATTGAACCGATATCGGTTCCATTTCAATTCAAACCAAATATCGTTTTTCAATTTGGTTTGAGCGAATAACCAAACCGTGAACACATCTTGTGAATTGACGGTAAGCAAAAGCTCGGGAAAATTGCATATAACCCCTCTGTGTTATCACTTTTTTGCTGAAAATCCCCTTATGTTAATTTTTTTGCACGAAACCCCCTTGTGTTAGCCTAAACCTTGCACGAAACCCCCAACCCTACATCAAATACACTGCGCGTGTATGCTACTTTCCGCGGATTTAACACGAATTGGGGGTTTCGTGCAGGGTTTAGGCTGACACAAGGGGGTTTCGTGGAAAAAAATTAACATAAGGGGGTTTTTAGCAAAAAAGTGATAAGGGGGTGGGGGGGTTATATGCAATTTTCCCGCAAAAGCTCCTATTCTTTGCAAGGGGGAAAAAAGTAGAAAAGCAAAAGCTCGGGAAAATTGCAATTTTCATCCCATAAGTTGCTCACATTTCAATTTTGGTCCCATTGGATTGGGATGTGCCACATTTAGTTTCATAAGTTCAATAATATCTCAATGTTGGTCCCATTGGATAGAGGTTGCCACAATTAGTCCCATAAGTCAAATAAAAATCTCAATGTTGGTCTCATTGGCAAATTGTCGTCTAAAATTAAATGGAACAAGGCGCGTGCATTGCACACTTCAGTTAGGAATAATAACTAGAGGGAAAAATACACGTCTTTGAGTGAAATGAGTTAGAAAATTGGCTTACAAAAGATGGAAAATCAGATTGTCCATGGGACCAATATTGAGATTTTATGTGACTTATGGAACTAAATGTGGCACCCTCTATCTAATGGGATCAACATTGAGATTTTATTTGATTTATGGGATTAAATGTGGGACGTCCCTATCCAATGGGATCAAAATCGAAAAATGGACAACTTCCGGACGAAGACTGCAATTTTCCCGAATAGCTCCTATTTAAACTGTTGGTTCATAACAAGAATTTTTCCAGTTTTCACTTGTATCCCTCCCTATCCTGCGTTCATACACTCAGCACTCCTCGCTTGTACTCTCTCTCTCTCTCTCTCTCTCTCTCTCTCTCTCATTCATATTTTGGATTTACTGTGATAAACATCAAAATATAGGTGGTAATGGGTCCGATTACGTTAGCTGTTGATGTAAAGAACAACTCTTTTGAATTATCTTCAGGTAATTTGAACTCTATTTTATCAACTTTTTCCGTCTGAATATTCATACAGGAAAATATTGTGCCCAATTTGAGCAGAGTTAGCCGAAATTCACATTTTTGAATTTGCTGGCAATTCATTTCATAATAATTGATGCAACTGTCTAATTTAGTTGTGTTCTATATATCAAGTGCGGAGATTTTTGTGGTATTTTTATCTGAATTCTTTGATTAAATTGCTTCTCTATACTTGTGTTGTAATGGATATAGGCTGACTTTTATTGAGAAAATTACATGGGATATAATGAGAATTTTCTTCTTCTTCTATTTTGGGTGTTATTATTATTATTAGGGAGTTGATATTAGCCCTCCACAAATTGATAAATGCACTCCACTTTTACTTTTGACAATATTGCCCATCATTCAATAAAATAATATTTTTATATTTTTCTTATAATAAATATACCTTTTTAATTATGGTATAAGTGTAGATATAAGAATATTTTAGTGAAAGATAAAACATTTGTTCTTCCGCTTGTTATAGTATTGCCTTCTTTTATTGATTTTCAATGTTCTGTATTTATTTAATTTTTTAGTTATTAAAGGGCACTTTGACCATTTTATTGTTAAATATTTTTATTATCTTGTTCAACATTAAAACAACCCTACGATAAAATCATCAATGATCAATTTGTCGATGATTAATTTAATATCAAATTTATAAACAAAACAACAAAATTATATAAAAAGGTATTTTAGACAGTTGCTAAATGTAGTGTGAAATTGTAAATGGAGGTAAAATTAAAGCGGCCTTGTGTAAATAAAAGGTAAATATTTTCATTCTATATAATTTATCATAAGATAATACAATTATATGTTCTTACTATTCCATAGGCAATTTTGTCTATTGCATTAGAAAATTTTAAAATGGAGTGTCTTTATCATTTTTTGGAGTGCTAATATCAATTTCCTATTATTATAGTTTTTTATGTAGTATTTTCCGGGATTTTGTTTGAACAAGTGATCTCATTTTGCAGATGCATCCAACAGGAAAATGCATAACCTTCGGTTGGAACCAAAAAAGTTCTTTGCCTCAGTTAATACGAGCGAAGAAAAGCCATTCGACTTTTTGCGTACATTATTTGGTACGGTTGAATCTAATTTCATATTTCTTGTATTGCTTAATATGAATATGTTACCAAAGATTGTAGTGGAATAGCCAATGGCGGCAAAGGATATGGTCTTCTATTGCAGCAACTCCAAAACCTTAATAATGTCTCATGCTTCAACTCTTATAAAATACTTCTTAATATAGGAAAAAACCTCCTAATGAAGATTTAGGAGACTAAGTAATATATTTCGGGGAAAAAATTGTAGAATCATGGAGATAGCATATTGCGTATGAGTTATCATGTTTGCGTATTTATCATATGAATCTCCAAGAATTTTCCATTAATCATTCTAAAATAATTTGTGCAGAGGGTGTTATAGCAGGTGGTACTGCTGGTGTTGTGGTTGAAACAGCTTTATACCCTATTGATACTATAAAAACACGACTGCAGGTCAGTTTCTCATATGCAACATGTAATTGTAAAGAATTTTTTAATCATCGTAATGGACTCTTCGATTTTCTTGATTGCTTATAATCCTGCCCACTCGCAAGGATTTTGTTGAGTCCAGTGATATGTTCTAAAATATTGTCATGATGCATGTTCCAATTAGAAAGGACAGAAAGGAAAGTGAAGGAGAATGTAGGCAAATATGATACTAATTCTGAGTAAAAAATTATCCGGGGCTTGCATGAAAAATGAAGATGTTGATTTGCTTACATCAATGTAATAATATTTTCAATGTATCTTTTTTGGTCAGAAACAGATTAATATTTATAAATCGTGGAACTATCCTTCTACTCAAAACTCTACTAAAAATAAGAAAAGGAACGAAGAAGGATGTCTTTTATTATATTTTGAAACGTGCTCCTATGACTAATTTCTTGATACATGTGTTTGATTAAGGAGTAAATTCTTTTTCAGGCAGCACGTGGTGGAGGACAAATAATTCTTAAAGGGTTATATTCTGGACTTGCTGGAAATCTTGCTGGGGTCTTACCGTAAGCACATGTTTAAATACATTTTTGAAACGTCTACTTAACATCGAATTCTGAAGCATTGTCGGGAAATTTGTATGCGCTGTAACATTCTACTTCAGTGTTAATCATGGTATGGCGAATAAACTTGTACTGTAGGCAGGGTATTTATATACATGTATGCATATTTTTATTTGTATTGACTTGTTTTTCATATCCTCTGTTTTGAATCCATTGTAATCCTCCCACCCCACCCCCCCTGGTTCCTGCAAGTCAAAGTCAATCTGATCATCGGATCCTTGAATGGATGAAAAAATAACTAACCTTGACAGAAAAAAGGCTTGTTTACACTTGCTAGAGCTTTTCAAGACAGTTTCATTCTTCCAACTTCAGTCCTTTGTACAAACCCATTTCCATCTATTAGGATGTATACAAAAAGGAATAGTTTTTAGCTTTTTTACTCTGTTTTAACTTTGTTTACAGTGTTGCTTGGGTTTTATTATATTTGTAAATCAATCGACCAGCACTAGGAGTAGAACAGAGGGGAATTTGCTCATCATAATAAAGGTTACAATGTAAATGCCTGTTTAATAATTGAAGTTGTAGGTTTCATTCTATTAAAACCGCAACCTATTTGTTATGGTGAAGGTATTTTATGGGAATGAGCCATATTGATTTTCTTGGATTACTAGTTATTACCGTTTTATCTGTTTAAATGTCCAAGGAGAATGTATTCATAAACGATGTTGTTTAATATAATATTACATGATTTTGGTATGACAAGTTGGTTGAGTGGTAATTTTGTATGACAGGGCATCCGCTGTTTTTGTTGGTGTTTATGAACCTGCCAAGCAAACGCTTTTAAGGACCTTTCCGGAAAATCTGAGTGCCGTGGCTCATTTGGTGAGAGGAAATCTGTTCATTACTATTGATATTTCAAGTTCTAGTCTCATTAGGTTATGGTGGATGTTTCAATTGCTATAAATCTTGAAGTCTTTGCCAATCCCCAGTCCCCAATCTAAGCAGCAGAAAGAATGGTTCGAGAAGTAAACCCTGAATTGAATTTTCTTGTTCTCTGGATTCTCCTCTTCACCTACTTCTACCTTCACTAAACGAAGTCCTTTGGTAACAAGAACTTCCGTTCACCTATTCTCACTTGTAATCTATCGTCTTTCCATAAATTGTATTTACTTGAAGAAAGTCATGTCAATTGTTGTAGAATTTCTTATTATCTCTATTTGTTTCTAGCTTATAGTTTCGAGTTGGCTATCATTAGACCTTATGATTTATTCTCTCGAAAACCTTGCAGTGACGTTAGAGAGGATATGTGAATATGGATGGGACATATTATATAAAACATAACAAACTATGAACGGCGTCCTGTGAATATACATCGATAGGCATCACACACACACAAATATATATATATATATATAATTATATATAATATTGATAATGAACGTTATGTTGGTAATATTATGTTTTCTGGCGATCTGTCCTGTGAAAATATATAGTTCTTTGCAGGAAAAGAACTTGACTACTCTTGTTATTGTTGTACAGAATAATTTGATTTAACTTGATTGATTCTCTGCATTTACTACAAATAATGTGAGCACCACCTCCTAAAGTGACCCATTATGTTTCTATTACTTCTCATATCAGGCTTTCCGACCACTTTTACGTCCATTGCTTGCAGTTGCCTAATTGACTTGATTAATCCATTCCCCTTACCCTCCCACTCTCGCCAATCAAAGTCTTGTTTTCTCTCCTTCGAGCACCTTTGAGTTGACCTAATTCAGATATTATATATTTGCTATTTTGTGCTACAAAGCACATCCTCACTATCAATATTTTACACTGCATTCTTCTTAAATATGTTTGCCCGTCATGAATTTAGACATCTTCTGGTATTTTCATGGAGTATTGGCACTTGATAAGCTCCATTTGTAATAAAATCTTTTTAGAAACTCTCGAAAGCAATGTCTTCATGTTTCTTCACATCAATCTCTGAATTTTTCGTAGACTGCAGGTGCCATTGGAGGCCTTGCAGCTTCTTTCATTCGTGTCCCGACAGAGGTATATGCTACCTCCCCCCCGGGATATTTCGCTTATTAATTGGCTTCATTCGTACCTTGTACATTTACTGTTATTGCTGGTGTCATGCCTAGTGTTGATGCTTCAGGTTGTTAAGCAACGGATGCAGACTGGGCAATTTGCTTCTGCCCCTGCTGCTGTCCAGCTTATTGTTTCCAAAGAAGGTTTTAGAGGTCTTTACGCGGTACGACATATTTTCGTTTTTAGTTTATAGGTGGTTAATTTTGTCCTATTTTTGTCAGAAAATTAGTCAGGATTATGTTACTTTCCTTTCAATCTATTTTCTCGCTTTGTTGCTGGTGCTCATTTTGTTTTATTTATGGAAAGAGGACTAATGTTCTTCGACATGTACCAGAAAAATTGATTTATGATCACTACGCCATTTTTCTTTTCAATGATTTTCTGATATCGACACTCAACATTCCACTAATTTTATTTTATTCTAGGGATATGGATCATTTTTGTTGAGAGATTTGCCCTTTGATGCGATTCAATTCTGCCTCTACGAACAACTTCGAATAGGTTATAAACTGGCAGTAAGTGTTCTACTCTTCTAAGGCTCTTTGTTTGACTTATTTCTTTGACCTGACAAATATCAGTAAGTACTATGAGAAGATTTTTACAATAGACTGGATAACTTGTTCTGAACTTGTATTTTCCTTGTATGTACATACATGCTTTTTTGTTGTTTCAAGCATGGCTTTGAACAACTATGATGCCTTATCAATTTAGTCCAAAATAATAAAGTGGTCATAATTGAGTATTTGATGTCATTCTGATGATGCTGCTCTTTTATCTTTTGATTTGTGTTTCCAAACAGGCAAAGAGAGATCTGAATGATCCTGAAAATGCTATAATCGGTGCTTTTGCTGGTAATTTTACTTCTCTAGAGCATTTTTATGATTTCCCGTGCATGTATTTCTCCAACATGAAGTCACATGATTTTCAGCAATACCATTTAATTTGCGTTTTAATCATTCTCTAACCTTCTAGCTTGCGCTTTATTCTTTGGCACTTGCTTTGATATTTTACCATGGGAAGAAATGTGGAACTAAACTGAGAAAAAAACAATACTGGAGGTGCATTCGAAAGTATAACTTATATGCACAAGTTACAGTACTTGTGATCAATCCCGTTATCACTTATCTGATATAGGACCACCAATTGAGCGCTTATGGGGCAGCAGATATATTTAGCTTTTGTTATGTTAAGATTCGGCAATCCTAATGATGTACACCAATTATACATACGGATTTGTCCTTCTGCTTGTATGTGGTAGGAGAAAACTCTGGAGTTCTTTCAAATTCATTTATGGGTTTCTACACAATTTGTACAAACATAAAAACAGAAAAAGAGGTCGAAATTCTCAAAAGGCCAATTTAATTTGGCGATAGGCTTCATAAGAGCTTCTCAATATCCTTGTTTCTTCTCTCCTTTATTTCATTTTCTTCTTCATCATTATCTTTTTTTGTGTTTGCCTGATTTGTTTCAAGTTTTTCATCGAACTTCATAGAGTGGCTTTTAATAAAAGGGATACGTGTTTGAATTCTGATACAAATGAAGTATGTTAACAAAGAACCTGACTTTAATTTTGGATGGTACTTTCTCATTTTACAATCCGAGACTTCAATATAAACAGATGCGTATGTCTTTTCACTCTTGTAACCTGTAACTCGGATATCATTAAGATTCTCTATTATGACCGTGGATGTAAGCAATTCTTTGCCGAACCACGTAAATTCTGTCTTTTTATCTGTGTGAATTTATTCAGTATTATTCTATCATTTCTGACAAGGGTTCTCTCCATGAAACTACACATCTAACTGGAATTACAATTTTCTTTATTTGTTAGGTGCTCTGACAGGAGCCATAACCACTCCTCTGGATGTGATTAAGACTAGGCTGATGGTTCAGGTACACAAATCAAATCAGGCCTTTTTTTTCTTCATGGATGTGCGTGTTGTTGGACGAGCATGTCCTGGCTTGTTTGTCAAAGAGACATACAAACACATGTATTTTCTGTATTTCAACCCGTAGACTTTAATTCCTTGTTTCTTTACAGGGATCGGCAAACCAATATAAAGGTATCTTTGATTGTGTCCAGACTATTGTCAGAGAAGAAGGCCCTCAAGCTCTGCTCAAGGTAGATCTCAATCTCTTGTTTTAAATACACTAAACTCAGAAGCCTAGGTCCAAGGTCATCTAGACGTATGGAAAGTAAATCTGTGTGTGGAAATCGTTTCTCCCACATTAGCTTCGGCCCTCTGTCGATGCTAAACTTTGAGACATATGGGCATGTTTTCTCCTTTATGTGCAGCCAATATAATTGGGTATTTGCCTTCTAATCCATAGTGTCTAAACTTATATACCGTGTCACCTCCATAAGAGACGACGCAAGTAAGGGGTTGGACCCAGCGGTAGGTCCGCTTCACTTTTCTATACTCTTTAAGTTTTATATTTAAATCAAACAATATTCCGAATTCGCACCTTCATATTCTTGAATTGCCCTTCCATGCGAGTCAAAATCTCTTTTTCGCCCCCAAAACGAAGAATTCTGGCTCCATCCATACTCAGCATCTCCAAGCTGAAAATGTTTAATCGGTTTTGCATCGCAGGGAATTGGGCCAAGAGTGATGTGGATAGGCATTGGTGGTTCTATATTCTTTGGAGTCCTTGAAAGCACGAAGCGATTCCTTGCTGAGAGGCGCCCCGACGATCAAGGGTATTCAAACTCAAAGAAGTAGATTAATTGGTAAAACTGCAAAGAAGCAAATATGTCCAAATGCCAGCCCATGGGAATTGGGATCATATAGATGAGATATGAGCTACTCTAGACCATTCTTTTTTGAAGTTGATTCTCCCTAGGTACTTGGAAACAATTGTGACATTAATTTTCCCCTTGTCTTGCTAACATCTAGGACATATACACCGTATATGGGGAAACATTGTTTATTGCATAGGCATTTGGATCCATTTCTCACATAATAAGTTCATGTGTGGTGCTTCTGTAAATGCAAAAAGTGTGATGAAAATGCGATTAATCGACTTCTTGTAGAAGTATAGGAGAAAATTTTAAAAGTCACTAATATGCATTTCTTTAAATATACTTTTGGCGATATCGCTTATTTTAAAAGTTCATTTATGTTTGACTGGTAAACGTTAAAACTATTATAAATTTATTTGGAAAACACTTCATGAATGTTTCCATCAGAGTCATAAACTTAGCGCCATGAATTTGTGTTTTTATCTTATACTCTATATCACATGTGAAGATCACGTCTGAAGTACTTCATTATATATGGGATTGTGTTTTGTGCATATGTGCGATATGGTGTAAGATGAAACAAATATTACGATAGATGATGTAGAGTGAAGGCTTAGTTAAAAGTGTAAAAAGGCCTATTGTGGCAGGCCTTTTTAAGGCCTATGAAGGCCGACCTTATTAAGGCCTTGGCCCATTAGAGGCCGGCCCTTTTAAGGCCTTGGCCTCTGATAGGCCTGGTTCAACCTAGGCAAAGGCTGGGCTGGCCGGGCCTTTTTCCAGCGGGCTGAAAAATCCTGGCCCATTTTCATTTTTTTTTGTTATATATATAATATATAATAATATAATAAATATTAAAAAAATATATCCTGGTGTGCAACGGACACACTAGGCTTCAACGGTCAACAATTGCTGACCTTTTGAATTATGGGGCAACGATCGGATTTTTTCAGGCCATTGCACTGATTTAAATTTTTTTTTATTTTGTGATTTTATTTGGTTATTTTATACTTATAAATACCATCAACTTCTTCACTTTGTTTCACACCAAAATCATTCAATCCCTTACAATTTTCCCAATTATATCAATCTCAACTTTATACACTTTATTATATTTAGTTCAACCTCTTACAATTCCTTCAAATATACACTTTATATTATTTATATAATTTGAGAATTTGAAGTTAGAAAGCTCTAGTATTTTCGATAATGAAACAATGTAGTCATGGCTTTGTAGATTTGCCATAAATTCCCTTGATAAATACTGTTCTACATCTCTATATATATATATATATATATATTATTACTATTATATATCTTAACAAATAAATAAAATACTATTTTTGTATATTTAACAAACAAGTATAAAAAATACTCCCAAGCCTCTCTAGTGGAGAAAGAAATTGAGATTAAATCTCTTTATACAGCTTAATTTTGATATTTCTTTACTTCTTTGCTAAGTAAAGAAGAACCATCATAGCAAACAAAAAGAGATTACTAAAAGTTAAATATCTTTCACCACCAAATGCAAATTATTATCTAATCTAATCTAACTCCCATATGAATATCTCATTTGTTTGTTCTATTGTGAAAAAACTTTGATACCCACCCTTAATATTAATAATTTATTAATTAATCATTGATATTGATATTGATAATTGAATTTATTAAGTAAAAGAATCCACTGAGGAGTAGGAAACCATTTAGTAGTATCTAAAATTGTTTTAGTAGTTGGAAACTCTTTATTTTTTATAAATAAATGAAATATGTTAGTAATAGGACACTATTTAATATAAGAAAAATAAATAGATTCCTATTTTCTCTAAAATACTAACCAATAAAATAAAATAGATTTTTTAACCCACAACCACCAACAAAGAAGAAGAATTTTATCCACCCACAACCAATATTCCAACTTAAACAAAAAGTTGGTTATTAATTTTGATAATCTTAAATTCTAATATTTGGTAATTAGTAGTAAATTGTTATAGTGTCATATCATTACTTTGAGTGAGTTGATTTGAAGACTAAAAAGATAATTTAAAAAATTATACCTTATTCTGACATCCAAAAAAAGAAGTAATATATGTAAGCCACAAACCCATATTCTGCGATGTAGATGGATCATTTTCTTATATAAAAATATTTATTAATTTTTCATTGTTATGGAATATAATATGTTTGTGCAATAGAATTACCAACATATAGTTGAAAGTTTGTACTTGCTCGAAGTTATTAGCATAATAACGAATATAGAACAAGAGTATTTAAGAATAAAATCATGTAAGTACTTTTAGTGTGAGAATATGATATATTTATATTTAATTCAAAAGAACGCACAAATTCGAGTGTTTTATGTAATATTTTAGTTTATAATAATTGATATCAGCACTCCATATTCTTATAATGGCACTCCACTTACTTTTTAATTTGTTTAAATGGACAATAATGTCCCTCCATGTGGAAATTTAAATCCATCAAATATTTTTAATTATTTTTGTATACGATCATCTTCTTCTTTATTTACTTTTTTGATTTTAATGGATGATAAATAATCAATTATAAAAATTAACTAGAATAAATTAAGCAATTTAAATCACACCAAGCGATGGTGCATTCGAAGTAGAAGTTCAAGCTCAAATTTAGTTTGGTCAAACCCAAAATAGAAGTATATGAAGATAGATAAGTTAATCTACAACATGCTTGCACAAGTGAATCATCATCTTATATGTAGAAATTCTTTTATTTTTCTGATCGTGTAGATTTAAAGTTTCATATGTAAATGAAGTGATTAAAGTAACAATAAATGCAAAATTATACTTGAAATAAAATAAAAAAAGTGAATTGAGTAAAAATATGATGCACTCTTTATTTTATTTACAAAAAAAGACTTTTAAACATGAGTATTCATATGTAATATAGGATAAAAAAAAATGAATCTACTTGTGCGAAGCACAAAGATGCAATGTTGTGGCAAATCAGGAAAGATACATAGACTATTGATCTATGCATAAACATGCTAAAAAATAATATTAACATTATTTTATCAAAAGTTTAATTTTTTGAAATAGATTTAGTTAAAAACCCATGGTGATGATATATGATTATAGAACAAATAAATAAAAAGTATAAAATAGGCACTACCAAATAAGCAAATTCTTAACCAATTATTAATTTGCCAATAAACTAGGCATATTTACTTCAATTTAACTTTTCATCGAATCACCACGTGCACTTTCTAGTAATAAAGAAGTCACAATAGAAATATAAACTAGGGATGAGCATTGAGTCAAACTCATCTCGAGCCGAGCCCAACGATTTGAGCTTTTGTAGCGGGCCAAACTCGAGTCCAACTGTACCTATTTTGGGCTAACGGAATTTAATTATACTCACAAAAAGTATTTTATTTATTTATTAATATATACATATAATAATAATATATCTAAAACTATTAATATAAAGATGTAATTGATATTTATCATGTTATTTCTAAGGAAAAATTACACACAAATCTCTCATTTACTGTGTAATTACCAAAACCTCCCCTCACTTATTTGAAAGTATCACCCCCCCCCCCCTCCCCAACACACAAACAAAATGGGTCTATTTATAAGGTGTACAGTGGTAAAATTGTAAAAATAAATAAATATAAAAAGGATGAAATTATAAGGAATGTCTTAACATAAGGGGTGTGTTAGTAAATTCAATGAGTGGGAATAGGTTTTGGTAATTATACAATATGTAAAGGGGTCCGTGTATAATTTTCCCTAAAATCTTAGCAAGAAACAGTGTCAAATTAAATTTTTATGTCAATTGAAAAGTATTTTGGTAATGGCTTTCAATAAGCAATCTCTCCATTAAGTGGAGCTGTCATTGCAAATTGATGCTTAGAAAATGCTACATTTCATGCATACTAGTACAAAACAAGTGTGTTGCACGTGAATACCAATTAGATTAATAGTTATTGTTATTTATCTAAGTTCCCATTGATACTATAACCTAAGTAATCTTGGTGCTAATTGGAAGGAATAAAATATCCAAACTTATTGTTCTTAAGTAGCTATAATTAGGACGCCTTTCTCTTTTCCCGTCTCTCTCTAAACCTTAGCTTTCTTTTTTCTTTTATTTTCCTCCGTCGGTGATGACTTAGTGAAGTAGTCGTCTACTTCACCACTGTTACCACCACCATCGTCGGCTGGTTGGATTGGAGCACCCTTCTTCAAGTTGTACATCACATCTTCAAATCTGACGAGACGGATATGGATCTAACGAGAGAGAGATAGATCTGACGAGATGAAGACGAATGATACATAAGTTTTTATACAGCATTTTAGATATTTTGTTTAGTATTTTATTTTCTCTCACATATGTGAGTTTGTTTTCTCTCCCAAATGAGATTTCATCTCTCCTTGAATAGGAGTTGCACAAGAATTTTCTTGTGTTCGTTTATGAGTTCTTAATATTTGTTATCTTCAAGAACTTGATAGTTGGTGTTTCAGATATTCTTACTACATCGTTTGAGTCGATATGAATTATATTATTCCAGACATTAATGTAAACTTTCAATTAAATGATATATAAGTCTGATTTTTCTTCCAAAAAAAAAAAAAGTAGCTATAATTAGATATAACTCAAGTAAATGTATTGTCTACATGTAATGTCGTGATTAATGGTCAACTTGGAAATACATAATCAAAAATTTTTATTTCTAATTTTATCACGAAAGTCCATGTCTCTACATACGTCTTTGCGTCTGTATGACATTAACCAAATAATGAACATGAACACTTCATACTTGGATTGCATAGAAAATAGCTTGTGGTTCTTCAAGATATTACATTATTTTTTAATTTTTAACCCTACAAAAGTCGTAGCTACTATTTTTTTTTAATTAATTGAATTATTTTTCCTATTCAGTTGAATTTTTTCTCTGTGTAAGTCAAATATTGCTATAATTCTTGTGTATAAAATTAGAACATAGATCATAAATTAGGAAGGCATAAATATCAAGATCTGTAAATAGAAAGGTTCCTCAATCTTTATCTATTTTGATCTTCTTTTATGGTACTTCAGATCCTGTTGATTCGTCCATGTGTAGAGCAGTAAAGGTGTTCTTAAAAACCGCTAAACCATTTGCATCACTTTCACTAAACGATGATGATGTATATTATTCACCTTGATTACATAAGAAAATAAAGTCTACTTCCAAGATTTTATTACATTGTATTCATTTTTTCTATCCCACAAACTCCGTTTGGCGGGTTCAAAGTTGAACTAGTCGATCTTGGGTTCTAAAAAAAAAGAGCAAAGTTCGTTGTCGGCTTAATTTTACATTTATACAAACTACATAAACAGCGAACAAATTGATGGCCACCAAGTAACAACAATAACAGTTAAAAGTCCATAAGTCTTGAGCCATAACGAAGCAATCTATTTTTTTTTTACGTAACCGCCCTTTCGGTGAGGGTGTTTTCGGGCTCCTCATCTCTTCTTTGTTCCAATCAAACTACATAATTCATCAATTGTATTACATCAATATAACAGATATGTTATAATTACAAGATTAGTACGATTTCAACATAATAGCAAGACACATGTATAAAAATTCGAAAAAAATTCTAAAAACTATTTACATATATAGTACTCGATGAACCTTCAATATACATATTACATTTATACACATATATATATATATATATATATAATTTACATTTATACAAACAACAACAATCACAACAACAATAATGATGATAATAAGGCACCAAGGATTGTATTTCTTTTGTCATTTCCTGTTTGTAACTATTGCCAACTTTTCTTCATCTTCAATATCGACGTTAGTTTTATGACTTCCACAAATTATTTGCACCTCATAATTGTTTTTGATGGAAAATACTTCAACTTGAACTCAATTGGCTTGAGGTGGATTTAATAACTCTTTTTGAAAGGACTGTTTGTGCTTTACTTTCTTGCTATTATACGAAGGCATTGTTGAATTTACCTGCTTGTCCAAAAATACGAGCTTTCTTACTCTTTTAGAGGATCCCCTCAGAAGGTCACTACTACTTCCTTGTCGAAGAACCATCACCTTGATTTTTGCATTCTTTTGGTCTTTAATTTGTGTAGTTGAGTTGAGTTGATATGAATGGTTTTTGGAATTCGGTTCTCCTTGGCACTTGATTATGTTGTATGGATAAAAGGTTTTGAAGGGAATGTAAACAATGCAAAGGAAAGATAATCCTAGGAAAATATATGTAGTATAACAATCATTAAATTACAGTATTAGTTGGAAAAAGTAAAGGTCATCTTTGCTATTGGAAATTAAAATGCTGGAATTTTAGAAGATGGGAGATAGAAAGCTCTACATATCCTCCACTAATTATCATTGATTTATATGTTTAATTCATTTATACCATGTTAAAGATTTGTTGTTACAAAGCTCTTGATATCCTCCATTCACTGTCATTAGTTCTCATTGAAGTTTAACTATGTCATTTTGATTATGTCAGAATTCATTTTAGGCCCTGGAACAAAGTGCTAACATTTACATATATAATAATATATTTATACGTATATATGATCATATTTTTGAGTGAAATACCATTCAATACAAATTATTAAAAAGAGCAAGTGGTGTTCTACCTGAATTGGGATGGACTGCGCGTTCAAATGCTTAGGGGTTTTTGGACAAGTATATTAATCATCATTATTAATTATTAATGAATGATAATAACGATATTATTTAGTAGCAATAGTAACATATACAAAGTAGTATATTTATATTACTATAGTTTTTAAGCAAGGGTAATAATGTAATATCACAATTGGAAAAAACAACTTCCAAGATCCACACTTTTATAGTAGTATAGATATAGATATAGATATAGATTAAACCTGTAGCATAAGATCATCCTCCGATGCAAATAGGCCTGTCAATCAAGCCAAGCGAGCCGAGCCTGGCCACGCTCACGCTCGACTTGATATTATGCGAGTTTTTATCACCAAAACTTGAATTTGCACGAGCTTTTTATTTCAAAACTCGGGCTCGGCTTTGAAAATTAGTACGAGCTTCGAGCCGAGCCCGAGTCGGCCCAAATTTGTTCTCTTTTGAAAAACTTTAAGTAATAAAGTAATCTAATATATAAATTAAAAAAATAACAATCTTAACAACATATAAAAATAACATCATTCATGTTCTAATGATAAATTATAACTAAAATGTACCTTAAAAGATCTCATTTCATTGAAATATATGCTCCACGCATTATTTAAGATTGAAAAATATTATACATAAACATATAATATAGTTACCTACAAAAATAATTGTTTTTGTCGTGAGTTGTGAAGAGAAATAAATGAACAATTCTTGAAGACAAAAATTAGCAACCCTCAATGTCAGTTTATGTGAATTGTCATATATTTGTATTGGATGCGGTCTGGTAGGTTCAAATTGATAATTTTTTACTTTTTTAATTTCTTGAGTATAGTGTTTTATATTAGGAAATTTCAGAATTGAATGTTGATTGATTTTAAGGATTCTATTCTATAATTTTAAATCTTGATGTTTTCTATGCAATCTGGAATTATTTATAAAAAAGTACTATGTTTATTTTTGTATATAATGTATAAAACATATATATATACATGTATATATATATTTTTACGAGCCCGAGTTAAATTCAAGCCGAGCCTACTCTCGCTCACGCCTGGCTTGAATTCAAATTCAAGCCTTATCCTTGGGCTCTAGCTCGGCTTGGGCCCGGCATGTATAAAGCTCGGCTTGAAAATTATCAAGTCAAACTTACGAGCTTCGAGGCGACTTGAGCTCATTGACAGTCCCAGATGCAAATGAAGACCATTCAAGGATTGTTTTTAAGTTACCGGACCATCATTCTTAGAGGATTGTTCGTTGTTGCTTCACACGATAATTCGATTAATGAAACTGTAATTGGAAACTCGAAACACACAAAACTCCACAAAACACGAGAAAACACCCAAAATTGACCCCGCACATTTTATTACTTGGTGAATGATATGTACATATTGTACATCTTTTACAACGCAATTGTTTTTCGCAAAAACATATTTCACTCATTACACACACTAACCTCAACTGTAAATGAATTCTGAAGCAAAAGAATAAACTGTCGCCAAAAATCGCAATTTCCAAAAAGAATTTACTCCCCACCCCTAACTACCTGTATAGTTTTTGCACGGCTCTATGAGCAAAATGTCACAACTCAAAATTTCTTTACCTAATATTCACACGACCAATCAAATTTTGCTTATCATCTTCTAAAATCTCATAATCGCTCATCGTTCTCGAATAATCACATCAGAGGGAGGTATGCCCCTCCATGTCCTTTTCTTAATATAAGGGGTCCTGCGTTTTCAGGAACCTTATCCAATTCCCTGTTGCAAGCATCGATTACATCACGAAAACCCGTTGTGGTGGCCAAATGCAATTTTAACCTAAAATCCCGAGTTCTTTTCAGCAAGCATCTAAATGATCTCCCAAGATACTTTGACCAATCAGCTGGCAGCCCTCCTCCGGTCAACCAAACCGAGAACTGTGATTGGTCTCCCCGGGCCTGCATCTCAGCCTTACAAAATCTTGCAAGTTCATGAAGCATCGATGAATGTAACGGTAAAACAGCAACAAATTCAGCAACGAACTGCTCGGTAAGCTCTGGATTAAGCATTTGTTCCCACAACACAAGAGCCCATTCACTTGGCTGGTTAAGTCCATAGGCTTCAGCAACAATTAGGGCTTCTTGGAAACTGGATTGATCTACTAAAATTCGACGTGCGTTAGTTTCAGAAAGATCGAGCCATTTCGTGTCTGGCATTCGAATCTGTAGAGATACAAGTGATGCCTGAGCACACGCGTTTCGGGTTTTGTTGCCAGCATCTATGGAGGAGTGAACTTCAGCAGCCTCGATGAAATGGCGCATGGATTGGAGAAGGTCTTCGTTTTGATCCTTGTCATAACGAAGAAACCATTGAAGAGACGATTGTTTCGCGCGTAGTTCCAGAAGAGAAGCAGTTTCATGCTTCATGTCAAAGTGATTATAAACCTGACAAGAAGAATAACAAATGCACATATAAGCACAATGAAAGGAAGTCACGGGATTGAAGTCTTAATATAATGAAACGGAAACAGAGATGCTATCGAAGTAAGAGATATGCGGGTGAATGTGTGTATAGCCTCATTGAACTCGACAAAATTCAATATTCAACTTTATTCTAAAGGTCAAGTCTAGAATTCAATATGTAGTTATAATTTAATTAAAATTCAGATAAAGAACTTTTATTACTTACAATTCTTATTATTTAAATTATTCCACTTATTATTATATTTACATAATAGAAATATGTGGTGCCAAATGGGTAGAAAATAGTTAAATTACTAAAGCAAAAGATCGGAACTAGGTCTATATTTATCCAGGGCCCTATGAAGATAATTTTGTATTTTTGGGGGGAACCGAGGAGGAGAATTGCAAATACATATACCATGGCAAATGCGTCAAGATCATTTGGGTTAAATTGCTTGAGTGCTGTCAGAACGGACATTCGGAATCCTCTAACAGCTTCAGCAGTACCACTGTTTGTATCTGCAGCAGCTGAAAACTTTTGAAGGAGGAGATCCAATTGGCCGTTTTCAATAAGAATTCCAAGTATGAAATTGAGAGCATGGAAGTTGCCAACTCCTGTTATCAAGCGAGCAAGACACGAGAAATCACCCTCCCATACGTAAGCTTCCACCCTGGTTGCAGCAAGAGCTACAAGGACATCGACTCCATCAAGGCATGCCGACAACTTGTAGAAGTGGTGGGATAGAATAAGAAGCTCAACCTGTAAAATCAGTTTTGCAGGTTAAAAAGATACACTCGATGCGCGTGCAAGAAAATAAAAGGTAATAAGAAATTTTTTGAATTATAATTAATCAAGTCAAAGATGAGAAGGAAGAAAAAGAACAGATGAGTTAAAATAAAACTAAACAGATTAAAAGAGGAAAAATAGAGAGAAAAGAGAGAGCGCAAAAAAAATTAAGATAAGTACTTTGTCATGGACAATACTTCTCGAGTTTTATGGACCATACAACTGTCGTTATGCCACATCAGCAAAACACACGTGATAAAATTATAACATCCTAGGTGTATGAACACCCATTTCACGTACGAATTTTGCTTTTGTAACCAACGGTGCGCCGGACCAAAACGGTTACTCAAGCCCCTGGTGCTTTATAATAAGTATAGGTTGACAATCTAAAATGAAATAATGGGACCATTAAGACTTAAGGGGCCTTAGAGGGTGTCTGGATAAAGCTTATATGCTGCAAAAAATAAGATACTAGGATCTTCTATACTCTATTAAGAAAAGTTAGTAGATCCCAACTTATTCATAAGATCTTGAAAAAACCCTTTTAATTTAGCCATAAATTACTCATTTGACATCGACATGGTATAAGCTTTATGATCTTATTTTACGAAAACGCTCCAAGACTTCAATAGCTTATCGTTAGAATAAGATCCAAAAACTTAGCAGAGTTGGAGCTTTTTTTCAATTGTATTGGTTACACAAGAGTTGGAGCTTATAAGATGCTTTAAATAAGCTTTTAGTCAAATATGGAGTTCAGTTTCATCTTTGCTAGCATTTTCCACTCAGGTGAGAGGAGAAAAAAGTGCCAGTTACATGGTAGAGCATAGTTGAGGTTGGGAATCATTAGGTACCATGATCATTCAATTGATGAAGTATACCCTAGCCTAGAAATAGCATGAGTGGCACGACAGGCAATAAATTAATCAACCCTCCAGTATTAGAAATCAAAATATTGAAGCTTTACGCCCCTCAACATTAGGAGAGTAAACATTACCTCACATGCATGGGGTATTTCTTGGCCAGTGATTACTAATCTCATTAATGCGTGGCCAATTTCTGAATCAGAAGGACACAACTCAGCCCACTTTAAGAAGTCAGAAAATCTCCATAGCAGTGGTGCAGGTCCTTCCTCCTTCTGATCATCCATATATCCCCCACGATGCGCAGCTAGTAGACCCTGGAAAACATTGAAAGAATGTTAGTTATGGGCCAAAAATAAAAAAAGAACGTGTAGAAAATGTATTAAAAAGAATACGTCATGGATTCATCAGATAAAAAATTCTTCTTTGGTTAATCCCAATTCCAAATAATAGCAATGTCAGTGGGCCCTTAATGAATTTGAATTGTTCATGATTAAATTAATATGAACAAAAGATTCTCAAATGAAAAATAACAAAACAAGAATCATATATAGATTCATATATATTCACTGTCTACCATTTTACTTTCATGCAATTGAACATGTATTTATATATATCCACAAAGTCAAATCAAAAGAGAATACTTCCAAACTAAGAAACACAATTTCTCTTGCCCACATACATAAATGTCAAATGCCTACTCATGGTATACGAATCATATGCACCTTTAGAAACGATTCGGCAAGAATTTGAGCAATACTAGCAGCTGGCATTGTGTGAGATCGAACTAAAAGATTGGCTTCCTCAAAAGAATCTTGTGCTTTGAGCGAAAGCAATTGCAGCAGCTCAATTGGCTGCTTCTCAAATGCCTCTGAAAATGTAAGACCAAGCACATTTGCTGCCTTCACAACAGATACTATCCTTCTGCATAGTCCACGTCCACTACCTTCCATGAGAACGGTTGCCAAATTCTCCAAAACCTGCATTATGCAAAGACCAATCTCTCAATTATGTATCAACAACATACAGCAAAAGCTTGCCGTTAAAAAAAAATATAGAAATTTGAAGATGTGAACTACATTACTACCTTCAGAGGGTCAATCACACGTTCGTCGGTCAGTAGGTCATACGACTGTATGACCAAGCGCACTTCATCTTCCAATATTGATACAGACACTTTTTTGCTTGGAGTCGATAGAGCAGCGAGCTTAAAAGCAGCATCAACGAGTAAGAACTCAGATAGTGTGTGATCTGGAGATAGTTTATTTTGCAGTTGTCTGGCAGCAGATGTTTGCCCAAAATCCAACAACGAAAGAACTGCCCTTTCCAGCTCAGCAGGTCCAACTCTTTCCTCCCACTTCGATAATGATGCATCTATTTTAAAATTTTCATCTATAAACTGTGAGTCATCTCTGAGATTGGGGGAAATGGATTCAGACTCAAACTTTTTATCCACTGTGTCGAATAAAGGCTTTCTTGAAGATGATCCAAAGCCTTTTGGTCTTCTTTTCGTCTTTGTGCAACTCGAATAGCCAGAATCAATCATTTCAGAGATTCTAAAATGTGCCTGACTATTTTCTCTATCATTCTTATCAGAAGATTTGTGTCTCAGAGAATTTATATGATTGTCCATTTTTATAATAATGTCCGCAGTACAATCTACTAAGTTAGAAACCTTGCCAACTCCAGGTTCTCGGGTGGGGTAGGTTAATGAATCTTCACCCTCACTCTTCACCTGTGCTTCAGATTCCACAGCCAATAGCCACACTCTGGTCTCGATTTCTCGTAGAAGGTGGAGCGGATAAGACCTGCAAATGTTTACTCACTCTGAGTACTTGTGGAATGAAAAACTATTGCAGCAATTAATAAAAGATACTCACGGAGTCGATAGAGTTATCATTCCACTCAGCCATTGTAGAGCAAGCAGCAAAATATCATGAAGTTCTCTAGCTGGGATATCCTTTTCAGCTGCTTCTGCATGTTTAAGGAAAAAAAGCCCTGCCTACAAACCAAAAATAATAATAATACTCAGAAGAATAAGAATATTTTAGCTTGGTGACAAATGAAACAGTACAGATATGGCAAATAGTTGCATTAATAACCACAATTCTGGACCTGACACCCTACCCCACCCTACCACACCACGAATAAAAAGAAAAACTAAGACATTTGAGTAACCAGACAAGAAACCTTATGGAATGAGGGTCACCAAGGAACACTTATGTGATGACCACTGTTCCATAGCGTCAGTTGTCATGAAATATCAATTACCTGCATTGCTGGGAAGGAATGTCTGATGAAAAGTGTTTGGCAGTGGCTCCACAAAGCAACCCTCTCTTCTGGGACATCCCACAGAAATTCCTTCCATTCTGTAACCATGGCTTCAGCCTAGACATGACCAGAAACACATGAAAACACAAATGGATGAGAAATAGCTCAGAATAACAAGAAATGAAACAATTATTCGTTCTGCAAGTTATAATAGAAACTCATGAATCGTTGACAACCAAATTACGAAATAATCACATGGATGTACACTACGACAACCATGCAACAAGATTTTTGCCTAACTTGCAAACTATTTGTGACTGAGTACACTGAGTACTTCAGTGATGGCACATAAGTCATAAGCCACCTCTTTTGTTAGAGAGTTGCTAAATTGAAAAGGTGAAATTAACCAATTGACATTCAGATTAAATAATTGATAAGCTCTCAGCATATGCAAATGCTTACTAAACAATTGCTTTAACTAACAATATAAATTCGGTCTCTTAGTATAAGAATAAAGACTCCACAATGACCCAAAACCATAGGACCCATGCCTTGGTACACTTCTGGTACCAGACCATTTGGGATGCAGCGATAGATAGTAGATACTGAGGCAATAGGATGGTAAACCCATGAATCCACCAAATAGAACACAGATATAGAAGTGGAAGATAATCCCACACCAAAACAATGTGCCCCACAAGAATGTGTTTAGTAACTTTCCCATACAACATTGGTGGGATAAGTAATGATTGCGTACATAAAAAATGCAGGCATGCTACATGTAAGACCATAAAACAAACACAATGGACTGCTCGGCCATAGCTCAGCGCACATTGCCTTGAATATAGATTTAACCTACTTGATAGTTGACACCAGAAGATTTGTGTTGAAGAACTTGATTAATCTTAGAAACAAACAATTAAGCTTCTTTTTTTTTTTTTTAATCAAGTTCTCCCACATACAATACTTTGAATCTCTAATGAGCAAAAGTAATTATCCAGGGACAGGGTGTCCCAAATTTATTACTCTCGACGTCAGCTTCATTTTTAAATAAAAAAAAATCCCTAAATTATCCTCTCAATTGAACTAATTCTGTGATACCACTATTTTTGAAACCACTATTTTTAATGACAGTAGTAAAAAAGGCACAAACTCACTTTTTCCTCTCATCTAAAACTCCACGCTGAACTGAATTAGACCAGTAATTTTGGGACAAAGGGAGTATATATGAAGATCTAACGCAATAGAGAGATGAAAGGAATCAAGTCATAATCTATGATGTTGACTTAGCAATTTCAATGAATGAACTAATAATACTTACCGTGGAGAACAAAGTATTTTCACACAATCGCCGCAAAGGACAAATAACAGCAGCTTTATGCTTCACTAAAATACTCAATGGAAAAGTTAAATGTACCAATTGCACTATGATTAAGTGGGCAACCTACGAATAAAGTAGATGGGTAACGATGTTAAAGTTCCGTTTTGTGCATTATTTATGAACATTCTACAAGCAGAAACAGTAATTAAGCGCTTGACTTATGTTTTGACAATGCGGTAGTTAAAAAAAACAATGTGATTGTTAAAAGGGGCTGAAGATTAACATTCTACGATACTTCAAAGTTTTTTACCATTTCAAGTTCTTAATTCCAAAAAGACAATACGTTATGCTTCCTCAAGGACCTGATTCCAATCACGCTCTAGACTATCTAAGGAATCTGTATCATAGCAATCTTATATCATAAGAACCTCGTACTTTCATGGTGACAACTGACAACAAAATAAAGGACATCCTCGATGTCAAAAATAGGGAATGACGAATTTCATAATCCTCCTTTCCGCATACTAATGGAAGATAAAAGTAGCTAAATAAATTACCTGCATTTCAGTAACATGATTGGCAGCAGATTTCCAACACGGTTCACCACTGGCCTCCAACTGCTTCGCCCAACTGCGTGCCTGTTCCCAGTACCCGTTATTTTCTAATGCTGTTAGAAGTGAAGCATCATCATATGTTTCATTTCCCAGGAGTGGGAAATCATCACTTCTTAGAGAAGGTTCAGCCATATCAATTTTCCAACATAGTTGCCCATAACGTGCTGCAGTAGATCCTCCATCAGCAAAGTCGGTAGCAGCAAGGAGCCTTAGCAAGCATCTTTTTTCATATGGAGACGGGCACGTCAAAAGCATTGCATCAGCAGCTTTCACTGCTGTGGAACTAATCCAAGAATTTCCAATTTTTCCTTCACATTCCCAGTTAGGTTGTATATGAGGAAACTCTTCCTTAATTCTGATAGCAAAGGATCCAAGATGTGCTGAAGCCTCTGAAAGGCGCATTTGTGAGAAGGCCTAGGAATGAAAAAGAAACCAAGTTCATCAAAATGTACATATGCATTGTTAAAAAAAAAAAGTACATTTGTAATGTTGCCCAAAAAATAAAATAAGTAAAGAACATTCAGTCCTTTGCTTTTTGACAAAGAAAGGAAAAGCTATCCATAATGGGTAATATCACAAGAAAAGGGTACAGAAAAAATCACAAGGATAAGCACAAAAACACTTTTTCACACTCAACTTTTCACAGCCTACACCAGAAATTAAGATTAAATTTTCATACGCTACCTCTCAATACAGAAGGACCTTCATATATAGACCTCAAAAATTCAGGCGATTGCAAATAAAACACTCAAACGTAATGAATGATTGAAGACCAATGTAGTCAAGCTATTTTCAAGTGACATATGCTCCATTATGGTAGTCAAAAGGACTACGACGTCCTACAAACCCAAATTTGAAGCAAAGTTCATTAGTAGTGTTTGGTAAAATATACCCTGGCATATGCCACAATCATGAATTACTGATAGAAGGAAATTCATATTGTAATTGATTGGTTCAGTTAGTATCAACTGCAGTAGAGAATAGTAGCTTGGTTTTAGGAATTCCAGAAAATTATCAGGGATGCAGAAACTAAGTTCAGACTACCCATTTCAAAAGGCAAACCTTACGACTCCTAGCATCCAGGACATGATTACTATAAGATATAACATAATAAAGCAAGATTTCCGTTTCCTCAACAGACACCTATATTCACCCATTTGTTGTAATTGGAATGATATGTGGTATAGGGCAATAACCAACCTGAAGAGCACGAATAAAAGGTAACAGAGAACATGAAGGAAGAAATATCTCGAAAGCTTGTAGCAGAGGGAGGAACAGGTGCTGCTCACAGAGAACAGCTACCATTCTAGACAAGGAATTGGCCATGCTATCAGAGTCAGTTGAGAAATTGGTATCTTCATCACCTAGTTTCTCCATCTCGCCTTCATAAATAAGACCTTGAGTGTAGGAGACACCAGAACCTTTAGAAATTTTAGAAGCTTCCAAAGCCGAAGTATCCACTGGAATGGGTTCCACAAGGCGTCTACGTTTTGAGTTTTTCCTGTTATAATGCAGTGCTATGGTTCTAGCACTAGCAGGAAGCGAATTAGTAGCCTCAACTGCAGCTCCAACATTTTTTGCTATCTGAGACGCAATATCGTTAACTTTGATGGCCGAAGTCTCCCTGATAAGACAGGAGAATTGCCATTTATTCTTCCCAAAATAAAGGTAACAATGTAGTCAAAAGGAAACGACACTCTCTGGAAAGAGTTACAATTACGTAACTAAATTACATCCAAAAGATTAATTTGGAACATATGCTTGAAAAACAAAAGACATTGATTTATATGCTATGCTGATAATTAAGGATAATAATCAAAACCTTGCTGCAGTTATTTCAAGCCAGACTGTTAGGCATGACAACGCGGAGACATCAGGAAAGCAAGAAGCAATCATGGCCAAAATTGACCAGCACAAGTTCTTTGCTTTCAGGAGAAGAGCCACCCCAGGTTTTTCCTGTTTTTCACACTCCGCTATAATTTCAAATAACTCAACGGGTATGTAAAGGTTTTCATCTGACGAGAAAGTTCCACCCCTTCTTTCTGCAGTGTCCAAGTTCGACGAACTAAGTTTTTTCCTAGACTGCATGCTTTTCAAAACTGTTAATATATGAATCTTTAGACGGGGATCACCGAACTCCTTTGATGCCTGTCATATGGGTGATAATAAAATAAGAATTGAGTGTGTTGTCATCAGTCAAAAATAATGAAATAGTACTCCAGAGCTAGGAAAATATTTCCTCAAAGAACCTTTGATCAGGATATGAAGCTTACCACTTGAATTACTGTTTCAAATGGATATTTTCCAACCTGAGCTTCTGACAAAAAGCCAACCTAGTTTAGGGGGTGGAGAACAGAAAGGACTTCAATTTAGATACCAAAAACGCAAGTATTTATCATTTATGATTAAGAAGAAACATTAAGAAGAGTGTACCCAATCATTATCCCTTGCTAATACAGCAAGGTATTTAGTGCTTAAAGGAATACTATGCATCTGACAAAAAGCAGCGACCAATTGCCAGTGCTCGCTTGAGGCCTTCTGTTGAAACCTTAAGTCAGCTCCATCTCCATTTCCACTAGACAACCAAGACCCACGTGTCATTCCGTTGGATGGGAATGGGAGACTTGCTTTTTCTAAATGCTGCAGAACAAGCATGAGAGCTCGGGATGGTTGATTGCAAGTACTATTGTTTGTCTCACCTTTCTGCATTATGTTACTAGAACATTTATGAAGATAATCATCTGCCAATGCTCGTGCAAGAGATTCTGTTAAATCAACTTCAGCATGAGATGGATAAAATACAGAGCCTCTTGGTGATAGTTGTCTATAGTGATTGTTGTCAGCAGACTTGTAGAAAGAAGAGATTCTTCTCAAGGCAGCAATATCAATGCGAAGAATACTAGCAGATAAACCACATAGCTCCAGAAGAAAAGCGCATGATGCCACCAATACATTATCGTCAAAGTGCTCAATGGCAAGGGGTATAACCTGACATCATAAACGATGATATGTGAAATGAATACATGATTGTCAAATATAAGATTACAAATCAATATAATCATAAAAATGTTATGTGTATACAGACAATATAACATGGATATAATTATATTGAAATGACACAACTAATATGGCTAAAAAAAATTAATTACAATTATATTATCATAATTTGAATATTTAGGATAAAAAATTAAATGAGTACATTCTTATTAGAAATAAAACTAAACTTAGTGTGTTAATAATCAAATTATGAATATATGCATAATAAATATATCAGATGTAACTAGGAATGTATATTACCATTTTGTATAATTAGTTATAAAAAGAATATACTTATCATAGATTATAAATGGATACATTCATAATAAAATATTCATTTAAACAATCAATTTAAGATTAGATACACCGATAACAAATTCGACAAAATTATGAAAATGTGGTAAATATAAAGTGGATAATAATTATAGTAAAATATAAAAAAGATAATCATAGTCAAATAATACATTAAAATGATTACAAAAAGTGATAAATTGACAATATTCATAATAAATTAGTAAATAAATAGGTTGATGCAGCAAAGTTCAGTTTCAGGCAAAATTTGAGACTGATGGAAAGTGTTCACGCTAAAGTTATTGGGTCATATCAGCTTTGATTTCATTCCTAGTCTTAAGATAATTTAGGATATGTAACCAGTTTGTTTCCTAGTTTATTAGGTTTCATCAAAGATTGATACTTAGAGCCAGAAGTTTCTTGGTTTACTTTCTGGTCAGCAATAACTACAAGTCCCATGCAATTGCATATCAGACTTTGACCATCAAAGATTTACGTCTATCTTTATATTCTCAGGAAAATACAAAGATTTTCTACTTAACCCCTCAAAGTTTACCCCAGGCTTCCACGTTGATTTAAATTATATCTGTCCTCCTTATAAGTCTGTATACTCTCCCCAAGCAGAAGTCTAGGTAAGGTTTATGATCACTAACCGGATCATATGCGTGAAAGACATTATTTTGACCTACTGGATCATATGCCTGAAAGACATTATTTTCACCTACTGAGAAATAACCTTGAATAGCACAAGAAAACCAAAAGTAGAAATCTGGGAAAAGAGAAAAAGAATATCAATCGTTCACAATAATCTCAGTCTCACTATCACGTCAAGATTTGAACTCATCACAAACTACTTCAAAGCAGCATGTCTCAGAAGAAAAATGAAAGATCACAGTGCAAACGAAGTGACTCGTATTCTCGATTGGAGGCGTCCTACCCCAGTTCCTGAATTCACACAAATAACAGATAAAGGTTTTTCTTTATTTATTATTTGCTTCTCACACCTACATCAGTGCCAGGAACACAGACACAGAAGAAAGGAATAAAGATGGAGATGGTCTGACTGAAAAGAGTCTCCATAATATTAGCACTCGGCAGAACGATACTTCTAATGAATTCAGCAGAAAGTGATCGTGGTGTCATATAGACTAAAAGAAGTAAAAAAGCACGCAAAACATAATTTTGTTTCCTCAAATCAGTTTATCAGAAATAATTTCAATTCATTATGCATGATTTGAACATAATTCTTACGGAAGAAAGAAGCGACTCCTCGTTCTCAGTTATTGGTCCAAGAAGGGTCTGGACATCGGATTGGACATTTGTTTGGCCACTTGACAGGGTTTCAGATTGTCCCCCATGCTGATTTTCAGATTTCAACATGTGGACTCTCGCTGAAAGGAGATGATTTAAAGCGGCCAATGCACGCCCACGATGTAAATGGTGTTCAAGTCCAACCCCAGCTCCCTGAAGCCATTAAAGTGAATTAGAATATCATGTAACAGAAGAAGGAAGAAACGTAAGCCAAAAGATTCAGTGTAACTTTTCACAATGCATTCACACTTCATTTCGGTAATTACTGTTTCTTACCCCCGGAGAGGGGGAGCTATACATCTCAAAATTAGTCTTGACAGTATTTAAAAGGTAATTTTGCCGAGGGGCAATTGAAGAATTCAAAATCCCATCTTCTCGGCATGCATAACTAAGGGGAAATTGCATTTTTCGTACCCCAAAGCGGAGTGCTCATCGTTTTAATACAATAAAAGGGACGTTTTTTATTTTGGTACAGGTCAATTTTTGGCAATTTAGGTACAAATCAGCCGGAAAATGTCTACATTGAACCCAAATTTGGGGATTTTCGTGTTTGGAGGGAAATGAGCGAAAAAATAAAAATTACCCCCAACTCCCATGTGAAGATAAAATTGCAAAAAGAAATTAGAAAAATAATGAAATGTTATTTCAAACTTATTTCTAGTTTGAAAAAATTTAAAATAATTTAATATTTTGATAAATGCAAATATAGTTAGAAAAATATTAAAAAATTATCTAAAAAATAATTAAAAATTAAAGAAACTTAAATAATCAAAAAATATTAAAAGTTCTATCTTAAACTCAGAAATTACCTTTAAATGGCCATTTTTCTTTCCGTTGACAAAAATAAATTTATTAAAAACTCAGGGAAAAAAAGGTACAAAAATCAACAAACAAAAGAATTAAAAAATAATATTTTTTGGAAAATTATGTAAAATCATAATATAATAAGAAAAGGTTGAAAATATTAAAAACTTGAAAAATTAAAATATCATAAAAAATGAAAAATTGGAAGAAAAAAAATTGAAAAAGAAAACAAAATTAAAAATTAAATAAAAACAATTTTGAAGAATTAGAAAATAACAAGAAAAGTATTAGTGAAAATCAGAATATAATATTATAATATTTTTAATTTTAATATTATATATAATTTTTTAAATATTAATATTATATATATTAATTATTGAAACTCTATTTATAATAAACAAAAAATATTAGAATTAAAATTTTCAAAAAATTTAAATAAGTTAAAAAAAACAAAGAAATTGAAAGTATTAAATTCCAAAATTAGAAGTCAATTTTGCAAAAAACCCCAAATTGAAGGTTAATTTTCTCTCCAAATGCAAAACCCCCAAATTGAGGGTTAAATTTCCTGCCAAATCACATTTTCCGGCGAATTTCAACTTTTCCAGCGTGACTTGTACCAAAATTGCCAAAAATTGACCTTTTTCTGTACCAAAATTAAAAATGTCCCCTTTATTGTACCAAAACGACAAGCACTCCCTTTCGTCATATGAAAATGCAATTTTCCCCATAACTAAGGATCTCAGAAAAAGAGACCAATACCTCTAAAGAAGGTGCATAGAGTTCCTCCTCTATATGTTTTTGGACGGAAGCTTCCCAGGAAGTGGCACTGATCTGAGCATGACCACTGGAATTTACAATATAATAGATGTCTCTCAGAATAGAGAGTTCTTCAGTCTCTGAGTCAGCTAAGGATTGCCATCCAATTGGCCCCTGTTTGATGTTAAGAAACTTTTCGTTAAAAGAAGACGAGCAAATGTTCGAGAATATATGAACATATATCTTTTATCAGAAAACAAATTTTGTTTGGTTGGTAGAATAGATAGAATTGAAGTACTAAAACAAAATATACTGAGTTCCCTATGTAGAGAAAGATACAATCCCTCGTATGAGTTAAAATGGTCGAGCAAGTTCCAAAGTAACCTGCACATAGAGCTGAACCAATCTCCGAACAGCCTTAGGGAACCAGCATGGTATCATCTGCAGAATCGAAGTATCACGTACAGAAGAGAAGAATACACCTTCCCGCCAATTCAAGTAGTCTAACAAATCAGAATATCCCGACACTACATACCAAAGTAAAAATTAGAAAAACATAAAGATAGTGATATAAAATTTCATGCATGAACATGCAAGGTTTAGAGTACTACATTGCTGTAAGAACTTACCTTTTGTCTTAAGAGACAAATTGCCGCAAACAGGATCTTCTCCAAAACATGCTTTCAAAAGTGTTTTCCACAATGTAGGGAAGCATTGAAGTGCTGGTTTAAGGTTCTCTAAGGTGCATTGAGCAGAGCTACAATGCCTGTTTACACTTCCACTACTAAGGCATTCCTGTAGAGGAATAGGCGCAAACATTAAAGTGGCTAAAGCTGCCATCTCTCCTGCTCCTTCTGCTATATCATCAACAGCTTGAATGTTGTTACCAGTGTCCAGAGTAGTAAGTTTATTCCCTGGAACTAAATTACGGGAAGCAACTGCACGGGCATTAGAAAATGATGCATCGTATTCTTTCCCCTTAACCCTCAGCAAGAGCAAGCACTTTGCCCATTCATTATCACCCTGAAAAAGACATGTAGTATGACTGAATAACCTCAAAATTGTTGGGCTAACAAAAGGAATGAGTCAAATATCTCATGCAAATACAACTTAAAATTGCAACTTGCTGATACCAAAACATTATATGTATGGTTGTCTCATCTGCTAAAGGACTGTTTGCAAACACAACTGAATATAGAAAAGTCATGATAACTGGGAAACATAATTGAGAAAAAAATAAAAAAATGGGTAGCATTTGCAAGCATAAGTGAAAAGTGGGGGGGGGGGGGGGGAAACTGCAGACAATTGCTTGCAAAAAGAGTGAATTTTTTTACGATAAACTTATTTTAATTACAAAAATACCATAATCAATTTTAAGCACCCTTTTACCAACTTAGATATTATAGATTATTATCATTTAAGCTAAGAGAATTAGAATCACAACTTAGATTTGCAAACACTCCCTTTTAATCACAAGTTGATAATAACTTATTTTAAGAATTTGCAAACAATCCTCAAGTATATGCTTAAAACCAGAGAGAACAACAGCTGAGCTTTCAACAAATGAAGCACAAATGTACCCACCGCTGCATCCAATAAAAAGGAAAGAGTATTATGGTCAATAGCCAGTTTGTGATGGTCAAGGTAGATGTCCAGAAGGTTCAGCAAGTTATACTGAGCGCAGAAGTGTATGACAACTTTATGTAATGCTTGGATTGTATCTGGATTAACAGATGCATCGCCAATAACTAAAAGTGAATCTGATGAGCTATCCATGGCGCCATCCAGGGATGAATTGTCATGCATGTCAACCATAAAGCCTGACTGGGCCAATAAAGGAACAACATCTTCTGTACCATGGCAGTAATTTGTCAAAAAGATAAATTTCTTGGCAAGCTGCTGTTCCATAAGCTTTCTTAACCACACGGAGCACGTTCTATTGACAGGAAACCTAAAAACTCTGACGCTTGGAACATTCACACATGCAGTAGCCAACTCTTCAAGGAAGTTTGAGTAATTGTTATATCCAGGAAGTTCCTGATCATACTCAATGGATGGAGAAGAATGTACGTCATCCAAGCTGATGCTAAGGTTTCCATGGGATAGTGCATAGGATGGAATAACCTCTAGTAGCTTGGAGACTTCTAACCAATCATTGTGGCACACATGATACTCAAGTTGTGATTCCCACAATACATTAACACCCATAAGAAGCGGTTGGTCCAGCAACACCTGCACAATAAGAATATTGTTAGCTGTCGGCTACTTTTCCTTGAATTTCTTTTTTGCCATTTTTCAAAATTCTTATCAAACGAACAGCAGAGCTGCACTGCCTTGATAGGATCTTGACTAGTCAAAAATTGCTACCAATCAGATTTACATTCTCGATTGCATATTGGAAATCAAGGAAATGATTCCAAAATTTGAGAATTGACTATAAATATAGCAACGTGTTACAAATTTCAATCACTTTTATTTTCAGATAGACTACATTGGAAGGGAAACGGAAAAAATAAGGCTATGTTTGTTTGTGTTTTCTAACCCATATTTTCATTTTCAATCTCATTTGAAAATGAAAATACACACTTTACACCATTCTCATCTGAAAATACACTTATTTTCATTTTCACTTTCACATTCTCCACTAACTACATTTTCACTTTATCAAATCACACTCACATTTTTCTTTCTCTCACATCTCCTTCTAAAAGTCAACATTTTCGGCAACAATTGTGGTGTCATAATAGTGGAATAAAATACATGTTTTAACCTTCGTAGACACATGCATATTTTAAGACCCATTTTGAATATTTTTAATGCTCTTTTTGGGATCGATTTTTATCATTTCTACTTATAAATATATTTAATCAATATATTATTACCTATTATTTTATATATATTACTCACATAATCATTACTTTTAACTAACTCAATCATTTCATACATCATCAATTCATCAATTCCAACAAATTTCAAAAACATAACCAAACATGCCTATATTTTCACACGAAAATCAAAAAGCTCATTCTCCCATACATTTTAGGAAATGACGGTTGAAAATGAAACAAGAACACATCCAAACAGAGCCTAAGTTTTCTACCATGCTTGTCCATTTGGAACAGGGTACAACATAAGTTGTCTCAACAAGATAAAGCCGTTAAATCAAAATCTACAAGGAGAGATCATATGCGGTATCCAAAAAATGTCATCCATACTAGTAAGCTTAACAATAAAGTGTTCGTAAAAATTCCGGAACTTCAATTACTCTTACCATTTAATAAACTCCATTCCAACTCTTTATAGTCAAGAGCCTAAACAGCCTGTGTTTGTTTGGGTGTAAAAAGTTGAGGGTGGTATATTCTTGTTTTCTATAATCTCAACCTAATGCATCACCATTTCCATAATCATTAAATACTACAAACCTTAAGAGCAGGATTCCATGACTTCCCTCTCTATCGACCACTTCACGACATAAAATAACAGTTTTAAAGATTTTATTGCCCCCATTACGACGACTTCTGATAATGAATAACTTACGAGATCAAAACTTTGTCAAGTAAAAAGTCATGCTTCAAGAGGAAATTGATGGCAGCATTAAATCAGGCTCATGTACCTTGTATAGACATTATTTTCTATAAAATCAACAAGATCATTCACAGAAGTTTTTTTGTTTTTGTAATATAAAGTGGTATCTCACTTTTTTTTATCAAAAGAAGAATTTCTTAGAATTTACTTAGTACATAAATCATTATGACTGGGATCCCACCGTGATAACTACAGCTGAAATGTTAAAGATTACGTTACAAATAATTAGAATATGGTGCTTTATAATGATTTTGAACTTCATTAAAGTTTTAAAGAAGTCAAAAGGAGGTCAGTACATCTCAATTTACAGACAGCTGCAGAGGATCACAAACAAATGATGCTACTTCAGGGTGCTTCCCAGGTTCAATATGCACAAAAGACAAGCATAGGACATAACAAGGAAAAAGGAATATAAACAGAGACCCAGGAAAACGTAAAGCCCGATTCTGCATGGAATCAACTCCGATGTCAAGCCTAAGTTAAGGCCTTCACTAATCATACCAATGACACCTTGGTCCAAAGGAAGGGTACAGAGAAAATAGAAATACCGAGTTTCATTATCATTCAGATATATTGGTTTTTCTTCACCATGTTGCAGTTTTGTAATTACTATCACCTACATGCAAGCTCTCCATCTCATCACGTCTTAGGCGGTGTCTCTATTCTCGAATCACAGAGGGACAAAATTGTGAGATTTATTCGAGTTCAATGTGTTAATCAACAGTTAAGCCACAAAAAGCAGGCATGTGTCTGGGTGTATTTCCTGCCATCTGAAAAGAAAGGTTTCTATACTATATCTCCAAACAATTCAAAAAGCTTGCACATAAACTTTAAAAAAAGAAATTGAAACAATTCCTGAACCTTCACTGATATATTCCATTCAAGAAACAAAAATAAAATGCATTTTATATCTCAATAAGATAACATGGTATCATCTAAAAACTGGGTTGACAAAGTATATATGCACTACATAATGGAAATATACACAAGCAGACATTATAAAACACAGGATGCTGAATAATAGCCAGACAGATTCTCGAGGGATAGATGAGAGAATTAATGGTTACATATCGATATCGACAATTCATAATATTTATCCAAAAGTTTCACATTTTTAGAAACAAAGATTTTAACAGCATGAATCAAAAAAATGCAACATCCGACTTACACGTTCAATAACTCTTTGATCCCAGCCATCTGACCATGCTACAGCTGCAGTCCAATAAGCAGCATGACTGCTGTCGTCATCAACTTCAGAAGTAACAGATTGTTCATCAACACTTGTCCATGAACCCAAAACTACTCCATCAATCTCACCACACAAAATGATAAGCTTGCTAAATAATGGACTCCTCAGGCACAGGCCTATCTCCCCAGTTGAATCTTCATTGGATGTTTTCTTGAGCTCTTTCCGCCGTGTAGCCAACGTACTGAAGAAACTATTGCAAGGATATACCCTCTTTAGAAAAAAGAATCTAGTGTTAGTTATAAAGTGATTCCAGTGGATGTAATCTTTGAGATCTTTAAAATGCATCTAACTCAAAACTGTCTCACATACCTCTATTAGTGAAACCATCTCCAAAATCTTCAACTCATGCGGTCCAAGGTATGCATATTTTTTCATCTCTTCAGCAACCTGCACCCGTAGAGATCTTCTAACAGTGCCAAATACTAATTGTTTGAGGGTTGTTTCAACATCCTCCCCAAGCTTATGCAATGTCGTTATAGCAAGCCCAGTCTCACCCTATCCATTGTAAGTTGCAAAAATTTAGAGCAAACATAAATTAATTCTTTCAACTTAATAGCAAGAATCAACCAACCTTCAAAAATAAATCATATGCAATCGCTCTTCCAGCAATTCGGATATCATTAAAGGTATCTGGAGTTTCTTTTCCAGGTAACGGATTATTCGAATGATGAAGATGCAATCTGAGTACTGCCAAAGGAAGACGACCAGAAAGTAATGCATCTTTGACAACAGTTTTAAGGTCCAAATTATCCAACTCCCACCGTGCAATCATATCTTTAGGATTTTCAACTTTATACGTTCTTTTACCAAAAGCACTTCCTTCCGAAACTTGGACTGCATTATCAAAGTTCTGAAAATCAGAAAGGGTTTTGGCAGCAACCTTATCCGCAGGCATTATAGCAATATTTTCAGCATTACTCAAATCTATTCCTGAAGCAGGAAGTGCAGTTTCACTTCGATCTGATATGTCCAACAATATGGTATCTGCTGATACAGCTGAAACCTTCGATTCGTCCTCAGATAAATCCATACTGACTAGGTGTGGCAACCCCACATTGTCCGCCTAAGACATGGGAATATTTTCATTAATTATAATGACTATGTTTTCAGTAAATAAGCAAATTTATTTCAGAACTTACCGAAGCTTGACCTGGTCTTTTGAACCTGACTTTCAGGTGACCCTGCAAACCACGGATAACCACCAAAAGCTGTGCCATTTCCTGAAGGTTTCTTGAATTTACCTCTCCATCATGTGCTTTATCTGTTAACTCTAATGGAAGAGAAAGAACTTCATTGCCTCTAACATCCCATGGCTTCGCCATTTCTTTCTTATGCTGCAAAAGGCCATATTTATGTATGACCCTAGTTGCATAATCCGTGGCCAATGCTAGAAGCCTGCATCACATATCGGAATCTAGTAATTCAACCGATCCATTTGAAAGTAAAATCAACAGAATCTTAGCTAAGCACATCAAACGTGAATACAATCTAACCAACATTGAGTGAATCATTTAGGTATGCCAGAAAAATATCTGAAATATCAACAATCATTACTTTCTGAAGATGAAAGAAAACATAAGATTGGCATGTAATAACTTGAAACCAAGACTCACTTCCCCCACTCCCGTCCCTCCCAAGCAGCAAATGGTAAAAAAGAGAAAGAAAGATGCATTGAAAAACTTGAAACAATTAACCCATGTCATTCAAAGTGAAATATACTAAAAACATAATAATCCCCTGTGCGAAGTCCGACGCGCATACGATATTTTTTTAAATCCATCTTTCGTGTTAGTTTAAGAAAAAGGAAAACATGGAATATTTGCAGGGACATTATATTTGATGAGTGCTAGAAGTTAAAGGACACTGAAAGCTGAATTGCCTGGGTTGAACAGAAAAACAGAAAGAGAGAATTCAGTGGTGAGAAATAATTTGCCAGACGTGGATGGAAATCAGAAAAATATAGATGATGCGGTGTAGTACAGAACAGAGCTTTTAAATTTGGCCAAGAGCGGAGAGAAATGGGTTACAAGCTTCCGCATTGATATCATTATCATTATCCAGGCTTGAATTCTTTTGCAGGGACATTTGAAGAATTGCCTCAAGAATGAATGGAAAAGCTCAATGATAACCACAACAACGGAAAATGCTAATGTGTTTACATAATCAGCTCCTATGATGACTCCAAGCTTCGGTCGGACTTTGCTCATCTCATATCTTTTTGATGCTTTGAGCTTTGGACTTGTGAACTGTGGAACTTTTTTCCTTATCAAAGACCCATGCATCTAGCCAGGGGAAAGTCCCTGCTTATTTAATTGAGATAGAAAGGGGGCATATACCCTCATGATATCTCTTGTTTGGCAAGGAAGGAAAGTGGAATGAGAAGCAAAGCTCAAGGCTCGGCCCTCTTCACCCACTGTTTCCTTCTCACCCAAACTGGAAGTATTCAAAAAGGTGAAGCACTACAAGACAAGTTTAACCTCATTCACAATTTTTTGACAAGAAGATAATTAGATAGGTCAGAATATTCACTATATATTCAGTTTTCTTCCACATTGTCTAAGTGATAACATATGTGTTCCATTGAACAAAGTAACCAGTAGGCCCCATCTATTTCACAATTACAAGATTCCTGGTTTTTCAGTATGTGTCTATGTAGAGGTGCTTAGACATCGTATTGTCTATTTGTCTCGATTATCCATCATATTTGTATTAGCCAAACGATAATGACTATTATTGTCAATGTTGGCATTAGCCAAAAGTGAACGACTATTCTATGCTGTAAGTGGTGTATGGAAATATTGGATGAGGCACTTATAGTTCTACTGCCAGAGAAAGGAATGTAGGGAGTAACTCTTCGTTCATGTCTTTGGTTCAGTCTTAATATTTAATAAATAGTTGACGAGGTTAATGACTTCTATGTCGTCAGTAATTGAAAAGTTGACACTACAAAAAGGCCTGTTTCATTTAAGCTGATACAGCCATTATAATGTGCGATACCTACTTTGAGATGAAAGTGCAAGAAATTAGCTACTATCAATCTTATGCTTAGTACTTTTGAATGACATATAAGTTGTGGGATATTGCATCTGATCGTCAAGCCCCACCACAAGCTATAAGTCCAAAGCAGACAAATTTTTCAGTATTTATGTTAAAGTAACTAGTAAACACGATGTAAATCATACCTTGATGCAGAAGACACCTCGATATCATTGCTTTTTTTATAGAACATCAAATAAGCAGCAGCAAAGAGCAACCTCAAGATGCCTTCCACTGCCAGATTGACCCCCATTAGCATTTCCAAGGAACTGTTTTCTCCAATTGAAAGCATAGAGTTTAGATTCTTTAACAATAGGTTTTCAAACAAAATGTAAACACGGCATTACACATAAATTCAGGAGGTACAAGTAAAACTTTCACTACTTTACATATCAGACTATTTATTCTATTGGATTAATAAAAGCCGCGGTAAATACAGAATCTTACTTCTCAATTCCATCAAATTCCAGGTAGTCCAAAGCCAACTGCAAGCGCCTGATGCGAGCGATCCGCAAGTCCCACACTGTAAACATTCCGATATGCCAGTCGTTATACGTATCATTCTTTATTTAAGTATTTCCTTTTAATGACCACCTTCTTTTATACTTAAGCATTGAGCCAACAAATATGCACACACAGTGTCAAATGAAAAGCAGTATCAAAAGTAAGGAATCCAAAGAAAGAGAAGATTGAGAAATCAGTGAATCCACTTCCAGTTGCAGACCAAAATGGTCACACTGTAATTCTCCCTTAAAGTAAAAAGCACACATGTGACAGAATCTTTAATGCATTCAACTTTTCATCATTATCCTAATATATTATCATAATCAATATTCTAAAATGTGGTCTCAACAATCAATTGTAGAACAAATTCCATTATTACACGGTAAATCATATCATAGTAGGTCAATAAGCATGCAAGCAAGTCAATGTGTCAGTGAGATCCCCAAAATCCTCGAGAGAACATGTTTACCAGTATAGCAATTTTCGCTTCGATTAATAAGATCTAGAAGATTTCCAATCGTTCCAGTTCATACTATAGATACTTCTGGTTTTCACAGGTCTCCTTGTTGAATAATCCAAGATTAGCATTCAAAGCAAAAGAAAGAGTTAAGAATCATCAACTAACACATCATTCAAGAATGAAATGGAAAAGCAAATCCAAAAGGATAGAAAGAAGGTTGGGATTTTAAGATAACCCGTATGTAATATAATATAACAGAGGATAGCATGAACAGCAGAATATCTTAATTACTGTACTAAAATTCCTACATCCACAACAGAATATTCTTATATAAAATCGACGTAAGTGCTGAAACTTACATGGATTTACAGTTTCACCCAAACTAATAGTTGAAAATTATTCTCCTAAGTAAGGAACACGTTATAACTTGTTATCCCAGTAACAGCTGTTGTGGTCCACAAATGGAAATGGAAGCATCTATCAAAAAATAAAGAGAATTATCTATTTTTAAGGAGATTCATACCATTTTCCGAGCATAACTGCTCTGCAACTTCAGGACCTTCATATAGAAGAACTCGATCCAAGACCTCCACTTTCCAAGGTGACCATGGTTCTCCAATTCTAGTGATTCCCATTAGATTACCAGCCTCACTTTTTATGCTACTAGTACAATTTGGTAGCCTATGTCCAAGTGCTTCAAGAGGATAGAAATTTGAGGAAACTGAAATTGAGGGAACAACAACTGAAAGACCTTCTTCTGTTACTAAATACAAAAACCCATTAAAATTGCAGCCGACTGCTTCATTGGACGAGGCTACCCAACCTTGCATGTCATAGTTTATTTCGTCATTCACAATAAAATCAACTTGTAAATTGGCATGCACAACTTGGTGCCATTTCTTCTCAGAACTATATTTCTTAATAAGGCGAGTGATTCCAAAAGGAGAACAGCAAATAACATCATCTTCATTGTTTCCAGCTGGGGGTAGAAAAACTTTCCTCACGAGGCGGGATGGAAAATCTGAACCCCGAAAATTCTTCTGATACATTATCTTGTTTGTACCAGAAGAGGTATTGATATATGCGCCATAGTGACTCCCCCTGTGCTTGATATTACTATCTTTGATTTTCTTATATTCACTACTCTGTAAATTACCCAAGAAAGAAGAATTTCTACACTCTATTGGTAATTGATTTAAGTCCTGAGACGCTGAAGTATTACACAGTAGCCTTTGGTAGCCAATTTCAGCACGCCCTACCTCCCAACCAGTTAGAAGACCAAGGTCTAGATGTTGCTGATAAGGGAGGGTGTTTCCAAACAAACAATGGTCCCTTGGGACATGGTCATCGGTAAGTATTACATAGGTTATACCACATTCATCCATTACACCCAACAATGAGGAATGTGGAAACACAAAGAGCCTTTTAAACTTTTTATTAATGAGAGTACCAATTTGGCGCAAAGAATTTTCATGGACTCGATTAGGAACATCACCACCATTCCTTTGCTCTTGAGAGCTTCTACAGTAGCCAGGTTGGCTAATATTTACAACATCAAGAGATGCTACATACACACCAGTTGTGGCGCCATACAACAAGATAAAGCCAGAAGTACTAAGACAAATAAGAAATTTATGAGAAAAAATGAAATCTGTCCACTCAGATGGGCCTCTATCAAGATTTTCCTCAAGCTTTGCTGACCATAACCACTGTATTCCCGAGCTAACTAACCTGGCCACAGCAATCAAAACTTTGATATTATTACCATCATTTTCATAGCTGGTATTAATGGGTGGAGGATTAGTCATGGACAGGGCAAATCCAACCAAGTGGTGTGAATTGCTAGAAAAAACTTTGCTACATTTATACATATCGCCCACCGTACCAGTCCTAGAGTTTGATGCACTATCATTCTCGAGTGATACGCTTCCATTCACTTGATCAAGTGATGTCGCGCTACCAAGAGATAGGAAGTCTAAGAGTTGTAAATCGTGATCAAATATCCTAAAGGAAACGACTGAATTTTTGGGAAATGATGAGCTCTTCGGGAACCTGGTATATACGTCATTACCAGATGTTACTGTCTCAACTTCAGTCAAGAAAGTATGCAACCATACCTTTGGAACTGCTGACGGACCATCCTCCGTAGCTTCGGCATCAAAGGCATTTGTCCTTTCCTCAGAGGCCTTGAGCTGAGAATTAGAGGTCGTCAATGGCCCCCACTCGACCCACATCCCCCGCCCATCATCACCTTCTTGTGCAGGTCTTATAACTTCACTAGATTCTTTATGTTGAGAAAAAGCATGCACAACCACCCCGTGTTTTCCGGACACAAAAAGTAACTCTTGAGATGAAGCCTCTTCATGCTGATCACATATATCCCCACATAGACCCCAGGCCACGGAATCAACATCAGATATAAATGCACCTCTAGACCCTGAAAAACTATTCCCTGAGGTGCAGCCAATATCAATGTCCAACTCTACTGACTCAGAAGCACTAGAGATACTTTCCCTTGAACCAGAAATACTGGGCTTACTAAGTTCTGGCAGATTACAAGATGTTTCATTAAAAGTAACATCGGGATCCTTGCCATTCATGCATTGATCTGCAAATAATAATTAAATAAATAACAATCGTTGAGACATGAATGAGCTATCCATCAAAAGAAAGAAGAAATGAAAGTTAGGAAATCACCTTTAACTAATGGAAGTAACAATGCCTCAGAATCATAGGAAAGTAACACCAATAACTTCCTCGTTGGAGAAATAAAACCTTCTCTAAAATTTGAAGGATTATATGGAAATTCAGAAGGACCCCATCTCCGTAACTGCAGTACTGGAAGATCATCCACATCTCGATGACAATCGAAATCCATCCCGGCCTCTGCTTGTGATGAAAAAACCCAATAATTTTTTTTTAAAAAAACCGTCCATAGAGTGCAACCAAAAGTTAAGCATTAGAGGATATATAAAAGTTAGACAAGTGAGATTGTTAACATGGATTTATCGAGTTAGAGAACTCGAAGCTCATTTCAAGAAGTTAGCAACATTGATTGAAAGAGTTTAACTTAATTAAGCAATAATAAACCCATGCCTCTACCAATACAAAAACTCAGTAGTAAGTGATTCCATAGCACTGAAGAAAAATTAAAACTGTATATAACTTCACTACCAACAACAACAACAACACCAGCAACAAAAACATTTATATATAGTCAATAAAGCTAAAAGCATCAATTCACTTAACTCACCCAATCAAAAAAATTAAAAGAAAACACAAAACCAAAATAAAAAACGTAACTCCACAATAGTTCTTCCTATTTCGCAACTTCCTAATTCAAGCTCAAGCAATAAATTAAGAAATGGACATAGAAAACACATCCGTAAATATATATATATATATGCACAAACATATTATGAAACAGTATAAGCTGCTATCTATGCATACGCGAAGAAAGCACACAAATCGAACCTGATACGACAGCGTTTCAGATGATCGGTTTCATCAGTATAGTCTCACTTTCTTTGCGTTTTCTGAGATTTGGAGTTCAGAGAAGATGGAAAATGGGGGGCACGAACGATGCCTTATTTTAATTTTTTATTTTTTATTATTATTATTTTTGAAATTATAAAATTCTAATAGAAGATAGAATATTTGGGTATAGTCTATCTATGGCCTAACATAAATTGTGGATTTTTCAAATGAGTCCCTTTCACAATTATTTGTCTATTTATTGAGCGTGAATGAGTTTTAATCGAGCTTAATTTAATTGTTAAGTTAAACAAATTTTAATCTAATCGAGCTTGGGTAATTTAGTATTTCTTATGCATTTTCTTAGTTTTTTTTTTAATTAATATAGTCGAACTAAAATCGATTTTCAAATTTATTAATGAAAAAATAGTTCTCAAGTTTGGTTTATTATACTTAACAAACTGAGCTAAAATAACCTTTGACGATCAATTTTGAGTTTAGCGTATAGTAGTTTGATATATTTGACAATACTTTTTTATTATTATTATTAAGTCCCTGCTGTGTTTAAAATTTTCACATTTAATTTTTTGTGATATGTTGTGTGTTTGATATGTTTTAATTTTAGCAAGGAATAGTAAATAAGTTTCAAAAAATCTACTATTATCATAAAAAGTAATTTCATTTTGCATTTACTTTTTTGTCCAACTTTTGTAATGAGAAGAAATTGAAGAAAAAGCATATAGCTTTTTCTATTTTTGTCTCTCATGTGTTCTACTAGTATCCTTACTATTGAGTGCATTAGAAGACAATTATATGATTTAATAAGGCATATAAGATGAGACAAAATCTTAAAATCTATAGCATTATTTTGTTTTATTTAATTTTTTATATTATTTTAAGTAGACCAATAAGATTATATAGATATTTTATTTCATATCTTTCGGATATTAATAAATTTATATCGTAAATATGTCATATCGATAATACTTTACGTAATCCCATAATTTATATAAGAGAAATATTTGTTGTTTTTACTTTTAACTTAGTAAATTGAGTTGGGTCTTATCTAGCTTTTCTCTATAAACACAAGTAGATAATCAATTATTTTTGTACAACGGGGCAATGTTATTCATCATAAGTACACGGGTAAAGAATAAAGATTCATTTTACACTTTAGATATATTATTCCTAGTGTAGTAATGAAAATAAGAAATGTCAACATCAAATTGACATTAATAATATAATAGTAAGTATTTACATAGAGATTGCCTCATAAAATTTTGTGTTTTATTTGATGGCCTTATGCCCTCGAGTGATAGTAAAGTACATTTACTTTAATTAGTTAGCTTTTAAATTTGTTGCTAAGTGTGCAAAGTTTATGTGATATCATTTACTAGAGCATACAATCAAGATTAGAACCTTTTTTAAATTTATTTAAATCAAGTTTGGTTCCTTCTGGACCAGTATAATTGTATAAAAACAATTATTTATTTTTGGCTTTATTAGCATTGGTACAACAGTTCTTATTCATTTCACATCACATCTGAGATTTGATTATTTGATCTAAATATTTTTCATGTTTGCCACTTCATGGTGACAAAGGCTGGACTTAGACTATTGAGAATTGTTCTTCTGTCACTTTTTACCTTATTTATATGAAAAATTCGAGTTTGAACTTAGTTCGATTGGATCTAAGTGTAATTTGATTATCTTACAATCAAATGCATGATAATTGTAATTTACTTACATTGTTAATTACACTTGAATTCGATTTCTAAACATCAATGGCCAATCGCTAGATCTTTTAATCGCAATTGTGTGAACCTCTGTCAAAACAAATTTATGTGTACACAAAAAATTGGACTCGAGAAGAAATTGGACTCGAGACTGCAGGTTAGAATAGGTCCATTCTTTTTGTCAACTATACGTTAAGGGGGATAATTGCATCAACCTCCCCTGATTTATGGTCATTTGGCATCACACACCGTTCACCTTTGTAATATTGACACGGACCTCCCCTCCTTCACTTTTTTCATCATATTTAATAGTTAAATACTAAAATACCCTTCATTTTTTATTTAAAAAGTTGATTTCCACTTATAATGTGTTGGATAATGAAAAATTATCAATATATCATCAAATGATATATTAATTAAAAAACAAACAATGCGGCATTCACAATTGAAAATTCTAGAAATATAACTCTAAACTCCTATTAAAATCCTCTTGATTAACCGTGAATTCCCCTTATGATCTAAAAATCTTATTATTTAAGTATGTTAATATAATTTAAATATTTTCCATAAAACTTGAGTAATTCTGATTTTTTATTTGAAAAAATTAAGCACAGAAGTAAGAACCTAACAAATATTTATATGCCGAAAATCTATTTATTCAAATATGTTTCTTTATTATAAAATTCAAAAAGGTACTATTTGTGAAGTTGTTATTCTATTTCAAAAAATAATATTGCAAGAATAAAATAAATGCACCTCTTCTATACCACCATGTTTTTGTTCTTATATATAATAATAATAATATTTTTTATATATAAATATATAATAATATTTGTTAAAAACATAGTAATTTATGATTATTTCATAAAAGCAATGGGATAGTTTAATAAATGTTCAAAGCTAAAAAAATAGCACAACATAGTACTAGTTCTTTCTTTCTTGAAGCTGTTCTTAATTGAAAAATAAGGAACACTCATATTATCACCATGAATCCTTAATCCTGAATGTGAATTTATACTAATGTAGTATGAAAATACAAAAAGAATTGCTAATTCTTTTTCTATTAAAGTTTGCTCTAAAAATAAGAAATTGGAGTAATATATTAAATTAGCATAATAAAATAATAACATAGGTTTTCATTAAATTTCACATTAATTGAATTAGGAGAGAGTTAAAATTAGTACTTTTTAGTCATATTTTTTGGGATCATAAAAAGATTCACGATTATATTGAGTTTTTAATTAATTTAAAATTTAGGAAATTTAGAGCTATATTTTTTGAAACTTTTTAGTTTAATATGCTTTTTTTATATATATATTATTATTACTATGTCATTTGGTATTACTTTTCCATTCTCCAACTTATTTTTTGATTTTGTTAGAGATGTATAAACCCCGTAGGGAACCTTGTATTGATGAGAGACATATATATAGAGTACAAGAGTCTTGGAATACAAGTAAACCCTATACTAGAATTAAGGAAGTAAATATACCAAAAGATATACACAAGAGATAATAAATATTATATCTAACACTCCCCTGCAGTCGAAGCAGGAGGTTCACAGATGCTGAGACTGGATCGAAAATCAAGAAAAAGGGCAGACGGGAGGCCTTTGGTGAAAATGTCGGCAAATTGATGAGACGGGACGTGTAGAACACGAACTTCACCCAAGGCAACTCGTTCACGTACAAAATGAATATCAATTTCAATATGTTTGGTACATTGGTGCTGTATAGGATTAGAAGACATAAAAATAGAACTGATATTATCACAATAAACGATGGTGGCCTGACGAACCAAACAATGTAATTCAAACAAAAGATTTCGTATCCAAGAAGTTTCGGCAACAGCATTTGCGACACCACGATATTCTGCTTCAGCACTAGAGCGAGAAACAACGTGTTGACGCTTAGAAGACAAAGAAATAAGATTATCACCTAGAAAGACACAGTATCCAGAAGTAGAACGACGAGTGTCAGGGCAACCAGCCCAATCGGCATCAGAGTAGGCGATGAGCCCGAAAGAAGAGGAGGGACGAAGGTGAAGACAGTGAGAAAGAGTACCTTGAAGATATCGAAGAATGCGTTTGAGAGCATTAAGATGAGGGATGCGAGGATCATGCATAAAGAGACGGATTTGTTGAACAGCGTAAGAAATATCTGGACGGGTGATGGTAAGATATTGTAAAGCACCAGCGAGGCTACGGTAGAGCGTGGGATCGGGAACAGGAGGACCAGAAGAGGAAAGTTTGGATTTAGTGTCGACAGGAGTGGCACACGGATTGCAGGCAGACATAGTAGCACGGTCAAGAATTTCACGAGTAAATTTTTCTTGAGAAAGATAGAGACCTGACGGGGAGCGAGAAACAGAAATACCAAGAAAATAGTGAAGAGAACCAAGATCAGTCATGGCGAACTCAGTCGAAAGAAGAAGAGTAATAGAGGAGAGAAGAGAAACATTGGAAGCAGTTAAAATGATATCGTCGACATAGAGAAGAAGATAGGCGGTATGAGAAGAGCGGTGAAGAATGAAGAGAGAGGTGTCAGCTTTGCTACTGACGAAGCCTAACGAAGAAATATAAGAAGCGAAACGATGATACCGAGCACGAGGAGCTTGTTTGAGGCCATAAAGGGCTTTCTTAAGACGACAGACGTGGTGAGGACGAGAAGGATCAGAGTAACCAGGTGGTTGTTTCATAAAAATGACCTCAGAGAGGTTGCCATGGAGAAAGGCATTTTTTACATCTAATTGGTGAATAGGCCAAGAACGAGATAAAGCAAGGCTGAGAACAATGCGTATAGTGGCTGGTTTGACGACGGGACTAAAAGTTTCATCATAGTCGAGGCCCGGCTGTTGCGAGAAACCTTGAGCAACAGGTCGAGCTTTATAGCTCTCAAGAGTACCATCAGATCGAAATTTATGATGGAAAATCCATTTAGAGACAACGACATTAACATTGGGAGGACAAGGTACGAGGTCCCAAGTACCATTGGAGTACAAAGCCGAGAGTTCAGCATCCATGGCAGCTTTCCAAGAGGAAGATTGGAGGGCTTGAGTATAAGAATGAGGTATAGGAGAGATAGGAGAAGAAACCGAGAGGTTGAAGACGTGACAGGGACGAAAACTGCCGGACTTAGATCGGGTCACCATAGGGTGGTTATTAGCGACGGGTGGTGGAGAAGCGGCGGTTAAAGAAGGAGCGGGTGGAGGAACGGCTTGGGAACCGTTTGTTAGGTCTCATATTTTACATATTTTCATTATGATTTACCTCACATTTATCTTTATTTTATGCCTTGTTGTTAGTCTTTTCCTTTATTTTTAGCCTAATTTATGTATTTTGATTTCTAAGTCGTTTCAATGCTTTTGTAGGCATAAAAGCGATGATTTTGATGAGTTGAAGGAGTATTTATTACGAGAATAATGAAGGCTATCCAAGAGGATGTGAAGAAATGCATTAGAAAGGCCAAACGAGAATGTTTCGTTGAAGAAAAATGAAGAGAAAAATTTCTGCACAGGCAACTGCACAACTATGCAGATATTCTGCACAGCTGTGCAGCTGTGGATTTTTATATTTTTGTGGGCCGATTTTATGACTTGGATGGGCATAATTTATGTATCTAAGACTCCTTTTTAGTTAAAGAAAGTGGCAAAAACATTTTATAGGCTAGAGTGAGGTGGGAGAATAATTCATTCTTGAAAAAAGTAGATCTTGAAGAAGAGAAGAGAGTTCTTGGAGAAAAGCTTCATCTTCTCAAGTTGTATTCTTCCAATCCTCCATTGTTGAACATGAGTAACTTTATGCTTATGCAATTTATTTCTTGTTTTTCTTTAATTATGTATAGCTAAATTATTTTCTAGGGTTTAAGATGTAGTCTTGTGTATTGATTTGGATTATTGATGATTGATGGATGTGATTTCTTGTTTGGTTTATCTATTAATGAGTGTTTAATGCTTGTAATTGATTGATCACCAATTGCATGATTTAAGATAAATTAAGAAGTACCGGGAGGTGAATTAGTTTATTGGTTCGGATTTAATAGACATGTGTAAATTGCTTAATAGGGATATTGGTAATTTTGCATGAGACTAGTAAACAATATTCATAGAACTTAATGGATTCATCTAAATTAATTTTTGATCATGGGAGTGACGTTAATTAATTTAGGTGGGTACTCATGAAGATCTCGGGAGAGTATTCGTGTATTTAAGAAAATTGGGTCTTTAATTTAAATAAGAATGATAATCCATTAAAAGTCAATAATCCATAGAAATACCTTGATGAAATCTTAATCCCTAGGCCTTTCGTTAATTGATTATTCGTTTTAATCATATCTGTTTTAGTTATTTACAATTAAATCATTTTCTTGTTAAATTTCTGCTTTTAATTAGTTAAAATCTCAAATCTTTTATAATCGATAGTCTAAATAATAAGATAAACTTTGTTTGGTACTTGATAACCTTCCCTGTGGAGACGATCTTACTTTCACTATATTATTTGTTCGATTCCGTGTTGTTACGGACGGTTAACACCGTGAAGAATGGCATGTTGAATAGAAGGAGGATGATCGACGTCGTCGGGGGAAAGAAAAGAGTAATCAGAGTAGGTAGCGGGAGAAGTAGTTAGATGAAAGGAGGAGTAATGAAAGATAGACTCATCAAAGATGACGTGACGCGATAAAATAATTTTATTGGACGAGAGATCGAGACAACGATAGCCACGGTGATTAGAAAGATATCCTAAAAATATGCAAGCAGAGAAGCGAGGGGAGAGTTTGTGAGGAGTCGTGGCAGATAAATTGGGATAGCACAAACACCCAAATACGCGAAGGTGGGAGTAGGTAGGAAAGGTGTTATAAAGAATTTCAAAGGGGGTGCGAAAGGATAGAGTAGTAGTGGGAAGAAGAGTAAGTAGGTGAGAGGCCATATGAAGAGCTTCAACCCAAAAGGTAGGCGGGATAGAAGCTTGGAAGAGGAGAGTGCGAACAATATTATTGATGGAGCGAAGAGTGCGTTCGGCCTTACCGTTTTGTTGGGAAGTGTGTGGACAAGAAAAACGAAATTGAATTCCATGAGAGTTAAAAAAAAATGTGGAATAAATTATTGTCAAATTCGCGACCATAATCACATTGAAATTTTTTTATAGTAGTGTTAAATTGAGTTTTGACATAAGAGTGAAAAGTGTGAAAAACATTAAACATTTCAGATTTATTTCGAATCGGAAAAACCCATAAAAAATGCGAGAAATCATCTAAGAAAATAATATAATACCGAAAACCATTGGAACTAATTATAGGATAAGTCCATAAATCAGAATGATTAATCTCAAAAATGCAAGAAGTACTAGTAAGAGAATTTTTAAAAGGGAGATGACTGTGCTTGCCCAATTTACAAGCGTGACATAAAGAATTAATAGTGTTTTGACAAGAAATAAAATTCCTAGAAGCTAAAAATTGAAAAACAGAATTGCTAGGATGATCGAGACGACGATGCCAGATGGTTGGTGAGAGAACAGCGAGAGAGACGACAGTGGAGGAGAGGTTGACAACGGAAAGGAGAACGGGATAAAGCTCACCACTACTATCACTGCGAAAAAGGCGGTTGCCCGTTTGAAGGTCCTTCACAGAGAAACCAAAAGGATCTTCGACAGAACAATTATTGTCGCGAGTAAATTGACGCACAGAGATAAGATTTTTAACGATTTGAGGAGAGATTAAAATATTTTGAAGACTAAGAGAGGGGGAAGAGGAAAAATAAGCATGACCTATATATTTAACAGGAATTACAGCACCATTACCAACCATAATAAATTTAGACAAATCACAAGGTACGGAAACATTTAAATTACCTTGAGTAGAGGACATGTGTGGAGTTGCCCCGGAGTCCATGTATCAACTGTCATCAGGAGATTGGACATGCATAGTAGAAAATAGAGAAGAAAGATGCGTGGGTTGAGGTTGATTAATTGGACCAGGCGGGTGAACAGTACCGAGTGGGCCTTTGTGAGTAAAAAAAGACTGCTGGAAGTGTGGGCTCTGAAATTGTTGAGTAGGCCCAGTGACTTGCTGAAGTGGCGGCCCAGATTGCATAGACATAGGAGAGTTAGGCGCTGAAGTGAAGTGGGCTGCAACGGAGTTGAAGGCTGCTGGATGTGGGCCTAATAGACCTGGACTGTTGGCCGAATTGGAGCCATGAAATTGGGCCTGCTGAGGATTGCCATTGTTGTGGTGATTGTTGGAGAAGTGAGCTGCTGGGAATTGTTGTCCATGTGAATGTGAGTTGCCATAATTACCAAAATTGTTGCCATAATTGCTAGACTTATTTCCATAATTACCATAGTTGTTGCCATAATTACCATTATTCTGTCTTTGTCCATAATTGAAGGCACCGCCAGAATTTCAACCACCACGATTAGAGCCACGGCCATAATTTCGACCACGACCTCTACCTCGTCCTCTACCATTATCATTATGGGGGGTGGTTTGAGAATAAAGAAGAAGTTGGGAATCGGGTGAATTTGAGATGGGATGGGATTGGGAGTCACGAGCTTCATGTAGAAGGAGACTCTTGCGAGCTTGAGAAAAATTAGGGAATGGAGTTTTATTGGTGATAACGTCAATGATACTATTATAGGAGTTGGGAAGATTATTCAATATTTGTAAAACGAGTTCTTAATCAGAAATAGAATTATCGACATCTTTTAGATGATCAGCTATATGTTTCATGTCGCGACAAAAGTCAGAAATAGATAAATTTCCCTTTTTGAAATTACGAAATTTTTCTTGAAAATGTAAACAACGAGAGGGCTTATTATTGGTAAAGAAAGAATCAAGATTATCCCATATTTGTTTTGCAGTACAACCATCAGAACTAACGCTATCAAGAAGACTGACATCAACAGAATTATAAATCCAAGTTTTGATTTTGGAATCGAGAGAGTGCCAGTCCTCATCATCATCAGATTTCGGGAGAGAAGAACCATTAATATGACCAAGAACTCGATAACTACGACATATGTCAGAAAAAATCGTTTTCCATAGTTTAAAGCGAGGATCTTCTTCACATAATTTGAAATTGAAAAGATGATAAACCGTATTAACGGCATATGCGGGATGAGATGTATGTGAAGTGGGTGTGGTATGATTTGGAGGATTAGGGTTTTCAGCCATAATGATAACAAATAAAGAAGAAGAAGAGAGAAAATAGAAGAATTAAGGCGAGAAGCTTACCGTGAAGGTGGAGACTGGACGGCGAAAGGAGGCTGTTTGTGGTGAAAGAGTGGTGCACCGCGGGGCTGCCGGCGTCGAGAAGGAGGGAGGTGGACGACCGAAGGAGCAGGATCGAGAGGATTATGAGAGAAATCCTAAAAGGCTGATACCATGTTAGAGATGTATAAACCCCGTAGGGAACCTTGTATTGATGAGAGACATATATATATATATATATATATAGAGAGAGAGTACAAGAGTTTTGGAATACAAGTAAACCCTATACTAGAATTAAGGAAGTAAATATACAAAAAGATATACACAAGAGATAATAAATAATATATCTAACATATTTAACCTTTTTTTACCCCAAATTTGAAGGGGGTTTTAGTCTTTTATTAGTAAATTTAGTGAAGAATTTGAAAGAGAGAAGTTCATGCCAATATATCAAACATAAAAGGGTGTGGATGCCAAATGTCTATAGTTCGAGGGAGATTGATGTAATTTTCCCTATGTGCCCGATAAATATTTCTGCAACCCATTGTCAAATTCAATAATTTTTTGTTTTCCATTTCATTAAGAAAGTCCATTAGTCATTTTCCTTTTGGGCTTCACTTTTGTGGCTTCATGGACTTTAACTAAAATGGACATTATTTTAAGGCCTAACTTTGGGCTTCTACACTGCAATAAATGTAAACAAGTCCATAAAGAAAGGCCCATTTGTACGAGCCCATCATTGTAACTTCAAAATTGCAAACGGGATCTCAAAAAGGGTAAATTAAGATTAGGGAAGTAGGAGTTCAAAATTAAAAAGACACAATAAGTTTTAACTAATTAAGAATGAGAGATTGTTAAGTTTTACAAATTACTAAAGTAACAATTTTGTCTCAAAATCTTATTTATGTTATTTCTCTCAATTTTCTTTTCCAAAGAATATCAATTTCATCTTCATCATTTTCCTAGAACATTTAAAAATTTTAAAAATAATTTTTTTTTGACTGTTTTAATTGAAAAAAATTGTAAGCGAATTAATAACATGGTACTTTATATAAGAAAATGACAAGTTCCTTTTTTCTCTTCTATTTCATGCATATATGAACATTTTGTTTGACATAATAAAGCAAAAATTATATCCAAATTCATACTAGCTTGTGGTCGTACATACGTGCCTATCATCAAAATAATCATATTTTGTGTTTCATTTGCAACAAATTAATAAAAGAAGAAAAGTCCTGCAGAAGTTTTGCAGTTAAGTTAATTAAAAAATTGTTGAATTCTTTATTAACTTTACACACTCGGGATTATGATAAACTGACTTGTGAAATAATTTCTCGACTCTGGACACCCAATTACCAACTGAATCAATAAACAAAAAAAAATTTGGGATCCCAAGTACCTCGTACTTCTTGGACACAAAAATATGAAATGGGACTCAAAATTGATCATTTGGGATAATGGAGTTTTCTTCCATTAAATCATTGATGATGATATTATTTATGTCCTATATACTAGAGAAAATGATAGAATAAACATGCAATTGATTCTGTAGTAACACTCAATTATTCCATTAAATATTTACATCACTTTTGTCAATTATGTCGTTTGATACAAAAGTAAATAAAATAAATTTTATTTCGAATATATTAAAAGTTTTTCCATAATGATATCAAAAATAAATAAAAATTATCTAACGTAAAAGGTACTTTAATAATTAAATTGTAAGTGGTGGAAAACATAATGAACATAAATCGGTGTTTTTTCAGAAAACAATGTTGTTATAAAATTGTTACTTTGATAATTTATAAAATTTAAGGCAAAATGTACTTCACCCCTTGAAAATATTTTCAAGAAAAGTATTATGGTTGTATTTAGTACAAGCCTTTAATTATCAAAAAAAATAAAAAAATAGTACAAGCTTTGCAATGTTTACATTTTCCAAGAAATATCTACTTTTTCATTGATACGATATGTTAAACAAAAAATTATTAGAAAAAAATAAAATTACATCAAAATCTTATTTACTCCTAACTTAATAATTATACCGAAAATTGGTTGCATTGTATGATTTGTATCTATTGTCTTTGATTGGCTAACAACGTAACAAAATAAGAATTAATCGTTTCTCGACCCCTGACATTCATGGGGTCCAACTCGGGGTGTGCAATGAGTCGAGCAAGCTCGAGTTGAGCTCGACTCGAGCCTAACGAGTCGAAGTTTTCTGATGAGCCAAGCTCGAGCCATTTATACTTGTTCGGAGGCTCACAAGCTGGCTCTCGAGCATACAATAAAAACAATTTTTATTTTTTTATTTATTAATACATATAACAATATTTTAAATATTATGTATAAATAACGATACATTGTATATATTATGATTATATTTAATAAATATCTCAAAATTAATAATATTTATATTAATAAAAAGCTAAAAATATATTATTTTATTTTCTTGAGCTCTGAGAAATTTGGTCAAGCTCGGCTCGTGGACACATTGAGGTCCAACTACGCACGTCAGATTATCGACTAATAAGGGGCTCCACACGTTAATTGTATTGAAAAATAGAATCACACGATTGCTAATAGTTACAGTTTTTGGCGCAATAATTAGGCCTAGTTAAAAAAAAATGGTCAAACGCCATCTAAACTTATTGAAGTCGGTATAAATATAATAATTGAATCCCATTTTTGTATGGTTTTATTGCGTGGTTTTGTCACTTCCTAATCCTACCCCACCAAGCTTTGATGATAATAGAAAAAGGACAATTTCGATTTCAATGTAATTTGCGGGTACGTGGGTCCCACGTGCTGATAGTCGCACGTGGGCAGATACAGCTTCTTGGCCCAAGCTCAAAGTTTTCAATAATTATTGCTGCCCCACTTGCCCCATACTGCCCGCGCCATGTCTTCATGAATCCACCTACATAGTTTAGCTCTCATTTTTTATATAAAATAAATATATAAATTAATAAGTATTTGTTTTTGTTGGATATTTTGTTATTAAAAGTGTGTCGGATACGATTTTTGAATAAGAAATTCAAACACCATAAGTATTCGGGACATTAAATGTTATTGAATAATATTAACTTATGTTCCGAATAGATGAGTTTAACATTTCGAACTTCTCAAATCGGATTAGAAACGAATGAGAAATTAAGTGCTAAAGTTAGGCGTTTAAAGTGGGTTATTCCACATAGGATATAGATCAAAATTTGAAATGGTTTATAAACCATTGCCTTGAGACAAAGAGTTGGCCCTTTGGGTCATAAGATTTTTGTGGGCATTGTGAGGGAGAAGGACCTAGCCATGGTCCGGTTCACTACACTCCGCCCACCCGGACCGGCTCGAGCTTGGGCTTGCAAATTATCTAATTCCATAAAAATTGATCCATTAATGTTATCATCCAACAGTTGGGAAAATCTGATCTGTTAAATTGAGGTTGAACAAACGCTGGCCACGTGTGTTCATTTTTTAATTGGCCTTTTAGAAGGTCTCACGTTCGAACGTGAAGATGCTCATGTTCGAACGTGAAGACGCTCATGTTCGAACGTTGGGTTGTTAACATTCGAATGTTGACCACTTTCTAGAAGAATATCTGAAACGCCTGGAACATTTAAGCTGCATTAATAGCTGAAAGACGTTTTGACTCACATTTGAATGTTGGGATGCTCACGTTCAAACGTGAGTGGCAGTTTCACACAGCCAATTTAATTCTCGTATTTATTTTTCAGGATTTTCTAGCCTATATAACGGTCTCCTTTAGCAGAATGTAAAACACACCAAAAAGCATCAACTTTTCTCTCTTCTCTCACTCTCATATTTTCTCTTTCAAGAGTTCTAAGTAGCTTAAGTTTGTTCGGTCCTAAATTTAAAGTGGTTTCGAATTTAGAAAACATATCGTTGTATCTTGGAACGCTTATTGCAAGTAACCTGTACCACCTAGGCGGGGCAATTTAGCGTTAATGATAGAGAGTTTTCTCTCGCCCGATATAATACTTCTCTATTATTAGCTTTTTGATACGTTAGTGAAGTTTTGATCCAACAAACTTAACGCTAAATTTTGTTGTTGTTTAAAAGCTGTCACTTTGTTCAAATGGCTAATATGAGAGATGTTGATGGCGCTACTCTTGATTTTGGTCTTGGACCGGGTGCTAGTCTTGGTCTCGGTATTGGCTTTGGCTTCGGTGGAGGTTTTGGTTTTGGTTCCGGTTCAGGGTTGGGTCCTGGCTTCTGTTTTGGCGTTGGTTCTAGTGGGCGTGCCAGACTAGGTTCCGGTTCAGGACTGGGTCCTGGTTTTAGTTTTGGCTCTACTCCGGTCCCTACATTTGTTCCAATGACTAATCTGGTTATACCGGCTCAGTCTGAAAGGTCGTCGAAGTTCAGCGGCACTGACTTCAAAATGTGGCAACAAAAGATGTTGTTCTACCTCACGTCATTGAACCTGGTGAGGTTCTTGAGGGAGGATGTTCCCTATGTCCTGGAAGAGTCTACAGATAATCAACTGAGGGTGGCATATGATGCCTGGCATAACAGTGATTTCCTTTGCAGAAATTATATACTCAGCAGATTAGATGATTCTCTATAGTGTATATCTATCAGTGAAGACTGCAAAAGACCTCTGGGAGGCACTGGACAGGAAGTACAGAACTGAGGACGCCAGAAGGAAGAAGTTTATGGTCGCGAAGTTCTTAGACTTCAAAATGGCGGACTCTAAGTCTGTAACGAGCTAAGTCCAAGAGCTTTAGATAATAATGCATGAAGTTCACACTGAAAATATGGCTCTAAGTGAATCCTTCCAAGTAGCTTCAGTTATAGAGAAGTTACCGCCATCGTGGAAGGATTTCAAGAACTACTTGAAACACAAGAGAAAGGAGATGAGTCTGGAAGACTTGGTCGTCCGACTCAGAATTGAGGAGGACAACAGGGTTTCTGACAAGAGGCCTCTGATGCAGGCAATGGCAAACATCGCAGAAGTTCCGAAAAGTTCTAACCAGAAAAGAAAGTTCCAGGGGAAGTCCAAAGGGAACTCCCAGAAAAAAAAAAGACAAGTTGAAACGGGGAGACGGCTGTTACAATTGTGGCCAACCTGGACACTTGGCTAGAGACTGCAAAGAGCCCAAGAAAAATAAGTCTCAAGGGTAAGGTTCTGGTAAAAATCAGAACAAAGGCAAGAACCAAGTGCAGAACCAGGTACACTTGGCTGAAGATGATGTCTAGGGCATTAATGAAATGATCGACGACCTGTCCGACCACCAGGTGCCGATTGATCTGACTAATCTTGATCTCACTGTCGTCGTGTTCGAAGCCAATTTGACGAATAACCCGAGAGAGTGGTTCATAGATACTGTGGCTACTCGCCACATCTGTTCTAACAGAGATGCTTTCTCGTCTTATTCTCTAACTGATGGACGAAGATTGTTTATGGGTAACTCGGCCACGTCTCCAGTGGTTGGAATGGGAAAATTTGTGCTGAAGATGACTTCAGGCAAAGAGCTGACATTGACTGAAGTTTTGCATGTTCCAGAGATTCGTAAGAATTTGGTATCCGGTTCAGTTTTGGTAAAAAATGGGCTTAAGATAGTCTTCGAGGCTGATAGATTTTCTTTAACAAAGAGGGGATTTTATGTGGGAAAAGGTTACCTTGAGCAGGGCCTTTTTAAGATGAATGTAATCCGCTCTGTTGTAATTGAAAATGAAAGAAATAAAAGTATTGAAAATTCTGTTTATTTGCTTGAGTATTCTAATTGTGGCATGTTAGACTAGGACATGAAAGTATAATACTATTCAAAGATTGATCAACTTGAACTTATTACCAACTTTTAAAGTTGAAAATGAACATAAATGTGAAATTTGTGCTGAGACAAAACTAGTCAAACAACCATTTCCTTCTGTGGAAAAAAATACCACACCTCTAGAACTTATTCATAATGATATCTGTGATTTGAAGTTTGTGCAAACTAGAGTTGGGAACAAGTATTTCATTACATTCATAGATGATTGCACAAAGTATTGTTATGTGTATTTACTAAGAAGTAAAAATGAAGTGTTTGGAGCATTTACACATTACAAAACGGAAGTTGAAAATCAACTTGGAAAAAGGATAAAAGCTATCTGGAGTGATAGAGGTGGAGAATGCAGAGCGCCTTTTGATGAATTCTATACCAACTCTTGAATTATTCATCAACCGACAGCACCATATTCACCTCAATCAAATGGCATTGTTGAATGCAAGAATTGTACTCTCAAGGAAATGATGAATGCGATGTTGTTAAATTCTGGATTACTGCAGAGTTTGTGGGGGGAGGCGATCCTCTCCGCCAATTATATCCTTAGCAAGATTCCCCACAAAAGTAGGAGTGAGACTCCGTACGAAATTTGGAAAGGTCAAAAAGCCTTCTTACAAGTACCTCAAAGTGTGGGGGTGTTTGGCTAAGGTAGAAGTACCTAAACCCAAATAAGTTATGATAGGGCCTAGAACTATTGACTGCATATTCATAGGTTATGCACTTAATAGTAGCGCTTATCGATTTATGGTACATAAATCAGAAATATCTGAGATTCATGAAGGTCCTATCATGGAATCTAGAAATGTTTCATTTTTTGAGGATGTCTTTCCAAGTAGGGAAAGAAATGTGCAAATTCCTCTTAAAAGAACATATAATGAGTTTACGAGTAGTTCTAATCCCGGGGATGAAGAACAACGTCGTAGCAAAAGGATAAGAGTACCAAAATCATTTGGTCTCGATTTTGTATCATATACATTAAAGGGGGAGCCAAGAACGATTAAGGAAGCTATGTCCGGTCCAGATGCTCAACTCTGGAAAGAGGCTGTCAATAGTGAAATTGAGTTATTTTGCACAACCATACCTGGGAGTTGGTTGATCTTCCAAAGGAAAGTAAATGGATTCTGAAAAGAAAGTATAAAACTGATGGAACTATTAATAAGTATAAGGCCTGTTTGGTAGTCAAAGGATACTGACAAACGGAGAATCTTGATTTCTTCGATACTTATTCTCTGGTAACAAGAATAACATCCATAAGATTATTCATCGCTATTACCGCGTTGCATAACCTTGAGATACATCAAATAGATGTTAAGACTGCGTTCTGAATGGAGAATTAGATGAAGAAATATACATGGAACAACCCGTGGGGTATGTTGCTCTTGGAAAGGAGAAGAAAGTATGTAAACTTGTAAAGTCACTATACAGACTTAAACAAGTGCTATAGCAGTGGCATGAAAAATTTGATTGCACGATGTTGTCAAATGATTTCAAGATCAACGAGTGTGATAAATGCGTGTATGTTAGACAAACACATAACGCATATGTCATAGTGTGTCTATATGTTGATGACATGTTGATAATGGGTAGTAATCATGAAACTATCATGAATACTAAATGAATGTTAAAGAAGAACTTTGACATGAAGGATATGGGACTCGCAAATGTCATATTAGGGATTAAAATCCTGAGGACTTCAGAAGGACTAGTCTTATCGCAACCTCATTACGTTGAGACGATTTTGGAAAAGTTTCTTCTGAGCGATAGTGCACCAGTCAATACGCCAGTGGACTTGAGCATTCATCTACGCAAGAACCATGGCGAACCTGTATCGCAATTAGAATATGCTAGGGTCATTGGGAATCTGATATATATCATGAACTGTACTCGCCCTGATCTAGCTTATTCTATGAGCAAGTTGAGTAGGTTTACGAGTAATCCTAGTGTAGAGCATTAGAATGCTTTAAATAGAGTTTTTAAGTATTTAATGTATACTAAAGATTATGGATTACACTATTCAAGATATCCAGCTGTAATAGAGGGATACAACGATGCTAATTGGATATCAAACACAAATGACTCTAAGTCCACAAGTGGATATGTATTTACCATTGGTGGAGGACCGGTGTTATGGAAATCTTTTAAGAAAACTTGCATAACCCGTTCCACAATGGAATCAAAATTTATAGCTTTAAATAAAGTTAGCGAAGAAGCTGAGTGGCTAAGAAATTTCTTAGAAGATATTCCCTGTTGGGAAAAACCTATGCCTCCGATTTTAATTCATTGTGACTGTAGGTCGGCAATAGGGAGGGCTTAGAGTAGTATGTATAATGGTAAATCGATACATATTCGTCGTAGGCATAATACCATTATGCAATTGATCTCTAACGGGCTTATTTACATTGATTATGTGAAATCAAATGAGGATATTGCAGATCCTTTGATGAAAGGATTGACTAGAGATCAAATATACTGCCTATCAAGAGGAATGAGATTGAAGTTTACAAATTAAGAATGGACACAACGAAAACCCAACCATGTTGACTGGAGATCCCAAGATCTTGATTCAATGGGACAACTAAGTTGTGAAAATTTGGGAAAATTGCATACAACCCCCCTGTGTTATCATTTTTTGTTGAAAACCCTTTTATGTTATTTTTTTTCCGCATGAAACCTCCTGGTGTCGGCCTAAATCATGCACACTCTCCCCCTGTCGTTAATTTTGCCTTTAAAAATCTTGACACCGTCAACTTTTGTACTCCAAAACCAGGGAAAATTGCATATAACCCCTTGTGTTATCTTCTTCTGCTGAAAACCCCCCTTATGTTAATTTATTTGCGTGGCCCCCCTTGTGATCATATAAATTATGCACGAAACCCCCCTGCCGTCCCAATTTAATGGAGAGTGGCTTGTACGCGCCGGGTGATTACATCATTTCAAATACCATGTCAAATTGACGTAAGGGGGAGAGTGTGCATGACTTAGGCTCACACAAGGGGATTTCGTGTAAAAAAATTAGCATTAGGAGTTTTCAGCAAAAAAATGATAACACAGGGGGTTTATATGCAATTTTCCATGGTATTTATGGCTAAAAATGCACAAATGGACCAAAATTTGCACACCCCGCGCGTACAAGCCACTCTCCGTTAAATTGGGATGGCAGGGGCGTTTCGTGCATAATTTATATGATCACAAGGGGGCACCACGCAAAAAAATTAATATAAGGGGGTTTTCAGCAAAAAAATGATAACATAGGGAAGTTATATGCAATTTTCACTAAAAATTCAGTATGGTACTTAGGAATTTAACTCCAAACCTATTGCCTAGGATAAAGAAGTGCATCCTACAAGTGTAGCAAAGGCTATGTTGGAACTTTTTATGATTCCTATACTGTCATGTAAATGAAGTGGAGTATGATAGGATACTCTTAAATAGGAGATCACCTATGTAAGTGTGAGGTGTATGCCGCCTCAATATTGAGTAAAATATAAACACTTATGAATCCAAGAAGGGATGCCACGGCCAAAATGGACACAACAGTGAGAACTGAAGCTACTGAGAGTTTATCATGTGAATATTGTTGTCTGGTTTTACATGAACGACTGACCAATTCAAGACATCATGTTCATTGGGGAGCCTAATAAATCCGATGATATCTCACTAAAAAAAGTTCAAAGCCAAAAGCTACCTCTTCTGATGTGATAAATTTTCGTCTGAACTCTTGAGATCATGCATAGCATTAATTTCATTCGTGTTGGGGATTGTTGGATATTTTGTTATTAAAAGTGTGTTGGACATGACTTTTGAATAAGAAATTCGAATACCATAAGTATCCCAAACACTAAATATTATTGGATAATATTAATCTACATTCCTAGTAGATGAGTTTAGCATTTCGAATTTCTCAAATCGGATAGAAACGAATGAGAAATTAAATGCTAAAGTTGGGTGTTTGAAATGAGTTATCCCACAGAGGATATGAATCAAAGTTTGGAATGGTTTATAAACCATTGCCTTGAGATAAAGGGTTGGCCCTTTGGGTCATAAGATTTTTGTGGTCATTGTGAGGGAGAAGGACCTAGCCATGGTCCGGTTCACCGCACACGCGCGCTGCCTTAGTCCGTTTGTCCGCCCGGGCTCGGGTCCGGGTCTTGGGTCATGGGACTTGGGCCTGGACTTGGGCCCGTGTTTGGGCTTGCAAGATAATTAATTTTTTGGACAAAATTAATTCCACAAAAATTGATCCATTAATTTTATTATCAAACAGTTGGGAACATCTGATCCGTTAAATTGAGGTTGAACAAACGCTGGCCACGTGTGTTCATTTTTGAATTGGCCTTCTGGTCCCATGTTCGAACATGAAATTGCTCACGTTCGAACGTGGAGATGCTCATGTTCGAACGTTGGGTTGTTAATGTTCAAACGTTGACCACCTTCTAGAAAAATATCTGAAACGCCCAGAACGTTTCAGCTGCATTAACAGCTGAAAGACGTTTTGACTCACGTTTGAACGTTGGGATGCTCATGTTCGAACGTGAGCGGCACTTTCAAACAACCAATTTAATTCTCTTATTTAATTTTCATAATTTCTTAGCCTACATAAAGGGATCCTCCAGCAGAATGTAAAACACACCAAAAAGCATCAGCTTTTCTCTCTTCTCTTACTCTTATATTTTCTCTTTCAAGAGTTCTAAGTAGCCTAAGTTCGTTCGGTTCTAAATTTGAAGTGGTTTCGAATTTAGAAAACATATCGTTGTATCTTGGGACGCTTATTGCAAGTTACTCGTACCACCTAGGCGGGGCAATTTAGCGTTAAGGATAGAGAGTTCTCTCTTGCCTCGATATAATACTTCACTGTTATTAGCTTTTTGATACGTTAGTGAAGTTTTGATCCAACAGTTTTGTGAATAAATAAGTAAATTGAATTTTATATATTTGACATGTGTATACCCAACATAATGCAAATTAAGATACAATTTTGAAATAAAAGATCTGGTGCACATTTAGGTCCAAATTTTCATGTGTGACAAGTGTATATAGAAGAGATGGCTAGGATGTTGTGAGACAATAAACTGGAGAAAATTTAAAATTGTGTGTTTCGATCGAGGTAGCACGCGGTCCGGTTTGGGTGGCTTCCTTTTGAAAATTCTTTCAGTGTGTCCGAGTTGAAATACAATTAGCAAGTTAGTTTGAACGGAAGGAGCTCTGATCCTTAAACAAAAAGGTCTCGTTTTTGAACTTTGCAAGAGATTTATTTAAGAGAGTCTTTGCAATAACGTTTGACAGTACTTCAAAAAATTAGTCTTAAACAATTCGTGCCTAGGGACACATTGGAAACCAATAAGGTAAAACAGAAAACTATTTGAACTAAATAATTATATTTTAAATCGAACAATTTTGGTAGGGAGAGTTCAATCATTTGGCAGTCAAGTTGGTTTGCTTCAATTATTTTCAAATGTAATCTAAAAAAAGAACGTTCATACTATTTCAATCGAAAAATAATTTGCAATATAGAATACAACTCAAATTTAAATTGGTATAAAAAAAAAACCACATCATTATTGGGGTTTGAAAATTTAGTTAAGAGTTCAATCAAATTAGCAGATATATATTATTTACTATTTTTCTAATTTTTTCTCAAAAAATATGGTTATGTTTGGATATATTTCCAAATCCAATTTGGTCCAAAAATTTGGCCCGATTGTGTTTGGTTAACACAATTTCGAGTAAAAAATATATTACTTTTTTTATTAAAAAAAACACAATAATTATTTATTTCAAAATCTACTACCTAGGTATTGTCCCCTACTTTGCCTCTCCCCTCTCTTAACTTTCAATCATTAATGAATTATTAACAGATTTCATGATTTGACTGCTACATTAACTTTTGTTCCCTTTGGAAACAAAATCAAACAATATCTCACAAAAAAACACACCAAAAAACCAACTTCCAAAATAAAATCAAATACAATCTTATCAAATATACACGTGTTTCCATAAATTTCTCACTAATAATTTTCACTAAAATACCATCCCAAAACATAACCAGACATAGCCTATATTTTGCCCAATAATTGTTTGGCCCAACAGAACTGCTGCTCCATGTGATCCTCTACTCATTTGGTCTTTTAATCCTCCTCCTACACCATGTTGGGGCCCGTATGATGACGTGGCACCACTTATGCACCCGTGATGTGCTCACGTACGCACACGCCCTTGTCCATACTGTAGGGACTCACCGTGGGGCCACGTAAAGTCATCTGACGGCTGATATTGGCCGAAAGCACGGAGAAGAGCCGTCCGCGTAGCAATCATGTCATTCCAGGTTGATGAAAGATAGGGTAATTGGTCCACTCAAGGAGGACATTCAGTTTGCCATAGCTGTTTTTCTATGTTAAATTTTAAACCGGATTTGATTTGCCCAAGTATAATTCTTCTTTTTTTCTTTTAAGAGGAAGGAGATATACCTTACATATTCAAGACGATGAACTTGAGTTGATAATAATCATGAGTCATAAAAATTCTATCTAACTCTATAAAAGAGGACAGAGCCACAACTTGTGACAGTTTGGATTCGAATCCAGAACCTCTCACATAAAGTGAAAGATGAATGCCACTAGACCAACAAGTTTTTAATTTAATTACATCTCGATCCACTTATTTACACGCACTGAAGACAATTTCCACTTAATATATAAGTTTTCACCCTCACGAATTTACATGATTAAAAAAAGACATTTCTAATAATATTCGATTGAAGATAGAAATAGATTCGGTAAAAGCCGAATCGAGTAGGGAAATTCGGTTTGATAATCAACGTGCTATTTCTGCCTATTGAAATTTCGGTTCTACTACATCTTTGCACACCCCTAGATTGTTCATTTAAACTCATTTCAAGTCGGCATAAAGTCATATTGCATTTCATTAAAACGTTATTTTCTTTACATATTAGACTTCTGCTATAGTCCATTAATTTTGATTTAGATAATAATTACTAGACATGTGCATGTATAGCTCTCAATACATATTAATTAACTAAATAAGTATGGTGTGTAGCTATTTATTTGGGGAAATTTTAGTCTCCATCCGGCTCGGTCAAGTCCATATGTATTTTTTGAAATAACTTATCAGTTATATGACAAGTGTAACATACTCTCCTTGTGAGATACACTTGGGTGCGGCCAAGCCGAGTCTGGATTAGAATTTTCCATTTATTAGTGCATATAAATTCATAAGTTCTTTTTTTTCTTAATCTAAAATTCGAAAATCTTAAAGTTAATTAACGTGTAGACGAGACAATTGAATGTGTCACACACGCATGTTTCTTTGTGTATTTGTCACTCTCACTCACATACACTCGCGGTTAAGCTTGTCTCTCAATATGTCAAGTATGCCCTCCCTTTCTATCACTTTCTAACAAGTTGATAACTTTCCACTTGTGGTATGTGCAAAAAATACAAATGCAAATAAAACATTTTAAAATAAAATTAATTAAATAAAATGTGAAACAGGAGAGAAAAATATTTTAAAAAATAATACAACAGAAGAAGAAATTATACTAAACGTGATTAATATATAGAAAAAATAAAGAAAGATAATGCATCAAAAAAGGGACAAGAAATTGCTTCCTTATTTGGAGTTTCATAATATAATCAATATGGTGATCATTATGTTACATGCATCATCAAAGCACATGAGATGACATTATAACAGTCAAAATATGTATGAACTCCTGATTCATATAAGAGTTCTTCTTCAACGTATCAAAATCGTTTGTGAAACCAAAACTTTATATTCTAAGCTCATTTTCAGTTCTAGAGTAAAGACTAGAAATACATGTATTTGTTTGCAATTCATTTTACTTGTATTATGAAACTAACCTATAAAGATCTTAAAATTATTAGTAAAATATTTAAAGAAGCTCAAATTAATTCATTTTTCGTGACAACTGAATTAGAAAAAACTTTTATATCCTAAATTGGAAGAGTTGATTTGTCTAATTAATTCGATAGTCTGATGTATTCCATGACATAATCTAAAATAAATAAATTGACGACTAGTCAATATTTTCAAGGTATAGCTTGTTCATCTCAAACTATTTGTCCGCGATAGTGATGATCAACGTCAGAAGTGGATCCTCCATTGTGCTGACATCATACGATCCTACAATTTGCAAAGAAAAATTGATGTGTTTAACACGAGCACCAGCCAGGGGGACTGTAGGGTGCCCCCCCTCTCCCCCAATTTTGTCATTTTCAGGTATAAATTTTTAAAAAGATGTACTTTCGCGCCCCCCCCCCCCCCAAAAAAAATAACAAAAAGCAAAATAAATTCACATTTCTAACCCACAAACTAGCCCAAACCTACATAATAGAAATATTGACTCAGTTGAACATTTCAGTAGGTTATATAATCAAAATTTTAAGTTAGAATTCTTGTTATAATTTTACATTTTCACCTATGATTTGTTCAAATCACATCAACAGTTTCTCGTCTCTTCCATATGTTAAGCATCTTTTTATTTTTATTTTTTCTTTTTATAGTCGATTTTCACGAAATTGGATATTATTAATAAATTGTAACGATGATTACCATTTTTAATTTGAAATGTTAAAATTGATATTAGTCAAATTATACTTCTTAGGATTTTTATGTTTTGTTTTATTTAAAATTAGGACCATTTTCTATTTTAGTTTTAAAACTATATATATTTGATTAGTTATGAAAAATGTATCAAATATTATTTTTATGTGGTTCGACAATTGCCTACGTCCACGGGAGAGGATAAGAGAATTTAACTATTAACAAAAGAGTTACAGAGTACAAAGTATGTCAAAGTTCTTACTAAACTTAATCCCCAATTTTTTTCCATACATATATATAGCGTACCGTACCCGGGCCTCCCCGCACCCCCACGCAATCCTTCGGCTACCAAGCAAACGAAACACATGTATATCACAACAATCTCGCTCTCCTTAGTAGAATTCTTGGCTCTGTCCCTAACGAGCACAAACACTCTTTACGTGTGTATGTTGTGCATTAGTTTGTGTAACAAAAGATTTCGGTATTAGTTCGTTAAGATCCAATAAAATATTCAGTTTGTGCCAAGCATTTTGATCCGTCAAATTGATTTAGATGAAAGTAATCCAGTTATACTTATCCAATACAATTTAATAATATATCAAATATTAATATTCGAATTTCTATTGATATATATTACTATTCTTAACAACCATGACCTAAGTATATATAATTCTAAACAATTTGACATTATATTACAGCATTTAGACTAATAATTGTGGGACGCAGGAGTATTTCATATGAAGTTTGAAAAGAAAACAAGAAAAACTTGGAGTTGTACTAATTTTGTACGTCAATATAATTAGGACAGCCATATAGCACAAATTATCTGGTCAAAATAATAGAAATGAGATAACTAATAAATAGATGATTTAAATTATAAACCCACAAAGTAGGAATAATTAAAAAAGAGTAATTTTTTTCTTTAAAAAGAATAACTAGAATTTATGATCATTAAATACAAGTTTGGTGCATATCTCTTCTCATCCCTAACTATATTTCTTCTCTTTTTCTCCGTCAATGATGGTTTAGTTTTGTGAATCAATCATCTCCATTACTACTGATGTCACCACCATTGTCAGCGGGCTGGGTTGGAGTACCCTCCTTCAAGCTGTGTATCCCAACTTCAAATTTGACGAGATGGAGATGAGTCTGATGAGATGAAGACGGGTGATATATTGGATTTTATATAGTTTTTTTAGATATTTTATTTAGTATTTTTTTCTTTCTCGAATGAAAGTTTGCACTCTCTCGAACGAGAGTTTCGTCTCTCTTGACTAAGAGTGTGGTCTTTTGCACACAAGTTTTCTTGTGCTCGTTTGTTAGTTTTTAAAATTTGCTATCTTGAAAAAACTTGTTGTAATATATCTTAAAATCCTAGGTCCAAAATTATGCAAAAGGGCCAAGTCTGAAGTAAGCGTGTATTTTAGAAAAACATCAGGGGCTAGGTTTTAGTTTAGTACTTTTGACATTCATTGTAATTTGTACCTCTTTCATCAATAGTGAAAATACTCTCTCCTCTGCCGTGGACGTAGGCAATGTTAGTGTGTATGCCCTCAAATGTCATAAAGAGGATAAATTTATAGGGCATTGATTTGTAACTAAACAATATTATTATAATATAAGGCATTTCTTGTTGTTTTCTTCTAGGCCCCTCAAATGCCATAAAGAGGACAGTGACACGTTTGCTGTTCAGAGAAGGATAGCAAAAGCTGGTTCAAAATTCAATATACTAGAAGAAAGATACATGAATTCTTATCACGATTTGAATATGCGAATCAAGATGAACCACGTGGGATTATTTATTTTCCGCTGTGTTTTATTAGCTAAAAATCCAACAGTGGTATCAGAGTCAATCTCTGATTTTCGTATTTAATCGAATACGTGAATTATGTATTTTTTTTGTGTTTTTGAAGCATGGTAATTTGATGCGAAATTTATGACTTTTGAACCATGATTTTTCTGCCTTTATTCTTGAATATTATTGCATGATAATATATGAATTGAAAAATCAAAATTGTGTGAGAATCGGGGGTGAAAAACTCCGAGATGCGCAGCCTGCCCGCGCTGTGTGCACGTTGTGCGAGCAGGTGCCGTACGCTGGGTGCCCGGCGTGCCCTCGGGGGGCTTGGGTCCATGACTCGGGTCCTAATAGGTCGGGTCGAAAATTTTTGAGTCCAAATTTTTGAATAAACGAGTTTTGAGTTATTTAATTATCCGAGTGGGTCAAAGGATGATGACCCGAATTATAATTAAATGAGCCCAAATAGGTTTAATTAAATTATTGGGCATTCAATAAATTAGTTTTGAGCTTAATTAATTGAATTTAAATATGCCAATGGTTGGTAATTTATGTTTGATGAAATCGAGCCCAAATTTGTTTTAATTGAATATTAATTATTTGAATAAAGTAATTAATTAATTATTCTTGGAGAATTTTTAATTAATTAATTAATTAAAATAATAAATTCTCATTAGATGGTTTATTATCATAAATATCAATAAAATTTAGAATTTTATTGGAGAAATTAATTAGTTGGACTAATTAATTATTAACTTAATCACCAACATAGTTGCTTTAATTAACGCGAGCATGTATTATATGATGGTGATATTATTCATGGGCTTAGGCTGTTTTCTTTTTGGATGTATTTCCTTTTATGGGTTGTAAGGGCCGGATTCGAGCCCATTATTTAATTTCTAGAATTATGTATAGGTTGTTAAAATAATCTTTTGTAATAGATAGAAATAGAATAGGCCTTTGAAAAAGAGATCAATCCAAAAGAAGAGGAGCTTGGAGCCCAAGAAGAATAACTAGGTTTATTTTTCTTTATTTTATGATGACCCATTGGCTTGGGCCCTCTAGAAAAAGCCCATGGATATATGTGTTGGTTTTATTACTTTCGATGCATGTTCAATAGTTGTATGAAGTATGTATGAAGTTCATATGCATTATATAAATATGATAATATGTGCAAAGTGAGACTTAGATAAATGTTTAGAACATGAATCCTTTCAAACAAAAATTATACTAAGTTAGTAAGGGGCGCTAGGCGTCCTTTCCCTCCACTAAACTTAATATAATTAAGATTTAAACCTAGTATATGACATCTTCCCAGTAAGTGAGGGTCATATATCAAGATTTAATTCTGAAATTTTATTAAGTGCATTAGATGTCTTAATCGAAACATATTTCACCCCAAATATCATTAAAGGGTTGTAAGGTGAAATTCAAATGTTAGATTATGAGGAGTTAGTGAGAACGAACTTAGATATTCCATAAGCCTATAAATCGTTAAAGTGTTGCGGTATTGGTGGATTATAGGAGGAAGAAGATTGGACCATCTATTGGATAGATTGATGTTGGACATCACTTTAGTTAAGTAATGGACCAAATATCATTAAAGGGTTGCCATCCATTACATTAATTAAAGAACTCAATCCTCACTACGAAGTAATAAACAACGATCACTTCCATTTTTCACAGTGGGAGTGTAAATCTCGAAAAATGTAGTGGGAGCCAAGTTATAAGTTGAAGTCCTTGATTTTAAACTTGGTTTTAGTTTAAGTTACAAATGTCTAATATGGTCTGGTTTATTTTTTGCAGTTATTTGAATTATCTCTCTCAAAACAAAAATCACTATCAACCCACTTTCCGTTTTACTCAAAAAGAACATCCTTACCGGACCCAACTAAGTGGATTTGCTAAGGAACTTGAGAATTGTCCTCAACATGGAGTCTTTGGGGTACGTGTTGGACACGGACATCCCTGCTCCTCCTTCCAGGACACGTGCCAACGGGGAAGAAGTCCAAGCTCATGAAAAATGGGTAAAGGACGACGTCTGAGTGCGTGGGTACATTCTTGGCTCGATGACAAACGAGCTTCAAAGGTCCCATGAGAAGATGACCACTGCGAGGGCTATCTTGGCACACTTGGTCGAGCTCTATGGTGAGCACAGTCGTAATCTAAAGAGCTCTTCGGGGCCAAAATGAGAGAAGGTGAAAAAGTTGGGGATCATGTCCTCAAGATGATCTCGAGGATCGAAAGATTGGAGGCTCTCAATTTTACAATGAACCCACAACTTCAAATTGATCTCATTTTGCAGTCTCTTCTTGATTCTTTTTCCCAATTTGTCACGAACTTCAATTGCAACGAGATTGAATGCAACTTAGCTGGGCTAATGAACAAATTGAACACTGCACAATCTCAATTCAAGCCCAAGGGAAAAGAAACTGCATTGGTTATCTCTTCTGGGCCCAAAAAGGCTAAGAACAAGAAGAAGAAAAACAAAAGACAGAGTGTTGAGCTTGGAACTCAGTGTGGTGTCAATAAGGGAAAAGGGAAAGCTCTGGGAATTGCAAGCGTAGGGGCCACAGAAGACCGATAGATGCCTACACTGCAGTGAGCTAGGCCACTGGAGAAGGAACTGTCCAAACATGGGCCCAGACGCACAAGGTATGGAACTTTATGTTCATGAAACTTATTGTTCTAAGACGGATAGATGCCTACACTGCGGTGAGCTAGGCCACTGGAGAAAAAACTTATTTTTTCTACGTCTTGGATTCTTGATTCTGGAGCTAGTGCTCACATTTGTTATATGAATCAGGATCTGGTGCGAGGAAGGAAGCTGGACAGTGATGAGGAGAAGATCAGAGTAGGCAGTGGGCAAAGCATCGCAGCTATCGAAATTGATCTACCTCATTACTTTTAAATTCTGGACATTTACTATTTCTGGATAATATTTTAGTTTTGCCCAATGGACTTAAAAACATTGTTTCAATTCCCGTTTTAGTTAAGCATGGATATACTTTCCGTTTTATTAATGAACATTGCAATATTTATTATGTAATAAATTAGTGGGCTATGCCTCTTTAATAAAGGGTTTGTATTACCTTAATGTCCCGAACGAGTGTTCTGTAAATAATATACAAAGGAGACGTAGCAGGCACGGAATTAACCAAAGATTGATCTGACATCTTAGACTAGGCCATGCCGGCGAACACAAAGTTCACAAAATGGAGAAAGATGGACTAATTGGTCCATTGGGATTGGATCCCTATCCTACTTGTGAATCTTGTCTCAAAGGCAAGATGGCTAGATGCTCCTTCACAGGGACTTTTGAAAGAGCCTCACAAATCTTAGGTTTAGTGCATACTGATGTTTGTGAACCATTTGGAGAAATGACTTGTGGAGGTTTCCTTTACTTCATCACATTCACTGATGACCATTCAAGATATGGTTTAGTGTACCTGATGAAGCATAAGTCTGAATCCATTGAAAATTTCAAGAAATTCAAGGCTTTAGTGGAAAATCAAACTGGTCAACATATAAAAACTCTTCGATGTGATCGAGGAGGAGAACATATGACCGACGAGTTTGATGTATACCTTAGAGATAATGGTATATTATTACAGCTCACACCTCCAACGACACCACAGTTGAATGGAGTAGCAGAGCGAAGGAATTGAACCTTGTTGGACATGGTTCAATCTATGCTCAACTACATTGACTTACCCATTTCACTGTGGGGTCATGCGCTGCTTACAGTTGTACACATTTTAAATAGATGTCCATCCAAGTCCGTTCCTAAGACTCCATATGAAATATGGAGAAATAGGAAACCAAGTCTTAATCACATTAAGATTTGGGGATGTCCTTCTTGTGTCAAGAAGACTAAAGTAGACAAGTTGGAGGCTAGATCTTTGACAGGGCGTTTCGTTGGTTATCTTAAGGATTCCATGGGATACTTCTTTTACTTGCATTATGATCAGAGGATCATTATAGCTTTACAAGCCCACTTTCTTGAAGATGAGTACATTCAAGAAGGAGGAGCAGGTAATAAGATTGTTCTAGAAGAACAAAATGAGACTCCACTGGATACATCTATATAAGAAGTGAGAACCGAACCTTCTTTAACACATCCACAATCGCGAAGATCAAGTAGGGTACCTCAACCGCCTGAGAGGTATGGATATCTATTACAGAGGGAGTTGAGTCTCCATTCTGTAATGGAGGAAGGTCATGTAGATGATCCCTCCACTTATGATCAAGCGATGGTGGATGTGGTTGCTACAAGATGGCATGAAGCTATGCAAACTGAGATCGATTCGATGCATTCAAACCAAGTTTGGAAACTTGTGGATCGGCCTGATCGGGTAAAACCAATTGGGTTCAAATTTATTTACAAGAGAAAGATTGGTGTTGATGGCAAGGTTGACACCTACAAAGCCAGGCTAGTGGCGAGAGAGTATAGTAAAAAAGAAGGAATTGACTACCAAGAAACCTTTTCGCCAGTGGCTATGATCAAATCAATAAGGATTCTACTTGCAATAACAACTTACCTAGACTATGAAATATGACAAATGGATGTCTAAACTGCTTTTCTAAATGAATTCCTAGAGGAGGATATCTATATGGAACTGCCTAAAGATTTTGTATTCGAGAGTGATATTCATAAGGTGTGTAAGCTTGAGAGATCCATTTATGGACTCAAGCAAGCGTCTCGTAGCTGGAATCTACGCTTTGATGAGGCAGTCAAAGGATTTGACTTCATCAACAACGAAGATGAGCCATGTGTTTACAAGAAGGTTAGTGGGAGCAAGATAACATTCCTTGTGTTATATGTAGATGACATATTACTCATAGGGAATGATATATGAATGCTCACCACTGTTAAGAAGTGGCTTTCGAGTACTTTCTCCATGAAAGACTTAGGAGAGGTAACTTATATTCAAGGGATTCGAATGTACAGAGATCGAACAAATAGAATTATAGGGCTCTCTCAAGCCCTTTACTTAGAAAAGGTCCTAAAGATATATAGGATGGAGGATTCTAAGAAAAGGTTCATACCAATTAGGCATGGGGTACATCTCTAGAAATCTATATGTCCTCAAAGTGAGGAAGATAGAAAATAGATAGGCACTGTACCCTATGCATCTGCAGTGGGTAGCCTGATGTACGCAATGATGTGTACTAGACCTGACATAGCTTATTCAGTAAGCGTTGTTAGTCGATTTCAAGCAAACCCTAGTAAGGAACATTGGATAGCTGTGAAAAATATCCTAAAGTATCTGAAGAGAACTAAGGATATGATTCTCATCCATGGGAGTGGTAACCTGAGAGTGGACGGGTACACTGACTCCGACTTGCAATTAGATGTCGATGACCGAAAATCCACCTTAGGATTTGTATTCACCCTCAATGGTGGAGCGGTAACTTGAAAAAGTTCTAAGAAAAGCACGACCGTAGCCTCCACAACAAAGGCTGAATACATAGCTGCCTCAAGAGGTTGTTTGGCTTAGAAAGTTTATAGGAGAACTTCAAGTGGTTCCAAGCATAGAGCTCTCGTTGCCACTTATTGTGACAACACTGGAGCAATAGTGCAGACAAAGGAACCTAGGTCTCACAAGAAGTCCAAACACATTGAGAGGTGATATCACATCATAAGAGAGATTGTTGCAAGAGTAAGAATATCTGTTTAGAAAATAGCCTCAGCCGACAATGTCGCTGACCCATTGACCAAGTCATTGACACAGACGGTGCTAGAAAAACATCTAGAAAAGATGGGTATTAAATACCATTGCAAATGACATTGAGTGCAAGTGGGAGATTGCTAGTGTATATGTCCTTAAATGCCACAAAGAGGATAGATTTATAGGGCATTGATTTATAACTAAACAATATTATTATAATATAAGGCATTTCTTGTTGTTTTCTTATAGACATTTGTAAGGTTTTAGTAAACAACGTAAAGTCTTTGATAATAAGGTGAACCTTCTACTCCCTATGGGATAGGGAGAATGACACTAGGAGAGTTTGATCCTTATTGTCTAAAATTGATTCGCAAGTCGAAGAAAATATTGACTGGACCTCAATACTAGATAAAGACTTGTATGATATATGTTTTGACAGGGAAAGTACAAGTCGAACACTATGGCGATGGTAGTGGGAACTTAAGTCATAGACACCTCAGTTAGACTGATGTGTTTGAACACGGCTCGCATCAGTTTTGTCACATGGAATATCACTCACTGACAGTCAATGACAAAACTAATAAGTTATGATAGGTACACGTGAACCTTAGACCTGAGTTGTGATAGGTACTCATGTTGAAGATGTACTTGTGACATCAAGTCTGTCATTAGAGTAGTTAGATCCAATTCATCCGTTGGTGGGGTCAACCTCGAAGTGCGGCTTGATGGGCAAGTAGCAGTCTTAACTGATTAGCAAAATGGGATTTATTCTCTCATAAGTAGATGAGCTAAATATCCTATGCAGTCATGAATGAATGAGGTCAAAAGACTTTGGCCAAAGCATAAAAAATATTCTTGTTAGACATGAAAGTATACTCAATGACCTCGATTCATTATGAGCTAAGCATATGGTCAAGTTCAGTGAGTTTGACTAAACCATGACTCTCACTTGACTGGGATATGTGAATAAAATGTTTATACTCGTACGATATTCACAGCGTAAAGGTTTGGAATGATCCTATTCATTCGTTCTCAATTGGGATACGATGTGGGCCACGTGACTGGTTAGGTGTTACCCACATCCTTTTGGTTTCCTCCCAATTGCCTTTTGAGACGAACCTAAAGAGCCACGCTTAAAGGAATTGCAAAAGAAAAAATCATGGAATTGACTTGAGAGAATTTTCGGTATTGAATATCGTAATTAATTAATTAATCATTAGATGATTTTATTAATTAATTAAGTTAATGTGTTAATTGATTTCTTTAGGAAAATTAATTATAGAGTTAACATTGATTTAATTAATTATTCGATTAATTTATTTATTGGATAAATATTTTTAATTAAATAAATAAATTAAAATTGGACTAAGCCCGAAGGCTTTAAAACGCCTAAGATATGGACAACCATAATGACTAGTTGCCTAGGGTTATTATTTTCTAGTGTAGTATAAATATACTACTTAGTAAAAATAATAACAAGCCTCCATTCATTACTTTCTCTCCAAGTCAAAAAGTCTTCCAATCTATCTCTTTTCCTCTAGCCAATTTCAAGGAGCAAGGAGAAGAGGATTTTTCGCTTTGATTCTGGAGTGGTGATTTAGACAGTAACACATTTGCTGTTCAGAGAAGGATCGCAAAAGGTGGTTCAGAATTCAACATACTAGAAGAAAGATACATGAATTCTTATCACGATTTGAATATGCGAAATCGAGATGAACCACGTGGGATTATTTATTTTCCGCTGCGTTTTATTGCTAAAAACCCAACAGGCCATTGCCAAACCACGTAAATTCTTGTGTCATTAATCTTTATGTTCTTATTTCGTGAATTGGCGTAACAAACCTTGATATTAGGTGCTTGAATTGTTATTGCTACATCGTTAGAAACATTCTAAGTTGTATTGTTTGTTAAGAATAATAAAAGTTGTGTGATAAGTGCTATTTCATCCAGCACTTTATGTAATAGAGTAGCATCTTTAGTTTGTCTTTAATATAGCCGTTAGTCTTTCTGTTGAAGCTATAAATAGGGTTTAGGGTTTAGTTAGTTTTTCCCTCTTTTATATCTTTCCATTCTTGTATCCTTCAATTTACTCTCCAGATATAATCTTCTATTCAGTAATACAAGTGATTATTCTTCCTGTTATTTTCTTCTTTTAACATGGCACCAGAGCCAAAATTATCACAAATTTCTCAGACAAACAATTTCCATATTTATATTCATTGATCATTGATTCATCATTATCCTTCATTTTTCAATTGCAATCCTTTTCTTTGGAGTTTTTCTGCTTCCGCAAAGTTTTGCGCATTCATCATTCATCATCATCTCTAATTCAGTACGTCTCAATCAGAATTGACATCCAAGACTGAGACAAAATCTATAGCATCAAATATTAATTTTCAATATCCGATGTATGTTCATCCGTCGGACAAGCCTAGTCTTGATCTTGTAACTGAAATATTGAGAGGTTCTGATAAATACAAAGTTTGGAGCTGAGAGATGCTGGTAGCTTTGAAGGCGACGAATAAAATAGGTTTCTTCAATGGAGCTTGTAAGCAGCCAGGTGAATATTCTCTTCTTTTGCCGCACTGAAAAAGGTGTAATGCATTGGTAAAGTCTTGAATTCATAGATCTATTTCACGTGATTTGATTCATGGAATTGTTTACACTGATTCTGCATTTATGATCTGGAAAGACTTAAAGGAGCGATTTGATCGTGTCAATGGTGCTAGATTATATTCTTTATATAGACAAATTAACACTATCACTTAAGGCACCAATAGTGTTACTGAATACTATTCAAAGATTAGAAGTCTTTGGGATGAATATGAGGGTTTAATTCCTTCTCTTTCTATTGAAATCTCAAAGGGATATGTTGATTTTTGTACACAATTAAAGATGATGCAGTTTTTGATGGGGCTAAACAAGTGTTATAAGAATGTGAAATCTCAATTCCTAATGATGTCTCCTCTTCCAAGTTATAATCAAGTATATTCAATCATCAATAATAAGGAAGCACTAAGAGGTCTTAATACTCAGAACACTATGGTTGATAATTCTATTGCCTTTATGTCAAATTCACAAGGTCCAATCACTAGTATAGCTGCTGTTAGTTGTGATCATTGTCACCTCCCTGGCCACACTATAGATAAGTGTTTTAAACTGGTTGGTTATCCATCTAATTGGGGCAGAAGAGGTGGTAGAAGGGGAGGAGGAAGAGGTAATAATAATGGAAGGTTTTTTAGTGGAAATCAAGTTAATTTTGCTACCGGACTACGAGACATCATGTCTACAGGGGCAAATCAGCAACATGAAGATATAAATAGCAATACTCTTGCTCAGAATTCAATGTTTACTACTCAGCAATATCAACAGCTTCTCTAGATGATTGGAAATGCTAATTCTAAAGCTAACACTACCACTTCCATTTCTAATTCCTCACTGGCCACTTGTGCAGGTATATTACCTCATTCTTCTAATTTTTTAGATACATATGATATAGAAAGCTGGATTATAGATACAGGGACAAATCAGCATATGTTAGGAAATCATAAGATGATTAATGGTAGTTTTAACCCTTGCATATCAAGTAATATTGTTAAATTGCCTAATGGTATCTTTAGTAATGTCACTCATGTTGGTAAGATTCCTTTGGGAACAGACTTATATCTAAAAGAAGTACTCTATGTACCAGACTTTAAACACAACTTATTATCTGTTTCTAGGCTAACCATTGAGAATGGTATTTTTGTGAGCTTCTATCCTCATTTTGGTCTTACACAAGGCATTTGGAATGACAAGATAAAGGGGATTGGTAGATTAAAGAATGGTCTATAGTACTTGCAACAAATTCCCCCATGATTCTTCTGTCCATTCTTTTGATCTTTTTGATTCTACATGTAATAGTGTTTCTAGCAATAGGGTTGTTGATACTGCTATGATAAATAAAGCCAACTTGTGGCACAGGAGAGGATCATATTTCTTTTAGTATATTCAAATCTTTTCTAGAGTTAGACATTAAGATTGAGAAAGACCAGTTGTGTTGTGACATTTGTTCTTTAACCAAACATTCTAGATCTGTTTTTCCTCAAAGAAATGATGTTATTGCTTCTATATTTGATCTTATACAAATTGATGTGTGGGGTCCCTATAGAGAACATACATATAATCAGGAGAGTTATTTCTTGACTATTGTGCATGACTATTCAAGGTATACTTGGGCTTTTCTAATAAAATATAAATATGATGTTTTGGAAATTTTGAGGAAATTTTTGATATATTTTGATACTCAATATTCCACTAAAGTTCAGGTTGTTAGATCTGAAAATGCATGGGAGTTTTTAGTCATGAATGTAATCACTTATTTGACTCTTTGAAGATTATTCATCAAAGCTCTTGTTACACACCACAACAAAATGGTGTAGTGAAGAGAAAACATGGACACATCTTGGATATAGCAAGATCTTTGAAACTTCTTTCACATGTCCCTATGAAATATTGGGGAGATCGTATTCTTATTGCTGTATACATTATCGATAGAACACCAACACCAATTCTAAAAGGGAAAACACTTTTACAAGTTTTGAATGGAAAATCTCCCGTTTATTCTCATTTAAGAGCTTTTAGTTGTTTATGTTTTGCTAAGATTATGAATCAGCACTATAAATTTCAGCATAGGTCAAAACCTTGTGTGTTCATGGGATATGCAACTGCACAGAAGGTTTACAAACTTTTGGATTTAAATACTAACAGTTTTCTGTTTTCCAGAGATGTTATTTTTCATGAACAGGTGTTTCCTTTTGCTCTTTCTAGTAATGATCATTCTAGACATGTTTTTCCAGTTCATGATACAAGATTATATTATGATGAATTGGTTCTTCCTTATACCTCTTCAGGTAATCATCCTGCAGGTCATGTGTATGGCATGAATGATTATAATAATGATATTCCTGTTTCTTCTCCTATGATATCTCATAATTCTAATCCTCATGTTAATCATGATCATCAACATAATCTTAGGAGATCTGAAAGAGTCACTAAACCTCCTTATTGGTCTAACGACTATGTTTCTCCTTTTATTTATGATGATGATTCTAATGTGGCAAGTCTCAGTCTAATTCCTATATCTAGTTATGTGCAATATAATAAGATTAGCTCTAAGCACAGGAATTTTCTCTCTGTCTTGTCTAGCATTCCTATACCTAAAGATTTCAATGAAGCTATAAAAGATAAAAACTGGCAGAAGGTTATGGAGACTGAAATTGCAGCCTTAGAATTGAATAAAACATGGGATATCATGGACTTACCACCTCATAAGAAACCTATGGTTGTTAAGTGGGTATATAATGTGAAGTATAAATTAGATGGATCAATAGAAAGATATAAAGCAAGATTGGTTGCTAAAAGTTATACACAATTAGAGGGGATTGATTGCACTGAAACTTTCTCACGTGCTGCAAAATATGTTACTGTTAGGTTGATTATTTCTATTGCATCTATGAATCACTGGCCAATTTGGCAAATGGATGTGACAAATGCCTTCTTTTAAGGAGATTTATATGAGAAAGTATATATGACTGTTCCTCAGGGATTCAACATTACACGTAAACATGATGAACCTCAGGTATATAACCTCTTAAAATATTTGTATGGTTTGAAACAAGATTCTAGGCAGTGGAATCATAAATTCACTGTTGCTATGAGTGATCATGGTTTTGAACAATCTAAAAAGGATTATTCCTTGTTTATAAAATCAAGGAAGAGCAGTTTGGTGTTTTTACTTGTGTATGTAGGTGATATTCTTATTACTGGGAATGATTCTAGCTTATTGATGAGTGTAAATCCTATTTGAATAATACTTTTCATATGAAAGATTTAGGAAAATTTAAATTTTTTCTTGGTATTGAAATTGCCAGATCAGAAAAGGTATTGTAATGAATTAAAGAAAATATACTCTAGAACTTTTAAGTGATACATGTATGCTTGGTTGTAAGCCTTTAAATACTCCAATAGAGCAGAATGTTAAATACACCAATGTGGTTATGGATGATAAGGATCCTGTTATTGAGAATATTATAGAATACCAAAAGGTTGTTGAGAAATTGATTTATTTTATTTGTTATGCAGTATAGGTTCTTAGCCAATTCATGCATAGCCCAAAGAAATCTCATCTTGATTCCATGTATAGAGTGTTAAGATATCTAAAAGGTAAACCAGGCCTTGGTTTATTAATGTCTTCATCTACTAACATTGAATTACATGCCTTTTGTGATTCAGATTGGGCCTCTTGTCCAATGACAAGAAAGTCATTAACTGGTTATGTTGTGAAATTGGGCTCTTCTTTGGTTTCTTGGAAAGTGAAGAAGCAAAATACAGTGTCAAGGAGTTCTGCAGAAGCTGAGTATAGAGCACTAGGGACTGTTGCTTGTAAGATTATTTGGTTGCTTATTATCCTTAAAGATTTGAAGATTGAAATTCAATTGCCAGTACAAGTTCACAATGATAGCAATCTGTTATCTAGTTAGATGTCAACCCTGTTTATCATGAAAGATCCAAACATATAAAGGTGGACTGCCACTTTATCAGGAAAAAATTCAGCAAGGATTGATCAAAACAGTTTTTATTCCTTCCAAGGATCAACCAGCTGATTTATTGACTAAAGCTTTAAGTAAAGATCAGTTTATTTTTCTTCTTAGCAAACTCGGTGTTCACAATCTCTTTGAACCACAAGTTTGAGGGGGAGTGTTAAGAACAATAAAAGTTGTGTGAGAAGTGCTATTTCATCTAGCACTTTATGTAATAGAGTAGCACCTTTAGTTTGTCTTTAATATAGCCGTTAGTCTTTCTGTTTAAGCTATAAATAGAGTTTAGTTAGTTTTTCCTTCTTTTGTGTCTTTCCATTCTTGTATCCTTCAATTTACTCTCCAGATGTAATCTTCCTTTCAGTAATGCAAGTAAATATTCTTCCTGTTATCTTTTCTTTTAACATTGTTCTTGACATTGTAAACTGTTTATTGAATGAAATAAATGCCCGTTATTCCCTAAAAAAAATAGCAAAAAATAAAATAAAATAGTTTGGTGTAACATTTGTTTGGTTGGCTTTAAAATAATTAATATAAAAGAATATTATACTTATATTTTTCTTTGAGATTTGAGATATAAACGTGCAATTCGGTTATTTAGAAATTAATGTCATTAAAACAAGTGGATCACACAACTAATTTTTTAATTAATAATGCTAGCTACTTAAGGGGACAAATTAAAATTACTTTTTAATAAGCTTAAGCATGAAGCGACAACAAGCACAACTGTACGTGCAGCCTGCAGGCAGATATTAATTATTAAGTAATTTTGTTTATTGTAAAATTGTTTGAATGTGTGAAAATGATGAAACTTGCGCTTTTGAACTACTAGTTTCTTATACTAAGCACAAAAAAAAAAAAAAAAAAAAACTAGTAGTTTCTTATGGGACATTTAGCCAAATAGCCCCTTTTTTAAATTCTATTAAGGTAGTAGCACCTCCTTCTTCTAACTATTTTCTTTAATTGCACATGGGTCCAGTAACTTATGGAGACATTTAACTGTAGTCCTCTTAAAATAAATCTTTACAAAAGCAACATAACTTCATAAAATAAGAACAATGCTACCAAATTTTTATCATTTAGCGAGTGAAGCATTCTATTTTTAAATTTTCATGTAAGAGGGTTGCTTCGTAAATCCGGTTGCTTCATCAACAAAGACTTTTGTTGGATCTGGAGTAAAGTATTTATCATACCCTTTTGAAATTTTAAAATATAGTCTCAACTTATTTAATAATTTAAACTCAGAAACACTGCTTTGATACCAGATTGCTTGCATGCTGGGGGAAATTATCCCGCACATTTTGTCTCCGGGCTGGTATACACCGAGAAGGTAAACAAAATCTTGCCAAAGCAGTATCAAAGATTATTGAAAACAAGAATTTGTACAGCGAAAACATATTTTTGGGACGATGAAAGGGCAGAAGGTTACTACAGTTCATCATCACTTTTTATTTTTTATTTGGTTTTTGAGCATTTTTAATGTTTTTGTGTTTTTTGAGTATGAGAGAATTATTACATTCTTAAATAGTAAGGGAATCCCGTCCCTAGGGGTAAACTACTCGCTATGCATACTAATAAAGCATAAAAACTTACAAGAATTTTTTGCACACAAAGTAGTTATTTTATTACAGAGAAAAGTTGAGAGACTCTTCAGCAACCAAGAAGTGTGGGTTGGAGAGTATTAAGGTGCAAGTCCACAATATGAGAGGTGAGGTCCTTATATAGGCCTTAGATTTGAAATACAATACAACAAAATGAAAGAAAATTTTTACATCTGAAACAGATTGCGGGTAAAGCTATACAAAGCCTGCAATTATTGTAGAAGTGGACAAACAGTGGCCTATTAAAGAAATGCCACAAGTGGCAAAAATGAACAGTGAAAATGTACAGGAATCATGCATTATTGAAGCTGGTTGTCTGAGTGTTACTGCATCTTTTTTTTTCTGATATCTGAATTATTGTCCTGGTAAAATTGGTGAATTTATTGCCTTTTTCTGGAATTCAATGCTTTTGTCCTGATATTGAAGTATTGCTCCTCTATTTTGACTGAAGCTTTGTCTTCTAGTACGTATCTCGGCTGGTTCCTTCTAGATCTGGATTATACTTGGATTGATATTCCAAGTTTGTTAGAGCTTTCTTTCCTAGTGTTGTAATCCTGTAATGGCATCTGACCCTTGCTGGAATAAAAATACTCTGATGAGGTGCTTGGAAAATGAGCTAGAAATTGTTGGAATATAATTCCCCTTGTGTATTATTTCATAGAATACCAATATATATAATGTCTTACAAAAGAGAAATAAGGAAATAAGCGACCTAGCTAAAATAAACAAGAATAATAACAATATATTTTAACACGCCCCCGCAGTCGAAACGGGAGGTTTCTGAACCGTGAGACTGGACTTGAATTCCAAAAACAGAGCCGATGGAAGACCTTTGGTAAACACATCCGCAAACTGACGAGAAGGTGGTACATGCAAAACTCGAACATGACCCATAGTAACCTTTTCAAGTACAAAATGCAAATCTAATTCAATATGTTTGGTGCGATGATGCTGTACCAGATTAGTGGAAAGGTAAACAGAGCTTAGGTTGTCACAAAAAACGAGAGTAGCAGACAAAAGAGGACAGTGAAGTTCAACTAGTAAGTTTCGAAGCCAACAAGCTTCAACAACGGCATTGGCAACACCACGATATTCTGCTTCAGCACTTGAGCGAGAAACTACAAGTTGACGTTTAGAAGACCAAGAAAGAAGATTGTCACCTAAATAGATACAGAAACCAGAGGTTGATCGATGAGTGTCAGGACAACCGGCCCAGTCAGCATTAGAGTAGGCTACAAGTTGATTAAGAAGAGACGGACGAATGACTAAACCCTCAGATAAAGTACCCTTAAGATAACGAAGAATACGTTTGAGGGCGTTAAAGTGAGGTTCACGAGGATCATGCATGAACAGACAAATTTGTTGAACTGCATAGGTAATGTCGGGACGAGTAAAGGTGAGATATTGAAGGGCTCCAGCTAGACTATGGTACAAAGTAGGATCAGATACTGGGGAGCCAAAAGACAGAGAGAGCTTAGAAGTCGTGTCAACGGGAATAGAAACGGGATTGCAGGAAGACATGCCAGCACGATCAATGATTTTGTGTGCAAATTTGGCTTTAGAAAGAAACAGACTAGAAGAGGACCTAGAGACTGAAATACCTAAAAAATAATGGAGAGGACCAAGATCAGTCATAGAAAATTCGGCAGATAGGCTAGCCGTGATGGAAGAGAGAAAAGAGGGAGAAGAGACTGTGAGGACGATGTCATCGACATAGAACAAAAGATAGGCAGTGTGAGAAACCGTGTGGAGGATAAAGAGAGAGGCATCAGCGCAACTACGAACAAAACCGAGGGTGGAAAGAAAAGAAGCGAGTCGGTTATGCCAAGCACGTGGAGCCTGTTTGAGACCATAGAGTGCCTTCTTGAGATGACAGACATGAGTAGGATGAGTGGAGTCGAGAAAGCCAGGTGGTTGTTTCATGTAAACCGTTTCGGTGAGATGGCCATGAAGAAAGGCATTTATAACATCAAATTTATGAATGGGCCAAGAACGAGAGGTGGCTATGGCTAGGACGGTGAGTATAGTAGCGGGCTTGACGACAGGGCTAAATGTATCATTATAGTCTATACCCGGGTATTGGGTAAATCCCTGAGAGACAAGACGAGCTTTATAACGTTCAAGAGAGCCGTCGAAGTGAAGCTTGTGACGAAAGATCCATTTGGAACCAATGAGATTTACAGTGGAAGGGCATGGAACGAGCTTCCAAGTGTCATTAGAGTGGAGAGCTGAAAGCTCAGCCATCATGGCATCTCTCCAATGGGGATCGCGAATGGCTTGAACATGCGAGCGAGGAAGAGGGGAAATAGCCGAAGAAGAGGAGGCAGATAGATTTAGAAGAGTTTTAGGTTTGCAAATTCCATCTTTGGAGCGAGTGATCATCGGATGAGTAGGCGGAGGAGGAGTAGGCGTATTCAAGGGAATAGAAGAAGGAGTGAAACCCGGAGGTGGGCCAAGAGAAGCGAGGAAAGACGAGGAAGAAGCAATAGGAATAGCTATAACGGACGGGGTTGGTGGGGTTGCTAAGGATGGGGAAGAGTTAGCGTGATGAATGAGAGGAGAGAGATCATTGTCAGAAGAAGTAGAATCAAAAAGAGAAGAGACAGCGGGAGGATTGTAGGAAAGAAAAGGGAAAATATTTTCATCGAACCGTACGTGGCGGGAGATGATGATTTTGTTTGTGGTGAGATCGAGACAACGATAACCCTTATGATGAGGAGGATAGCCGAGAAACAAGCAAGGAGTGGAACGAGGGGCGAGCTTGTGGGGGGCAGTAGAGGAAATGTTAGGGTAGCATAAGCAGCCGAAGACTCGTAAGTGATCATAAGAAGGAGAAGTATTCTAAAGAACCTCAAACGGAGTGCGAAGAGATAAAGTGGTAGTCAGGAGGAGATTGAGGAGGTGAGTTGCCATATTGAGAGCCTCGACCCAAAAGGAAGGGGAGAGCTGAGCCTGAAACAATAGTGTTCGAATGATATTGTTCACAGATTGTATTGTTCTTTTCGCTTTACCATTTTGTTGAGAAGTATGCGAACAAGAAAAAAGAAAATTTATGCCATGTTTAGTAAAAAAAATCATGAAAATTTTGGTTATCAAATTCGCCACCATGGTCACATTGAAAGTTGCAAATAGTGGAATTAAATTGGGTTTTAACAAAAGACGAAAAACGTTGAAAGATTGCAAACACATCGGATTTTTCGGCGTAGAGGTCCACAAAATGAGTTGCCACATCGGATTGCAAACCCAAACAAAATGAGAATAATCATCTAGAAAAATTATATAATAACGAAAACCATTAAAACTGGAAACGGTAGAGGTCCACAAATCTGAATGAACAATATCAAATAAACAACTACTAGTAGAGTTTGAAACAGAAAAAGATAAGCGCTTGTGTTTCCTAAGCTAACAAGCATAGCAAAGTGTACTCGAACTAGAGTCATTACAAGAAATAAACTTCCTAGAATAGAGAAATCTAAAAATAAAGCTGCCCGGGTGACCAAGACGATGATGCCAGACGTCGGGGGAGACATGAAGAAGAGCTTAACATGAGGAGGCGGGAACAGAGGTGGGACGGACTGGATACAAATCGCCCGCGCTATCACTCCGGAAAATTAAATCGCCAGACCTAAGATCCTTCATAGAAAAACCAGACGAGTCAAACTCAATTGAACAGTGATTATCACGTGTGAGCTGACGTACAAAAATAAGGTTTTTGATAAGACCAGACGAAACAAGAATATTTTGAAGATGTAAAGGACGAGAGGAGGAAGGGAAAGATTAAGAACCAAGAGAATGCACCGGAATAGCATCACCATTACCAACAACAATGGATTTAGATAAAGCACAAGGTACAACATTATAAAGGTTACCTGGGTTAGGGGACGTGTGGGATGTCGCCCCGGTGTCCATGTACCAATCATCGTCAGGCTGCTGAAGTGTCATAGTCTGAAAGAGAGATGACATATCCGTGGTCGGCTGAGGTGATGGAGAAAAAGACGACGCAGACTGAGGTGAAGGGATGGCCAAGGGTGCGTGGCCATAGAGAGCAGGGCTAGGGCTAGGCAGTAACCCGAGCTGAGTAGAGGGAGGCAATGGCACAATCCATGGGGAAGTCTGTGGATGTTGTTGAGCTGAAAATGAAGTGGTTAGGGACCCAGTAGGCGGCTGGAAAGGTCCAAGAAGATGAGGCCCAGACGGGGTGTGCTGGTCATACTGTAGAGTGATCCTAGAGGTGGGATAAAGTGTAGGAGGCCGAGGGGGGTTGGATGGAAACCCCGAGGATGGACCGTAAGGTTGACCTCCTCCACGACCCGAATTCCTTCCCTGATTTTTACCTTTGTTTCGATTTGTATTGCGACTCGGGGCAGATTGAGTATAGAGGTCCGTGTTTGGAGTGGTATTGGGGAGGGGTTGATGAAATTGGTTTTCACGTGTTTCATGGATGAGGAGAAGGTTTCGAACATCAGTAAAAGAGGGCAATGGTTTGATGGTGGTGATGATAGTGACTAGGGGAAGGTAGGACTCAGGTAATCCTTGTAGGAGTTGAAGAATGAAATCTGTGTCCGACACAGGTACATCTAAATCAACTAAAGAATCAGCATGGATTTCATTTCTTGGCAATATTGGGAGATAGTAAGAGGACCTTTTTAAAAATTGCGATACCGTTCATTTATTTGCATGGAACGAGTTGGCTTATTATTACGAAAACTGTCCTCAATGGTAAACCAAACTTCACAAGCAGTGGCTGATTCAAGGTTTAAATTTTTCAAGAGCTTGATTTCGACAGTTGAGTAAAACCAGCGTTTAATCATAGAATTGAGGGCAAACCAATCATGATCATTAGAATCTTTAGGTTTCGATGTACCAGTGAGGTGATCAATAACATAAAAACTACGACAAACATCGAGAAACATACCCCTCCATAGTTTATAGTTGGAGTCTTGATCAGACAATTTGAACCAAAAGATTGAAAAACATTACCGGCATGCAACGCCGGATGAAGAGGGCGAGGGCGAGGGTGAGGGATATCGGTGGGGGTTAGGGGCTGTTTGGGTAGGTTTAATGAGGGACACGTTGGGGTTTGACATGGGAGGGTCGCAATACAAACTGAAAACGCAGAAATAAAGATGAAAAAACCGAGAAGAGAATTACCTGAACCGAGGAAAAAGGAAAAACCAACGGCGAGGAGGCTGTATGGTGAAGAAACTGGCGTCGAGGGGAAGAACGATGACTTGAGAGGGGTGAGGAGGGACAGCCAGCAGAGGAGCGCGACGGTGGCGCAGCGCGGCGGAGGAGGCTGCTGGCAGCAGCAGCGGGTGGGAGGTTGCCGTGAAAAAATTTCTAGGGTTTTTGGAGAACAAGGCTTGATACCATGTTGGAATATAATTCCCCTTGTGTATTATTTCATAGAATGCCAATATATATAATGTCTTACAAAAGAGAAATAAGGAAATAAGAGACCTAGCTAAAATAAACAAGAATAATAACAATATATTTTAACAGAAATCTGGTGATAAATCTAAAGATGGTATCATATATTGTTGCTATGTTCTTCTTCTTATTTGTAGAGCTAGCTTGAGTTCGTCTTTGTCAGCTGAGGGATTTATTGCTTCATGGCATAGCCTGAACATTTCCGATTTAGCGGGTTCCCAACTTTCATAATTCTCATTTACAGTTATAAAGGAATGTCCCAATTCTACTCAGGTAGTATCCCAAATTGGAGGTAAAGATGCTACGTCTAAACGAAGATTGAATGCTCCCTGACTTAACGAAAACTTGACCATATCTGATATTTATCGGCCTAAATGTACTACTTGATCTGGATCTGATACATATATTCTGGGGGTATAGCATAAAACCCCCTGTGCTATTTTAAAAATGCTAAAAAAACCCTGTGTTAACGAAATAGGCTAATCACCCCCCCTGTGTTCTTAAAAAGTGTGCAAAAAAGCCAAATTCCATTAAAAAAACAAGCGCATTTTTCATGTTTTTCATCTTTATTGACATGTTCATTTATTATTTATATACTTTCATACTTCATAAATGTAGATAGTGTTAATTCACCTATAAAACACATATTTTTTTCTGTCATTTTAACAAAATTTAACTTTTTTGCACATTTTTTAGGAACACATGAGGGTGATTAGCCTATTTCGTTAACACAGGGTTTTTTTTAGTATTTTCGAAATAACATAGGGGGGTTTTATAAAATTATCCCTATATTTTGGATACAAAACCAAAGTCTAATAGCCATTGTACGCTGATAAAATTATCATCTATCCATCCTTCTCTAAATGTTGATGTTTCAATGTGAATATTAGGCCATGAGAAATACTTGAATGTATAAAATTTTAGTGTTCCTTCCTGGCGAATAGGTTCTCCTTTCCATTGCAATGAATGTGGTCGGTGCTTTATTCCTTCTATTTGCTGATTGACGATGATTTGAGCTACTTTTAGCATTTTTGCATAAAAAAATTCTCCTGCTTTTTGCCAAATTATGGGTTGTATTGCTTCCGGTAATGTTAAAACAGTCTGACATGGATCGAAAAAGGTTTGAACAGATAAAAATTGGAAGCATTTATCCTTAATTTGTTTAGGAGTCTCTCTTTGTTTTGGGCTTAGGTATTTATGCTGGGCTAAAAGGTCCTGATAAAATTTGTTTAGGTTGGTGAACTGTTTGGTTATGGTTTCAAGGTCATTTTCGAGTTGTTCTACATCTGGGCTTATAGGCTGCTTTCCTTTTGAAGGTATTTTGGACTTTGCATTTTCTGCATTGGGCTGTATGAAAAAGTTTGGGCCTAAAAGTCTTCTTGCTGCTGCTGTGGCTTCATGAAATTGCTTGAAAGGTACTAAATAACCATTGGAAATCTTTTGAATGCTTTCTAAAACTATCTGATAATATTCAAAAATTCCTACTAGCTGTCCTCTGATAACAAGATAAACCGCTGCTTCTTCTGTTGGAAATTTTTTGTTTTCTTTCTCGAGATAGTAGCAAAGTGCTTTTAACGCTGATAATTTGCTAGATGGTGAATTGATTTCCCATAATGCATTGAGTAAAATGCTCTGTTCTTCGGTTATATATGGAGTATCTTTTGGAGGTCTGAAAGCATGTCTAATTGGAAGTGCTATTTTGCCAAAGGTTTTAAAAACATTCTGAGTGACTGGATTAAAAAATTGTGTTTCAATTGCAAAGGTTGGTCTATTCTGGATAACTTGTTGAAAGTTAGGCCTGAGAGCTGGTGTTCGGGCTATTTGGTTGTGAGCTGCAGAGGGAGGTATTGTTTTGGTTGTCTTGATTGTTGGAGGCCATGATCTGTGACCCAGAATTAAAGTTAATTGTCTGCTTAATAAATCTGCTATGCTATTGTTTGACCCTTTAATATGTTCAAATTCTACTTTATATTCATTACTTTCTATTGCATTTCTAAAATTTAACCATATTTTATTATTTTGTTTTCTACAATTTTCATTTTTTATAAATCTAACCACAGCTTCACAATATGTTCTAATGGTAAAAGGTTTATTTAAATATAGTCTAAAATGGTCTATTGCTTTAACTATTCCTGCTATTTCGTAATCTAGATTGGTCCAATTATTTCTTGTTTTATTAAAGTTACCACTGGAATAAGCTGCAATCTTTTCTTCACTTTTTGGAGAAAATTTATGAGGTTTACATTTTAATATTGCTCCTCATCCTTCTATAGAGCTATCTACTTCTATTATGACATAATCAATATTTAAAGGTAATTCTAAAGGCTTTAGGTCTTTAACGATTTTCTTAATTTTTCTAACTAGGTTAATATCTTCCTGATTAAAGTGGCTCTGCCTAGACTTTCCTGTTTTCTTATATAATGGTCCAACTAATTTACTAAGTTGAGGAATAAATTTTCTAAAATAATTCAATATTCCTAGGAATGCTTGTATTTGTTTTAAGTTTTCTGGCTTATCAGGGAAATCTAGAATCTTTTGAGCTATATGGGTTGTAATTTAATCTGTCCATTTTTTATTTCCAGACCTAAAAAGCTTATCTTTCTCTTAAAAATTTCCATTTTCCTTGTAGACACTACTATTCTGTTTTCTTCTATTAAATTAAACACTTGTTTTAAATGATCTTGATATTGTTTAATATTTTCCGAAACTACTAAAATGTCATCTATATACTAAACAGAAATCTAAATGTTTAAATATACTATCCATAAATCTTTGAAATATTGCTGGAGCATTTTTTAAACCAAAAGATAGAACATTCCACTCGAAATATCCTTCACTATAACTGAATGTTGTCCATTTTTTGTCTTCTTCTACCATTTTAATCTGATTATATCCGTTTTGTAGATCAAATTTTAAAAATATCATTTTATTTTGTATTAGATTAATTAACTCATCTTTATTAGGTATTATATAAGTATCATCTTTTGTATTATCATTAAGTCTTTTATAATTATAGACTATTCTAGGTTTTTCTCTTTGTATTTCTGCATTCTTTCTTACTATAAAGGCTGTCGATCTATGAGGACTATCATTTCTTCTTATAATACCAATTTCTAACATTTCTTTTATTTGTGTTTTGAATTCCTTTATATCTCCAGACGTATATTCTATAGCTGCTGTTCTTATTACTATATCGGGGTTTAAAATATTTAGTTTAAAGGTATATTTTACTTTATTTATGGTCAAATCATCTCCTATAAATCCTAACATTTTTAACTTGTGCAGAATTCTTTCATTTTTTAGGTTTAGAACTTCTAATCCTTTTCCTATATCTCTAATTTCTTCATCTAATAGGATGTCTAAGGTTTCAGATTCTATATTGTTTTGTTCTAATTTTTTGATAAAATCTAAATCACAACTAACATGTCCACCACGCTTCGGAGTCAAATCTGATTGTTTAATATATCTATTAGTTGAGAATGTATAATTATGTTTGCTAATAGTAATATAATTTTTTCCTACTAATATACTTCCATTTAATGCACAGATAAAATTTAACCCTGAAAGGAATTCTTACCTTGTTATGTCATCTGGTGCTCTAAGTACTTGTCCTAAGGTATATTTGCTACTATAATTTCTTGAAAAATCTTTAAATTGTATTCCTACGTTAATTAATTCTTTTGTTATTTTCATTAATCTATTTTCTGCAGTTCTACTGGTAACAGTGTAACTTAATTGTGTTTCAAATTCTTTTGGTACAAGACTAGAACTAAGCATACTTTTTGTACTTCCTGTATCTAAAATGGTTTTAGTTTCAATATATTTTTCTTGATTATATCATATTCGACAGTCTAAAAATATTAAACTACTAATATAAGGTACTTGTATTTGAGGTTCATACGCTGTATTTTATAAATGGGTTTCTTCTAATTGTTGGCTAAGTTCATCAAGTTCTTCTATAACTACACCTTTTCCTCTAGATTGATTACTGCTTATGTTTTCATTTAATTTTTATTCTATTACTTGTATTTTTAAGTCTAAATTTTCTATTTTATGGCTTAGAACTTCTATCGTTTCTAGTTTTTTACTAGGTTTAGGCGATACATTTGTTTCCATATTATATACGTCTTTAACACAAATAAAACAAATTTCGTCAAAACATATGTTGCACTGATAACTTAAATGCATATCAGGATATAATGTATAAATACTACAGGCTATATTCATAGTTCCCTTTCCATTTATATATTTATGATCACATAAACTATCCATATAAGTGTATTCTATTATATTTGAAATTTCTGGTCCTTCTTCACTTACTATACTATATATACTCTCATTATCATTTTTATTACCGTCTATACTTACTACATTTTCATCTAGTTGTTCTGCTATAGTTGCTCTTTCCATATTCAATTGCCTTTTCGGGCGTCTATTAGCTAAATGTTTAGGATCCCCACAAATATAACAAGTGCATTTCCTATTTGATGGCTTTCTAACATAATTAGGGGGTTTTCTTCCTTGGCTATATTGTCTAAAATTAGATTTTGGTTTATTAGATTTTTTTAATACTTTTCGTTTTGGTTTAAAATAATTTCTTTGTCCATATTGTTGTGAAGTGTATATAATTTTTCTACAAAACTTATAAGATTGTTTTCTAATTTGTTCTCTAATGAATTCTTCTTTACACCATTCTTGAAGTTTAAAGAAAGTATATTGTACTCTAGGTCTTATTCCTAATCCTGTAAGATTACCATTGCTGTTTATCCATTTTTCATGTATTCTTTTTCCTAAATCTTGTGCAATTTTATAAAATACTTATTACATAATTCTTCGTCAAACGCTTTATTCACTTCTGTTATTAATCTTGTAAAATTTTGACTAAAAGGTATAATATATTTCATATCGGTTATAGTAAGTTGATCTAAGTTTCTAAGTGCAGTATCTTGTATGAATGTACTTTCTCTTCCTAAATCTATTCCTATTTTAAGGTTCTAATAAAACTAGTAAAATTATGAGGATTATTTCCTAAGGCTTTTATCTCGTTAATTTTAGCTGGATCATTTTTCTTTTTACTTTGCCAAATAGTTAATGCTATAGGTCCTAAGCATGTTTCTAAAAAGTTAAACATATCCATATCTGCCTTTTTATTTATTTCCCAATGTGTTGATACACATTGTTCCCATAAGTTTACTTCTTCTGGCCACATTTCCAGGCTTCCTAATTTAATTGCTAACATGGTTCCACTCATGATTTTCTCTATGGGTTGTCTTAATTCTACATATTTATTTGGTTGGATTGATCCATATTCATATGTTGAGTTTTTTCATTCTGATCTTCCACTCATTTCTACATTTCTAGTTGGAACTTCACTATAATCTGGTTTAGTTTTTTTCCCTATATTACTACTAGTACTTGATTGATTATCTGCCATAAAAGTTATTTTGTTATTACTCTTTTTTTTTATTTTAAAAGAATTTTTCAAATTCCACTTTTCCTAAGCATATATCATCTACTAAATCAATAGTGTAATGTTGTTTAAATTCTTCTTCAGCCGATTCTAAATTCATATCTAAATTCATTGCTTCAAATTAAAATACATTTCATCAACTAATTTCCTTAAATTATTTATCTCTAAATTCTTTGTTAGTATTTCTTCCATATTTTTTGGTCTATAATCATTTTTAAGCTGACTTTCTAATTATCTAATCTCTTCATCTATTTCTTCTAGATTTTTTTCCTCTTCTCCTTCTTCGCTTTCTATGTTAGATATTACTTCCCAATTTGCAAATCTACTAGTTATTCTAACTTCTTTTTCTATAATATTCATATAGCTTATTTCAGTTTCATTATCAGTTTCTTCTTCTAAATCTTCTAGATTTTCTTTGGGAGCTTGTTTTTGGTAATTAAGAAATCTAATAGAAGTTTTGCCTCTACTATTTGTATACATTACACTTTCTCCTGAAATCTTAACCGTGTCATTTTCTTCTTCTAAGTGTTTGGTTAATTCTCATTCTTCTCCAGTTAAATCGCTGTTATCTATATTTAAAGGTTTAATCATTTTACTCCTACTGAGGCTAAACCATCTATTATTCTGTTTATATTAATTTTATATTGAGGAAAACTATTATTAGTTACTCTTCCTAAAAAAGTTATAGAAACAACTAAGTTATTACCATCATATGTTTCATATCCTCTGGTTTGTAATCCTATAATAATTTTATTAATATCTTTAATATTTTTCATCATATTTGAAGCTACATAAAATATTCCTACATTATTTTTCATATTTATTTCCATACTTGCAAATACTGCTCTCCTAGCATCAGACCAACTTTTGTCTAATAATAAAACTAAAACTTTCTCACCGGTTCCTTTTCTAGTTAATCCTTTAATTCCTATAATTATCAGTCCTAAATGTATATATTTTTGTTTTGACTGCTCTAATTGCTTTATACATTTTTGACTGACTAAGTTTATGTTTCCAATATTTTTCATAACTTTTACTTTTTTTCTCTAAATTTTTTGATTAAGTGTGTGTTAAAATCCATTTTTCCTACTTTATATAATGTCTTAGGTTTTAACTTATCTATTCCTTTATTGTTGTACAAATTCAGATTTTCTTCTACGTCTATTATTTCTTCTAATTCTATCTCTCTAGCTGAACTTTGGCTTCCCGATCCTCTAAATATTATTTTAGTGAAAGTGTTACTTATTTTTTATTTCTCTTTTTCTTTACTACTTCATTCACTTATAGTTCTACTAGTACCACTAAATGATTTCAACATTTTACCAATATATATATTTTTTGGGTTCTTTTTTAGGTTTTTTAGATTCGTCTAGTGCTAGATTTGCTAATTTTTCTTCTATACTATCTTGTAAATCTCCTTTCATTACTTGAGTTATTGTGTCAATTTTAGTAATTAACTTTTCTATTTTATTTTCTAACTTATCTAGCTTTTTAAATATTTGTAAAATTAAAGTGAATTGAATATTCCAAAGTTTAGGATATAATTTATCTGAATTACTATTTTCTTGATAGGTAGTAAATAGTGCATCTGTATTTAAATATTTATTTGCTAGTTCAATGACTCTTTTATATTCTAATCTTTTTTCTAGATTGTTCATCCACTAACTACTCGTTCTATATGTTTTAGAGTTTTATTAGTCTCTAAACTTTGGGCTTCAAATTTATTTATTTTATCTATTATTTGGTTTAGGGTTTTCTTAGTCTCGATATCTATTTATTTTATTGTATTACTTTTCAAACTATATTTTAACTCTATTATTTCGTCTTTAGAAGGAAAACACTTATTATATTTTTTTAACTATTTTCAAAGTTTTCTCAGACTGTTGTTTAATATAATCTAAAATATTACTTTCATCTCTTTTTATTATTTCTCTATTTATTAAAACTGCTTCTTTTAATGATTTTAAAATTTTATAAAATTTTGTGTTTTCTAATTCTAAGTTTGACGCTAGAGATATAAGTAAATCCGTTAAACTATTTAAATATTTATGTTCAGAATGTAAATTGTGCTTAAGATTAAACTTGAATCAAATTTACAAATAAATTTATGTTTATCTAAGGAGATTATGGATCTATCGGCTAAACTATATTCTAAATCTAAATATTCTAATCTTTTAAAATTAGAAGGATCTATTTTAATAAAAGACCGCTATTAATATATTTAAAAGTAAAAAGAATTTAATATAGTTTTAGAGATCTCGTAATCTAGGTGGTAAGTTAAAATAAGTATTGACCCAATTATCTCTCCTAATTATTAATTGGTTTCGTAATTCTAGTATTAATTCCTGATTATTATAATCTAAATTTTCTAAAGTATTAAGACAATCAATAAAAGAATTTAAAATATGAGTGGGTACAGGCATGTAAATAAATTATGAGTGCAACAAAAAAAATTATGCAGATTTATAAAAACGGGTTGAGATTCTCTTTTCTTTAAAAATATGTATAATTACTCTTATGGGTTTAAATAATTCTAAAAGAAAATAAAGGGACCAAACTGAAAATGATTAAAAAGTTTATATACTTAAAAAAGAAAAGTCACATGCCCGGTGTCAATTTTTGCTTGGTTTTGGGCAATTTGACTTGGTCAAAAATAGTGGCTTGACTGGGGACCAAATTACAAATTTGAGGGTGCTATACCCTTAAAACTTTTGGTTATGTTTGGTTATGTTTTGGGATGGTATTTTGGTGAGAATTATTGGTGAAAATTTTATGGGGACACATGCAATTTTGATGAGATAATATTTGGTTATGTTTTGGGAGTTGGTTTTTGAGTGATTTTTTGGTGAGATAGTGTTTGGTTTTGTTTTCAGAGGGAACATAAATTACTCTAGCTGTCAAATCATGTAAGTTTTTGTCTGTCAATAATTAAAAATTATAATATAATATTGAGATTGAAATAATTATTATATAAATAAATATATATGTATATATGTAAGTAATAGTAGTGTGTGTGTATATATATATATATATGTGTAATAGTAGTAATAGTAGTTTATATAAAATTAAAAGAAAAGTATATATATACACACACATATATATAAGTAATAGTGTTAATAATAGTTGATATATAATTAAAAGAAAAATATATATATTCATATATATATATATATATATGTATCAACATGTGTGAGAGTGCGTGTGTGACTGTGTGTGTGTTTCTGTGTGTGTAATTGTGTGTTTGTGTGTGCGTGTAATAATGCGTGTGTGTGTGTGCGTGCGTGGGAAAGGGGGTGTGAGGGGGGTTGGGGGAGATTGGGGAAGACGATGAACAGTCTCCCCCCCTGAAATAATTCTTATGGGTTTAAATAATTCTAAAAGAAAATAAAGGGACCAAACTGAAAATGATTAAAAAGTTTATATACTTAAAAAAGAAAAGTCACATGCCCTGTGTCAATTTTTGCTTGGTTTTGGGCAATTTGACTTGGTCAAAAATAGTGGCTTGACTGGGGACCAAATTACAAATTTGAGGGTGCTATACCCTTAAAACTTTTGGTTATGTTTGGTTATGTTTTGGGATGGTATTTTGGTGAGAATTATTGGTGAAAATTTTATGGGGACACATGCAATTTTGATGAGATAATATTTGGTTATGTTTTGGGAGTTGGTTTTTGAGTGATTTTTTGGTGAGATAGTGTTTGGTTTTGTTTTCAGAGGGAACATAAATTACTCTAGCTGTCAAATCATGTAAGTTTTTGTCTGTCAATAATTAAAAATTATAATATAATATTGAGATTGAAATAATTATTATATAAATAAATATATAAATATATATGTATATATGTAAGTAATAGTAGTGTGTGTGTATATATATATATATATATATGTGTAATAGTAGTAATAGTAGTTTATATAAAATTAAAAGAAAAGTATATATATACACACACATATATATAAGTAATAGTGTTAATAATAGTTGATATATAATTAAAAGAAAAATATATATATTCATATATATATATATATGTATCAACATGTGTGAGAGTGCGTGTGTGACTGTGTGTGTGTTTCTGTGTGTGTAATTGTGTGTTTGTGTGTGCGTGTAATAATGCGTGTGTGTGTGTGCGTGCGTGGGAAAGGGGGTGTGAGGGGGGTTGGGGGAGATTGGGGAAGACGATGAACAGTCTCCCCCCCCCTCTTCTTTTTCTTTATTTTCCTTTTTTTTATTTAATTTATAAAAAAAATATTAATAAGTAATTTATTTTAAAAATTATTAAAATACAATCCTATTATTAGATAATTAGGTCACTCCTACTACAAGTCAATTACCAAATCCAAACTAAAACCACGAAATAAGAAACCCTTGCTTCAAGTCACTATTCACGCGGTCAAATCCGCGTTGACCACGCAGTTGACTCGGTCAAACCCGAGTTGACCGTGGTCAAATGGCCTTTGACCGTCCCAAGACCTTTTTTTTCCCCACATAATATACATTAAGAAAACATACACATATAAATATGGGTAACACACATGCATTTCTCGATCCACACACACAATCAAATTACAAATTTAGCAATGAGATAAATTATACACAGCTACACACATAAAAAATAAGTAAAATTTTAAAATAATATGTCCAAATAACATATATATGTATATAAATATAGATATATATAAATCCCAACACTTGCACTATAACTAATTTGAAAAATAAAATTTGAAAGTTTTACTTTAGAAAACTTCACAAATTTTAATCTATGCTTTATCAATACTATTTCTCTTGATAGAATTACAAATAAATAAATTTTTTTCTATTTTAAAGTTTAATGGTACACGATCAAAGATATGACAGAACATTACAAAAAAATATTAAAAAAAAAAGAGAAGAAACACGGTCAAAGAAAAAAGAAAGAGTGAGGAGAGAGAAGAGAGAGAGTGAGGAGAGAGGGATAGAGAGAGGAGAGAGAGATAGTGGATATTAAGAGGAGGGAAAAAAAAATTGTATAAAAAATATAGGAGAGAGAATGAGATAGGGGACAAAGTGAGAGAAAGATGAAAAATAATGATTATGTTTTTTTGGATGAAAAAAGTTGTGTATTTTTGATGAAATATTGTGTGAAACAAACATTGTTTGGCGAGAATTTTGGACCAAATATGACTTGAAAACATAACCAAACATTGCCTTTGAGTTTGAGTGCTAGTCATTTAATTTCTTATGCAAAATTGTGCTATTTGCTTAAATTTCCCGTTTCTTATGGGGAAAAAAAGGCTAAGAAGGTAGTATAAGCGAAATAGATTCTAGTTGCTTAATCAATTAGCTCGAGTTTGAGGTTTTATGCATGCACAAAATTATGTATTTCGAGAAATTAGTCTCCCGCCTATGAGCTTGAGAATACTCCGTAAACAAAAAAAAAAAACATTAAGAAAAAAATATAAGATATTCTAATTAGGGAGCATTCGATAGACTTTGCCTATGATAAGAATGAGGATTCAAGACCATACATTTATTTTGAAAATTTGAATAACAAAATATTCATCAAGAAGACTAATTATATCAATATCACAGCATCAATATCGCGCAAAAAAAGAAGAAAAGGAGACCTTTAGAAGTTACAAATGTTTGTTAATGAAGAATTATTCGAACATTTGTATTCTAAAAGATTTACTTTGATAAGTCTGTCGATTGCTCCTAATATTATCTCGTGTAGTATGTCAAGAAAAAAAGAAAAAAAGTTATAAATTTTGGGGTGCAAAAGGTATTTGTTTATTTTTTTGTGATACACACCTCTTTGGAAACACACCTCTGACCCCAAACCCCGAAACGAAACGAGTGATACATGATGCAAGGTGTTCAAGGGATGAGGACAAATCTTGAATTATAAAAAGATACAAAAGATTTGAATCCAAGTGCCCATTAATTAATTAGGATCGATTTGTTTTTGCCGTGACGCATTGAAACTATAAGTTAGGGTGTCTTATTTTATATGGACTTACCCTTGGAATTGTACACTAGGGTATTATTAAATGTGGTTGAGAATAAATTTCCAAATAAAGTAATTAGATGGTCCAATAGGATAATGATCTCCAAATTCCATACTTTTTTTTTTTTTTGAAGAGAAACGGTAAAAAATATATTAGGCTAAGTCAGCCACAATCAAACCCAAAACAACTCCAGATACAAACAAACGAGCACCACGTGCTAAACAACGAACAACACAAATACCAGATCTACACAAATACCAAATTCCATACATATATATATATTATGTTCGGTTCGTATCATCTGTTCTAATTCAGAGTTTCATCTTGCATTTTGCATATAAATGTATGGTTGGAGTATACAATTTTTCATCGTATTAACATGTATTTGTGATGTAATATACGTAACGAAATATCAAACTGAAATAAAAAATGTAACTAGTAAATTGTATTTGTGATGGAGTTTCAAGTTGATGACTTTAAGGTAAAATGTGCCAAATTTTGGCAATTGAGCACCCTTGCTTTGAGGAATCCATAGTTTTCAAGCAAATAAGAATACACGTGCACATGCGCATGCACTCACAAAAAGATACAAACACATAGTAAAACCAATGTAATTTGAAGGACCACTCACTAATCTTAAAAGAAGCCGAGTTGGGATAGAAAATGATAGACAAATTGTATTCCAAGAAATTAGTACATTGTGTCTTTCTTATCTTTAAGCAAGGGTGTGTGGCCGAAGTAGTCACAAGGCCTTTGGCCGTGAGGGCTCATCCGTGTTCGAAACCCAGGTGTAGTGGATTGGGAGAAAGGGGATAGTTTGGGGAGTTTACTCCTCCGTCCTCCCCCAAATCCTCCCTTGGGGGGGCCCTGCGCTTATCGAACCCGTCGTCTATGGGTAACCTAGGGCGGCTTACCTCCATACGTGGTTTGCGGACTATTACGTATGGACAGGTTTGCTCTGCTGGGTGACCGGCGGAGATTTACCCTGAGATTTAAAAAAAAAAAAAAAAAGTGTATCTTTTGCCAAACAAAACAAAACAAATTATTGTTAGCTACAAGAACATCGATTGCCATTCTCCAATTTACAAAATAGAATTAAATTAATATTAAACCCGAATCTATAATTATCTGATACATATTACGAAATGCATATATCACTACTTAATCTGTCACTATTTTTTTGATTCGTAAAATGTATACATAATTACATTCGATATAAGACTAACATAGACGACGGTGATCCTATCAGCAACCAAAACACGAACCCATCATCATGAAGTGTTGCACGCACGAGGTATTTTAGATTTTTATTTTTAAATGATATGTTATTTTGTATTTCACTCTATTTATACATATAATATATTTAAATAATTCATATCTACTTTATATTATTTAAAAAATATATATTTAAAAGAGACCATTTTGCAATAGAAAATTTGATCTGTACATGAAGGGAGTTGCACAAGAGATAGTTTGACCCGGTCATGGGAATTATCTTAGGAAACTTGGGTTTTGTATGGTTAGGTATTCTGAGGTATCATCAAAAAAGGAAAATACACACTCCAAGGTAAATTTTACAGAAAATACTCAAATTTCAAATCCTACTATACATTTCCCTATATAACTACTCATTTCATCATTTCAATCACTTCATTTTCTCTCTTCATTAATTATATAATTCAATTATTCAATACATTCTCTTTTTTACTTTATCATAAATAAAATACTATTCTAATTTTTTCTCTTATCATCATTACATATATAACTAATTCAATCAACTTTATATCGCATTTACACAATTTTCAAACATTTTTCAAAACAAATCCAAACGAACAAAAATAATTAATATTTTTACACGAATTTTTGTAATACACATTTTTCAATTAAAACTCAAAATTCATTACAAATCCAAACTAACAAAAATAATTAATATTTTTACACGAATTTTTATAATATATATTTTTTAATAAAAACTCAAAATTTATTTTTGAAAACACAGTCCTAGTCATGCAGAGTCTTGGAAAGTTTTTTATCCTTTTTCTCTCCTATCAATTATTGAATCATCATAGGCATGTTTTGTGAATAGAAGAAATTGAGAAAAATAATAAATAGATAAAATTGGCTGGAACATGACAGTTGGCAAGCGTGACTATGTAGGGCCTAAAACAATTCCCCATTCCTTAATTAAGGATTTGATGTGTGACTTGACTTGCATGCATGTAGTACTAGTACTACTACTATTAATCTATTACTTTTTACTACATCATCTATTGACATTTTTACAATTTTAAATTCACAAGACAAAAGATAATAATAAATTATTTTTTTCAAAAAAAAAGGCGTTAGGAGAAAGAGCTTAACTAAGCCAAAATTTAGGACGATAAGCATTTACGTGACTTTATATTCATATACACCTAAAGAGTCCCATTGAAGGGAAAATTCTAGTCTAGATCCGACTTGGCCGCACCCAAGTATATTTCATAAGGAGAGTGTATTACACTTGCCATATAATTGGTAAGATATTTCAAAAAATACACATGGGTTTGGCCGAGCCGGGAGCGGGCTAGAATTTCCCCTCATTGAAGTTGACATAAACCAAAAGTTTTTTAAATTTTTTTTATTTTTTTACACACTTGATAATACGGTGACGGATATTAGAGAATGCAATTCTATAAGAACTATGGATCCCAATCAGTAGTCCACTGGACCACGTCTTTCTAGTTAAATGATAATGCTGATAATAAATATCGACATAAATGATGATGATCAAGATGGTAAAGGGAAAGAAGAAATGTCGCAAAAAACCATCCACTTAGTCACCATCACCATGAGGTCACAGATCCAACCGTCCCTCCTTAAGATTAGATCTGAATCTAACTTCTATTTCAGATAAAGAAAAAAATAAAAAGGTCCACGAGAACTCAAGAAAACAACCTTAACAAACTCAAACTATATATGTACAAGAATGTTACACGTTAAAACAACCTTTTCCTTGTGTGTAATAACAAGATTTCTTTACCTTTTGGCGAGACTACTAGCTGTAAACACAATAATTTCTAGTACAATTACAAGGGCAAAAAAACTAATTAGTTTTTGCTTCATAAATGTTTGCTCAACTCATTGCCTTCTTTTATGCTCATTTCTACCCCTTCCACTGCACTAAACCCCCCCTCAACAATGGCTATCGATGAAGCGGAATCTATCCCTGATCCCGCTTGAATCTCTTTAAACATTGTCATAACTTGAATCATAGTAGGGCGTTTCCAAGGTCGATCATCCAAGCAAGCGCACGCGACTTTCAAGTGTTGTAAAAGCTCGATCTCTAACCCCAGATCTTCTTTTATCAACTCGGGATCAAAAACGTCGCTAATTCTCGTCTTGGCGTGTGATTTCACCCACCCGACGAGATTATTATCCCCAAAGTCGGGTGAATCCGTCGGTTGCCTCCCCGTGAGGAGCTCAAGCAAAACTACACCATAACTATACACGTCGCCTTTCGTGGAACATCTAAAGCTTTGGTAGTATTCGGGCGGGACGTATCCCGGCGTTCCCGCTAATGTACTAACACTTAAGTGAGTGTCCATTGCACTCATTAGCCTCGCCATTCCAAAATCCGAAACCCTAGCTTCCAAATTCTCATCGAGCAAAACATTGCTGGATTTCATATCCCGGTGGATGATATGTGGGATGCAATTATGATGAAGGAAGGCCAATCCTCTAGCCGCCCCGATCGCGATTTTCCGCCTTGCGCCCCAGTTTAGCTTGATCCCGATATTTTTCCTGTCGTGCAAAACATCTTCTAAACTTCCATACTTCATGTACTCGTAAACCAAGAGACGTTCATCACCGACCGAACAATAGCCCAACAATGGGACTAGGTTCCGATGCTTAATCTTCCCTATTGTTTCCATTTCGGCTGTGAATTCCCGATCGCCTTGGCCACTTACGTGTACCAATTTCTTGATAGCTACAACGCTTCCGTCCTTCAAATCCGCTCTATACACATCCCCGAAGCCACCGGACCCAATAAGGGTATCGTCGTGGAAGCCATTTGTGGCTTCAAGAAGATCAGCAAAAGTAAGCTTCCTAAGAGGCTTTTCAAACGTCGCAAGATTAATACTCAACGCATCACGAGCACTAAGTTTCCAATTGCTATGGTGGGCCGTCGCCGAGTTGGAGTGGTTCTCCATGTAAGCCTCGAGAGCCGCCTCTTTCTTCTTCCTCCTCTTTCTCGTTTCTACCACAACAATAACAAAACCAAATATGCAGAAGAGTGCACATAACAACCCCATCGCCACGCTGCCTATGAGGGACGCTTGTCTCCGGTGCGACTTTTGATGCTTGCCCGTTCCCACACCTAAGCCTGACCCGCAAGACGGGAGAGGATAACCACAAAGCCCGGAATTATTCATGAATCTATAATCGGGAAACGTGTCAAAAGGTGTTGATTGGGGTATCATTCCCGACAAATTGTTATTTGAAAGATCAACGTCCCCAAGCAAAGTAAGACTAGTCAGCGATTGTGGGATCGACCCGTTTAACCTATTGTAGGACAAATCAAGAATCGCAACACTCTTCAAACCCCCGAGCTCCTGAGGGATCGGGCCAGAGAGATCATTGTGTCCCAAACTGAGTATAGACAAGTAAAACATGGACCCGAGCTCCTTCGGGATGCTACCCTCCAACTTATTGTAAGAGAGATCGAGAAATATCATAGACCCGTTGTGGTTGAACGTTGGTTGAGTGATCCCTTTATAAACCCTCGTGAAGTTACACGGATGCCTTGTTGAAATCCTATCCAATTGTTCTTGTCTAATCCCTCCAAACTCGAGCAAATTACCAGCCCCATGGCATTGTTTGCTTCCATCGTTCTTAATATACACGTAACTCTTCCCCGTGAGCAAGGCCACCGCAATATTTCCCGATTGCTTGGAGAGAGTCGGTGGGATCGTCCCGTTCAGGAAATTAGTATTGAGATCCAACCAAAGCAAGCTCCGGCAATCCCCCAACTCCGCCGGAATATTCCCCGATAACGAATTATTCCCAAGCTTCAAAATAGCTAAATTCGACAAACGCCCCAAAGAGGCCGGTATTTCCCCACTCAACTGATTATTCGACAACGAAATCCAGTTCAAATTCGAACAATTGCTAATGCTAGCCGGTATCGACCCCGTTAGGTCATTGAAATCGAGAATCAAATTCTCCAAATTCTGCAAGTACATAAACTCTTCCGGGATTTCGCCATGTAGCTGATTCAACCACATGATAACATCTCTAAGCTTGGATAAAGACCCAAAGCTAGATGGTATAGTTCCAGTCAATGAATTGAAACTGATATCAAGTGACTCCAAATTCGAGCAATTACTCAAGCTCTCAGGGATTGGACCTGTGAACATATTATTCTGAAGGTACAAAACTTTCAAGCGGCTGTTTCTAGGATCTTGACACAGCCCAGAAGGAATAAAACCAGATAAATCATTTGAACTCAAATCCAAAACCTCCAAATTCACCAACTTTGACAAAGAATCAGGTAAATCACCCACAAAATTATTAAAAGACAGAACCAAACTCTTCAAATTGGTCAGTTTCAAGAGTGTTCCAACAGGCAACTCACCAGAGAAATTATTGCTGGAAGCATCAAGAAGCTCCAAACCAGAGCATGAGGAGAGGCTCTCAGGCAAAGTACCTGTCAAATTATTGACAGAAACATCCAATTCCACAAGGGTTGTGCATAAATCAGATAAACTCCCTGGAAAGATTCCCTGGAAATTATTCTCTTGGAGGTACAGAAACTGTATGCTACCAATTGGAAGCTTTGGGAATGGGCCTGTGAGCTGGTTGTTGGTGAGGTTAACAAAACTCAGCTTCCCACATAAGGAAAGTGAGTTCCCAATTTCACCATAAAACTTATTTGAAGATAAATCCAGGTGTTGCAAATTAGTGCAATCGCTAAACAGAGGGAATTTGCTTGAAATATTGTTGTTTGAAACATCTAAGTACATCAAATTCTTGAACTCTGGAAAATTAATATTACCATTCCCTCCAATTTTATTACCCTTGAGGGATAAATACTGCAGCTCAGTGGAGAGAAGAAGCCATGAAACGGCGTCGTCGCCTGAGATATTGTTGTGGGAGAGATCAAGAACATGTATAGATGGCAGCACAGAGGTTCTAGAACCTTCCTTAATAAAAGCAGTGTCAATTGAATTTTTTGACAGATTGAGGAAATTCAAACCGGAGCAGATTTTGAGAGCTGGAATATCAGTTACAGGTCCTGTAATGGCGTTTTGAGCTAGATCTAATGAAGTTAATGAACTCGTACAGGCGAATTTCGAAGAAGAGATTGAACCGGAGATGTTTGAATTTTGGAGTGTTAGGGATTCTAGGCTTTGGATTGAGAGCAAAAATGTCGCGATTCTCGTGAAATCGGCGCCGAGATTGTGGTTGGAGAGGTCGATTGAGGTGACTCTGGAGTTGTTGCAGGTGACGCCATGGAAGTTGCAGGGCGGAGCTGCGGGGCGCCACGTCGGGAGTGCGTTAAGGTTTGGGAGTGAGTTTTTGAAGGAGATGAGCTGGTGTGAGTCGTCGGCGGTGGCGGCGGAGGAGAGAGAGATGAGTAGTAGGATGAGAGAGAGGTGGTAATAGAGCAGGTAGAAGAGATTGTTATGGGGGGTTCCCATTTTTTGTTTTCTCTCTCTACAAATTATTTCAGCTGCTGTTTTGCTTCTTCCATTTCAGACAGAGAGAGAGAGAAGGAGGTGAAAACATGAACGAGAGTCCAAAGCCAGAGCACTAAAGGTGACATGGATATATATATAGTAAATTGTGTAAGTATTATTAGCTGACTTGGAAGGGCAGGGGGGGGGGGGGTGGTGAGGGGAGGGGTGGGGCGGACACAGCTGTTATTTCACATGGCATGTGACACATATTTCAATCTATTCATTTTCTATTGGACATGTATGTATAGATGGAGGTGGTTTTCTTTCAATGTTAAGTAAGAAAACATAAATTAAGTTAGTCGATACTAATTCGAGATTATTTGAATTCGATTTATTAATTAACATATCAAACTAAGTTTGAATAATATTTTTTTCGATAAATTAAAAGTTTGGTTCGAGCTCGATTCAATTAATACAAAATAATGAAATATGTGCAAAAAAATCAAGCTACTCGAGTGTGACTCGTTGTTCGGCTTTATTAAAACTCATTTGAATTCAACTCGATTAACATTAAAATTAAGTTCAAATACATATTCTGAAATTCGATAATCAAGCTACTTGGGTTTGACTCGTTGTTCGGCTTTATTAAAACTCATTTGAGTTCGGCTCGATTAACAATCAAACTAAACTCACGCACATATTCTGAAATTTGATAATAATTCAAATAAATTTGAACAATAACGCGTGTTGAATTCGACTAATATATAATCCTGCCCTCAATTAGGGGTGTATGCGGTCGGGTTCGGGCGATTTTATGGAAAAAATTCAACCCGACCCGATATATGCGGGTTGACAAAATAACAAATCGAAACCGCATAATTATCTTTTCAAACCAAGCGGTTCGGGTCGGTCGAGTTTAATGTATTTAGCGGGCGGTTTGGCGGGTTATCGAATTATAATTATGTTACGTTTAGTTTCAACTAGTAAGTAAGAAACTAAATAACATACTTGTATACATTTAATTAAAAAAAAATGAGTTGGTGAGAAATACAAAAATAAGTGGTATTATTAAATAAAAATCATATTTATTATGATTTTTTTTTTTTATGTGTAAAGTAAAACTTTATAAACCCAACAATCAAAATTTGTACACAAACAACGCACATAATGAGTTCTATTTACTGGATCTCAGAATGCCCAATAACAATCAACTATACAAAATCATCTCAACAATCAACTCAAAATATTATCTAAGTAACTTCTATCTCTTCTGCTCATATGTCTAGGTTGGCAGCCTTTAAATCTCATCTGTAGCTCCATCTTCAGCTCTAAAATATACATCTACATCTTCGTTCAAATCAAGTAAAAACAAATGTTCTTGTTTACTCAAATTAAAAATAAAGTATTTTACATAAATATGGATAAAACTACTCTTATTAGAGTTTATATATATGCATATATAGTTTAGAGTTAATCTTTAAATATATATATATATATACACACACTTATGACATATACAATTAGCGGTCGGTTGGCGGGTTAGGCGGGTTACAATTATTAAACCCACCACCCGACCCGAAAGTGGCGGGTTGTAATTTTTTCAACCCACCATAATTTTTTAATAATTTCAAATCGGCGATTTTCGGGCGGTTCGGGTCGGTTTGAGCGGGTCGAGCGGGTTTATGTACACCCCTACCCTCAATATCTAATGGTTTTGAAGGGGTGGGGCCGGGTTGGGTGGGTGGATGATGTTATTACAACAATCTGCTTGTCTCTCTAGGTTTCCGCGTTCGTGTGATTAAGAATAGATGAAACTAACTGTCTATTTTAATTGAAGATTCCCATTGCTTTTTAATTAATTGTCTTCATTCATGATCTTGAGTATAATTAAGATTATTGTCATTATGGCAATCTGGATCTTCCCTCTTTTTTAATGTATTTAATCTGGATTTTCTTTTTTTTTTATTAGTTTCATATTTATTTATTTATTGGCCAAGACCAAAAGTCTAATGAGATTAATTCATGTATTTGCTAGGATGTTTCCATCTTCATTACTTCCTATTTTATTTTATTTTATTTTTGAAAGAAAACTTTAAGTCACATTAATCTGGTCAAGTGGAATTCTTTTGTTTGGATTGATCAGTGATTATGATTATATAATTTGATTAAAGTCTAAGTCCGAATTTATAATTTTCAAAGTTTGTCGTCATAATTAGCTTCTTTTCCTTTCTTTTTTTCATGGCTTCTGTCGATTACAAACATCTTTAAATGATGTTGAAAATCTCATTCTTAGAATTATAACGGAACAAGAACTACGGAGATTGAAACGTATTTACGACTTTAACTTTTGTTGACCAGAAAGCAAGGCTATGTTTGTTTTTATTTTGGAGGGTTTTTTTATGAAAATTTTGGTAAAAAAATTTATTGGGAGTTGTGTATTTTGATAAAAATGTGTTTGATTTTATTTTCAAAAGAGACAAAGTTACTGTAGCGGTCAAATCACGAAAGTTTTTGTCTGAAAAATTATGTTTATAATTAGTTAATGATTAAAAAATATAATATAAAATTTATATAATAGAAAAAAGGAATTGAAAAATATAATACAAAATTTATATAATACAAAAAAGTAAGCCTAAAGTGGAGAAGAGCGTAGAGTGGTGTAGGCAACGAAGCTGTCAGAAATATTTGCCTAAAAAATATTTGTTTGATGAAAAATAGATAAGTCAAACGAATTTTGATCAAAATTTTGGTCAAAATACGATTTCAAAATAAAAACAAACAAAGCCCAAGTGTTTCAATGGATAACAAATAATTTACGTTACAGAGGAGATTTCATTTTGATTTATACCGTCAGATTGCAACTTTAGAACAAAATGCTTATTGGCGAAGAAAATAAGTTTGAAAATTGAAAACTAAATAAAGTTCGTGTATGCAACGTATGTAAAATCATTTGTTCTGCTTTGTCTTATCTGGATATTGATTGGTTGAGAACTTTTGTGACAAATAACGTACTTCTATAACAATTAAAACTATTTTCAATAATGAGTTGATGATTTCTTTATCCAATGACATTTTTAATACCATGTAAATTTATTTTTAGTCACAACAAGATTTTCTCAACTATAAACTCCCTATCTATTGAAAAAAAAAAAAATAATAAGGTTCTTAGCCCCATTGATGGTAAATTATGCTTCGTGGACCACTTGATAGAGTTTTTTTATTAGACAACAAAATAGCTAGTAAATTCAGATTATTTTTTATCCATAGTAATTTAGATTTGTATATTTTTTTATTTTGGTTTATCCACGTGGTGTTAGGGTCAGCTTTCGCGCACCTCCACTAATCCCCGCGCGTGGTTCGTGGCTGCCCCTGGCCAAACATTATTTTGACAACGCCGGAAATCGATCATCGGAGCACACCAGTATCGACCCCAAATTGTCTCAGTGGTAGCCTTATACCACTGGACCAAGAGGCTTGGTTATTTAAATTTGTATATATTGGAGTGGTATTACATGCATTGCATTCTCTATTAATAAAGAAATAAATTCAACTCTACATTAAAGTAAATATAAACGTAAATGCATTTTATTAGATTAATGTGGATGGAGTTTTATTAGTTGGGAGCACTTTACACCTTTGTGGCCGAATCAGTATGAACAAGATTGCCCTAACCCAATGTGATTAAGGGATACCTGTCGTTTATAAAATTTTCTTTTACTATATTAATTGATAAATGAACATGGATCAATTGTAACATAAAGACAGAAACATATAAATTAATTATTTAGAATCTCAAATTTCTTGATTGACATCATAGAAATTAGATAAACCTAGCTAGGCACTTGCCAACCTTATGCTACTACGTCGAATCCCATTGTCCATATTAGGAAGACAGAGAAATACAACTTACATCATCTCACCATTTAATTTTACCAAAAACGGGTAATTTCATCATTTCATAACGAATTCTTATTTTACTTTCTTTTATTCCTTCCTAAGACTAATTTTCATGATGCAAACTTTTAGGTGGGAATCGGTAATTCTGTCAATTTATATATGTGTTTTGATAGATCACTAATTATACTATTGCACAATTCAGGAATTTGAGCACAACTGAATAATGACGATCCAAGGACTTATAAATGGCACACTATTCATATTTAATAGCCAAATAGATAATGAGAGATCTTCCATTAAGTACACCCGTAAATATTAAATAATCAGTGCATTCTATGCACATGCACTAATTATACTTAAAACTCTAATTACTATCAGTTGAGAGAGCTCTAGTCTGTCGTGTTGTAGGTTGAATCTCAATTCCATACAAAAGTGATAATGCATTTTTGACCGGGTTAACAACCATGTCCTCTCGACACTAATTTAACACCATATCGTGTGTCAACAATATTTGATAAAAGGGAATTTTGCTTTTTTATTATATGACTACGAGTTCACTTGACCTATCATTTATTTTATAAAAAGAAAAATACTACATATCATCGTTTTTTCAATTTCTCTTGATTTAAGAAGTGTTGATCAAAGTTAGAGACATGTGAAAAAATAATAATATGAAAACGATGATATATAGCACTGCTATGTGAAAAAGATCCCCGTCCAATTCTAACCTCACCGGCCCTAGTACGTAATACCACGCGCCATAGTTTCAGCTGTTCCCTACTACTTATCATCAATTATATGGAACTTCATAATGCAGGGTAGTACTATGTCAAGGTCCCCACAGCCATTCAATCCCAACCGTGCATGACATTTGCAGACAAGATTAAATAGTTACATCACTATTTGTGTCCAAAATGTGCATGTATACTGTCCTAGCACAATCTGGCTGTAAATCTAGCAACACTGCAAATTCAATTTACCAAAATCACTTTTCTCAAACTTAAAGTTAAAGCCAACTTAATTTATTATGTATGCCTATAAACAATTAAACCCTCCATCATCAAGAAAAATCACTTACAATGAGACATAATTATTTACAAACTGATAATAATTCTCCATAAAAATGTATAAACTAATTTGTTTTGGTAGTTTTGATCTTCTATTTGACCAGGTCATCAAAACGACTGCTAATTTTCTCCTTGGTGATTTATATTATATCATATATGCATAATAAGTGTATAAAAATTTACTAAATGTATAGAGGGATTGGGTTATATAAACTTGTGATGCATTCAAAATATCGTTGACGACTAATAATGTTGTTGGAATTGTATTTTATCTACTTCTTGAACTATATTTAGAGGTTGAAGTTGGTTGAATGTGTTGCATATTAGAGTCAGATGTAGCTTTATTCAAAAGTCACAATGTCAATGTTCACATACCGTTGAAACTTATCCTCGAAGATTGGAGATGCGTTTGATTTATGAACCAGTAAATTAAAACTCATACTTGAAAAACAGAATTATTTTGATTCTAATTCAAATTTGTAAGGTATTCAAGGCGATTTAAATAAAACAACTAATATATAGACATATTGACCATAAATCGACCACGAAGATCGGACGTATGGACTACATTTACACAAGCTAAAAACCCGAGGTTAATTTGAAATTTGAAGTAAAAGAATTTGGGACTAAAATGAATTTTACCCAATTCACCATTCACATGTCAATTAGAACATAATATATAAATGTGAATTAGTTCATTAGGATATTGAATATGATCCTTATTGTGCTCCTAGTAGTTATATTAGCTCAGGTTAACTAGTGTACATTTGTTTATATAGACTTGTAGAGACTAAATTATCAAAAAGAAAAAAAGAAAGAAAAAGAAGAGACTTATGGAGACTCACTTTGTACATGTCTAGAGCATGAATGTAGCACCACATCTTAGTAGAATGTGTTTACTTTCATTTCCGCCCGTACTTCTCAATAAGGTCGTTAGATACATCACAAATCTTATTATATATATGATTGTGATTATTCTCAAATTAAAAATTCCCAAAATTACAAAAAATGCTAGATTCTGTAAGAATATGGTCCGAAAGTTGACCATATATAATAGGAAAGTTAATCAATTTAATTGATTTGTAAATTGATCATATTCTATCATTAATGTTAATTGATTTAATTGATTGACTTTCCGATCAAGTAATTGGTTTCTTTCCTAGCGAGTTTTTCCTATTTGGTAAGATTCTCATTTAATTGTAGATTAAATCTAAGCCATTCATTCTGGTATATGACGAACGTACCAGATTTAAAGTTGTTATCTATAAATTGGTCCTCTCCACCTATTAAGACATACAGATTAAAGAAAACTATTCCGTTAAAGTTCTCTATGGTATTAAGTTTAGGGTTAAGGGAGAGAAATCAATTTGGTTCCAAATAATTCAAGCTAAGGCGAATCAAGGTTATAGAAGGTTATGGCTAGTTCCGCATCAAGTAAGTACTTTATGTTTTACGTAACAATTATTTATTCAAGATCCTATATGAGTTAATGATTAATGATCCTTATGCTTTAAGTTTTACATGTGGTATCAGAGCATGTGTTATGAATAAATAATTTGTTCGTAAATTATGATTGTATGTCTTGTTCATGACTATATTATGAAGTTAAATTAAAATTATGGTTGTTGTTGATGAAATCATTAAATTGGTTAAAGGATAGAAAGATAATTAATCTAGCCGCCGCACTTTAATTGGATTATGGCAGAATGTTTATACCTTGAGAAAACCTTTTATTATGTGCATGCTAGTTTTGGCTGAATGGAGTTCTCTCCAATCTTACGTGATCGATGGGCATGATTTTCTTTTGAAAGAATATGTATTTTATTTTCTTTGAATTGTTTAAAAGAATAACATATGGTGAATGATGATAGAGCCGCTGCATGTGGGTACAACAGAATGTATATATGGGCATAATCATTGTCAGAATTGTATTAAGGCATGTATATGTTTTTACCTTTCTGACTTGTTATATGAAATATTGATGTTTCGATCTCTAATGATTTTATGTCTTGGTCATATGAACGATATTTGACCTTAGAATTAATTTTAGTCCCTATTAATTCCTATGAATGTTACAATTACTTGTTATATGACATTATGGTTAAAATTAATTTGTTAGTCACCAAAGTGGCCAAATTAAATTTTGAATGTGTGGTCATATAATTTATGAAAATTTTATGCAATGCTATTATAAAGATTTATTGGTTGATAGAAATTAAGGATTTTACCCAAAGGTAAATCGATATTCTATAACTAATAAACATAAAGGAGAAAATTAATATTCTCTTATTAAATATGCATTTTATCCAAAGATACTATATGTATTTGATGAGATTTAATTAATTTTCTTATAAAGTTTACATGGCATTCTAATTATGATGATGTATGTTGTTGTGTTTACCCAAAGGTGACCTACAATATATTTTATGTATTTGATTGTCTGAATCTGTTAACTTAGTGAGCATTTATGTATGTGCAACTGTTTCTCTTCATTCGCATGCTACTTCTGTTACTGTCTTTAATGGTTTGAACTTCTCTGAATGGCGTGAGCAAGTCAATTTTCATTTAGGTGTATTGGATCTTGACTTGGCACTTTTAGAAGAAAAACCTGCTGACATCACTGATGAAAGCAGTGATACTGAGAAGTTGAAACGTAAGGCATGGGACAGGTCTAACAGATTATGTATAAGTTTCATGCGAATGACTATTGCTAACAACATTAAGACCACTCTTCCAGAAAGTGTAACAGCTAAGGAATACCTTAAGCTTGTGGAAGAGCGTTTTCGTTCCGCTGATAAGTCACTTGCTGGGACACTAATGGCTGAACTCACGACCATGAAGTATGATGGGTCGCGAAGTATGCAGCAACATATCCTTGAAATGACTAATACTGCAGCAAGACTTAAAAGTTTGGGTATGACTGTGGATGACTCATTTTTGGTACAATTTATTTTGAACTCGTTACCTCCTGAGTATGGACCATTTCAAATTAACTATAACACTATTAAGGATAAGTGGGATGTTAATGAATTGTCCAGTAAGCTTACTCAAGAGGAAACGAGACTGAAGGCACAAGGAGGTCACACAGTAAACCTAGTGGGTCAAGGAGCTAGTAAAGTTCTCAAGCCAAAATCCAAGAAGTTTAAGAAGAAAGGACCTGCTAAAGTTCCACAGGTCACTAATGGTAAAAGGGAGGACAAGGCAGATAATTGTCACTTCTGTAAGAGGGAAGGACATTATCAGAAAGATTGCCCGAAACGTAAAGCTTGGTTCGAAAAGAAAGGTACATTTAATGTTTATGTATGTTTCGAATCAAACTTATCTGAAGTTCCTTCTAATACTTGGTGGTTGGATTCTGGTGCCACTACTCATGTTTTCAATATGATGCAGGGATTCCTTACAATCCAGAGCATAGAACCAAGTAAGAATTTCTTGTTCATGGGGAACCGAATGAAGGCCCCAATTGAAGGCATAGGAACTTACCGAGTTGTTTTAGATTCTGGATGTAATTTGGATCTATTTCAAACTCTCTATGTACCTTCATTATCTAGAAATTTAGTTTCTTTATCAAAACTTGATGCTAAAGGGTTTATGTTTAAAGGAGGAAAAGGATGTTTCAATTTATATAATAAAGATGATTGCTTTATTGGTTCTGCAATTATTGTTGATGGCTTGTATAAATTGAAACTTGATGTTGATTTCTCTGCATCTTTGATGTGTATTCATCAAAATATTGGTATTAAGCGTAGTTTGGCAAATGAATACTCTGCTTACTTGTGGCATAAACGTTTGGGTCATGTATCCAAGGAAAGATTAGAAAGATTAGTAAAGAATGAGATTCTACCGAATCTAAATTTTATTGATCTTGGTTTATGTGTGGATTGCATTAAGGGAAAGCAAACCAAACATAACAAGAAAGGAGCCACAAGAAGTACTCAGCTTCTTGAAATAATACACACCGATATATGTGGACCTTTTGATGCTCCATCATTTACTGGAGAAAAATATTTTATCACCTTTATAGATGATTTTTCACGGTATGGATATGTCTACTTGCTGAATGAAAAATCTCAAGCTCTGAATGCCCTCGAGGTGTTCATTAAGGAGGTTGAAAGGCAATTAGACAGAAAAGTGAAAATAGTAAGATCTGATAGAGTTGGTGAATATTATGGAAAATAGGATGAATCTGGACAAAATCCAAGTCCATTTGCAAAGTTCCTCGAAAGACATGGCATATGTGCACAGTATACTATGCCAGGCACACCTCAACAAAATGGTGTGGCGGAAAGGCGAAATAGAACATTAATGGATATGGTTAGGAGTATGATTAGTAACTCCTCATTACCCAAATCTTTGTGGATATATGCACTTAAGACTGCAGTGTATTTGCTGAATAGGATTTCTAGTAAGGCTGTTCCCAAAACTCCTTTTGAGTTGTGGACTGGGAGGAAACCTAGTTTAAGACACCTGCATGTTTGGGGTTGTCCAGCAGAAGCACGAGTATATAATCCACATGAAAAGAAATTGGATTCTCGTACTGTTAGTGGTTACTTTATTGGTTACCCAGAGAAATCCAAAGGGTATAGGTTTTACTGTCCAAACCATAGTTCTAGAATTATTGAGACAGGCAATGCCAAGTTCATTGAAAATAGTGAAGTTATTAGGAGTGCTAACAAACAACTTGTGGATATTAATGAAATAAGGGTTGATGTTCCATCACCTATAAATATTCCCTCATCCACAATTGTTCCAAATATTGTTCCAGAAATGCAAGAACAAAATAATGGACAATATTTGAATGAAGAAGCACCCCATGAAGAACCTAACTTACCACCACCTGACATAAATGAGCCACATGGAATAGCTTTAAATAAACCTGCAAGGATTAGAAGGTCAGCTATTCCTGATGACTATGTGGTTTATTTGCAAGAGTCAGAATTTGACTTCGGCATTGGTGAAGATCCTGTTTCGTTTTCACAAGCCATTAATGGTGATAAGTCTGATAAGTGGATTAATGCTATGAAAGATGAGTTAAAATCAATGGCTGAAAACAATGTCTGGGATCTCGTAGACTTGCTAGAAGGTTCTAAACGAGTTGGGTGTAAATGGGTCTTTAAGATCAAACGCGACTCAAATGGCAATGTCAAACGATATAAAGCTAGACTTGTTGCCAAAGGTTACACTCAAAAAGATGGCATTGATTATAAAGAGACCTTTTCACCTGTTTCAAAGAAAGATTCATTAAGAATCATTATGGCTTTAGTAGCTCAGTATGATCTAGAGTTACATCAAATGGATGTGAAAACAGCCTTTCTTAATGGGGATCTTGAGGAGGAAGTTTATATGGATCAACCCGAAGGTTTTTCCATAGAAGGAAAGGGTCACATGGTGTGTAAACTTAAGAAATCAATATACGGACTTAAACAAGCTTCCAGGCAATGATATCTTAAGTTCAATGATACTATCACTTCTTTTGGTTTTCAAGAAAACACTGTTGACCGGTGTATTTACCGAAAGATCAGTGGGAGTAAGTTTATCTTTTTAGTTCTATATGTTGATGATATCTTGCTTGCTGCTAATGACTTGGGCATTTTGTATGAGACTAAAGATTTTCTCTTTAAGAATTTTGAAATGAAAGATATGGGAGAGGCCTCCTATGTGATTGGAATTTCAATATTCAGAAAGAGATCACAAGGATTGTTAGGATTGTCTCAGAAAGCTTATATCGAGAAAATTCTTGAGAAATTTCAAATGAACAAATGTTCTGAAGGAGTTGTCCCAATACAAAAAGGGGATAAGTTTAATCTCATGCAATGTCCAAAGAATGATGTGGAACGTAAGGAAATGGAATCTATTCCATATGCCTCTGTTGTGGGCAGTTTGATGTATCTTCAAACATGTACGAGACCTGATATTAGCTTTGCGGTTGGAATGCTGGGCCCATATCAAAGTAATCCTGGAATGGATCACTGGAAAGCTGCAAAGAAAGTAATGAGATATCTTCAAGGGACTAAAGATTATATGCTCACGTTTAGGAGATCTGATCAGTTAGAGGTGATTGGATATACAGATTCAGACTTTGCTGGATGTGTTGACAGTAGGAAGTCAACGTTTGGTTATTTGTTCCTATTAGCTGAAGGAGCAATCTCATGGAAAAGTGCCAAACAATCTGTCATTGCTGCATCTACTATGGAAGCAGAGTTTGTAGCTTGTTATGAAGCTACAATTCATGCATTATGGCTGCGGAACTTTATTTCAGGACTTGGGGTTGTCGACACCATTACCAAGCCACTGAAAATTTATTGTGATAATTCTGCAGCAGTATTCTTCTCTAAGAATGACAAATATTCCAAAGGTGCTAAGCATATGGAAATAAAGTATTTTGCCGTTAAAGAGGAGGTTCAGAAACATAGAGTGTGTATTGAACATATTAGGACGGATCTTATGATTGGTGATCCGTTGACTAAAGGACTACAACCAAAGACATTTAAAGAACATGTACATAGAATGGGTCTTGGTTGTATTGATGATTGATTATAATGAGGTTAACACACTCATGAGCTCGTTAATGATATGTTTCTGATTTTATTGATTATTTCTTGTTCCTTATGTTTGTGTACACTTGATGTTTGAACAAGAAACTAATGTGTTTTTAAGACAATTACGTGGACATTATGTTATTTATATATAACGTATGTGACCTAGCATGATAAGTTTCTAGTGTGGTAGTATATGGAAGGAAGTATGCAAATTTAAAGTGTATGACCGCCATAACTCTCACTACGTGATTTATTATGTTAAAGTCAGTTATGATAAAGAATGGCATTATGAGATTTATTTATGCGCGCCTAATGTTATACTATTAAATGTTATGAACTATCGGACCAAGTGGGAGAATGTAAGAATATGGTCCGAAAGTTGACCATATATAATAGGAAAGTTAATCAATTTAATTGATTTGTAAGTTGATCATATTCTATCATTAATGTTAATTGATTTAATTGATTGACTTTCCGATCAAGTAATTGGTTTCTTTCCTAGCGAGTTTTTCCTATTTGGTAAGATTCTCATTTAATTGTAGATTAAATCTAAGCCATTCATTCTTGTATATGACGGACGTACCAGATTTAAAGTTGTTATCTATAAATTGGTCATCTCTCCACCTATTAAGACACACAGATTAAAGAAAACTATTCCGTTAAAGTTCTCTATGGTATTAAGTTTAGGGTTAAGGGAGAGAAATCAATTTGGTTCCAAATAATTCAAGCTAAGGCGAATCAAGGTTATAGAAGATTATGGCTAGTTCCGCATCAAGTAAGTACTTTATGTTTTACGTAACAATTATTTATTCAAGATCCTATATGAGTTAATGATTAATGATCCTTATGCTTTAAGTTTTACAGATTCACCAAAAAAACATTATGTTTATAAATAGCTCATAATCCACAATTTTTTTTCTCTATTAATGGAGTGTAGAGGAAAAACCTTCATAAAGTTTCTAGATAAGAATATACAATTAGTATAATTACTTGTGAAAATAACAAATTACAAATTTAAAGTTTCTTTGTCTAGTGAATATATAAAATACTTAAGTTTTAAAATTTAAATTGCCTTTCAATTAATGTTTGTTCGTATGACTTACTTAATGTGCTAGGTTTGTGGTATGATAAAAAGAAGTAGTTGTGCTGAGTCCAAACGAATAAAGTATTGTTCAAATTGTCAGTATTTTATTATTGATCGTTAAAAATTGTGTTTGAGTTTGTTTTAGTTGCTAACCAAGACAAGCTCGAACGAGTATAGTCGAGTTGAACACGAGCCGAGTTCGAGTGCACTTTTAAACATATTTTACTTCTTTTAGTTAATCGAGCCTAGCTCGTACTAGACTTCAAAATTCATATAATATAGAACATAAGAAAAATGTGTATCTCACGAATAATTAGGCATAACTCCTTTGTACAAGATAACAAGTAGTGGGTCAATCATCATAAATTTGATCAAGAATTTAAAAAATCTAAATCTGTAAATCAAATTTTCTTATTTAAAAAGTGGGGAAAAAAAAACTAACAAACTACAAAGTTCACAAAATTTCAAGCTTGATAAAACTTGATTTGTTTTATCACCCGTACGAGGGTAATAAGGTCAATTGGTACCAAAGGGGCCAATTTATGTACGTGACGTGTAATAAATGTTATTGTTCTGTTAAACAGTTATTTTTTCCATAAGCAGTAATTGCTTTGGGTTGAAAGACGTTGAGGTAGGTTACCCAAGTCGACCCTATCTAAACTTTTATTTACCAAAAAAAAAAAATTACGTAGTAAAGGCATTATTGTCAATTTAAGTACTTTTATTTTTGTCACGTCGTGGTAAAGGATTGGAAACTGGAAAGAAGTCGCACGTGCGACCGTGCCAGCAAGGTGATGTCATTTACTTATTTTCCTCATAACTCAAAAACTCTTTTTTATCATTTATTTTTTTGGTAGTCGAAATCAAATTTGTCATGTTAAAAAGAAAAAGGATAAAAAGGAATTGCCCATTTATTGGTTTCTAAATTTTGTTGAATTGTTAGCATAAATTTTTTTTGCACCCTTCGATTATAGGAGGGTGTCTGGTTGAATTTATTTAGAATGTCTTATAAATTTTTGCATGCTATAACAAGTTTTGGGAGCATATAAAATGTTAGTTTTTATTTAAAAAATAAGTTCTTATAGTGTTTGGGTACAATACAATTATAAAGCTTATAAGGTATAAATAAGAGAAAAATTCACTTTTGGTCCCGTAGATTTTTTTTTTACACTTTTAGTCCCATAGGAGTCAAAAAGTGACACTTTTGGTCCCGAGCCTTAAAAAATGAACGGAAATTGGCGTGTGTATTACACGCGCTGATAGGTTTAGAAAATAAAAAAAAGAAATTAAAATAAATTCAAAATATTAATAAAATAATTAAAAAAAACAAAAAAAAAGGAAAAGAAAGGAACAATCTTTTTCTTCCTCCACCCACACCCCCCACGCTCCCCGCCTCCATCCCCATCCTAAATCTACTCTGCCACGCCAGCGTCGCCGCCAGCGCCATCTCCAAATTCCCCTCCAAAGCTCGTCCCCAAAATCCCTATTCACCATCATGTTGGAAGTGCCAGCAATGGAGGTGGCCGTGGTGGTGGTGCATCGTGGGTTTAAGGATGAGGGGTGGAGGTGGGAGGTGATGGTGGAGGTAGGTGGTGGGGGGGGGGGGGAAGAAGACGACCAATTCCTTTCTTTTTTCTTTTTTTTTAATTCTTTTTGTTTTTTATTTATTTAATTTTTTTTTGAATTTCTTTTTTTTTATTCTTAAACCTAACGGCGCGTGTGACTCAATCGCCGTTTTCCATCCATTTTTTAATACTTGGGACCAAAAGTGTCACTTTTTGACTCCTATGGGGCTAAAAGTGTAAAAAAAATCCTACGGGACTAAAAATGTTTTGGGGCGACTCCTACAAGACCAAAAGTGATTTTTTCTCGCATAAATAATGATTATTATGTAATTAAGATAGAGAAATAAAAAGTGTAGATTAAGATCTTACAAAATAAACTTATAGGCTTCTCCCCAAATGATTATTCAAACAACTTTATGGAGTTTATAAGCTCCTCAAAACATCTTAATAAAAATATATTGAGGAGTTCATAAACTTTCTCAAACTCCTTCTAGACCGAAAGGATGAACCAAACTAATTGCTATTCGACTTAAGATCGATCACTGAAAATTTGGTTGAGCTCAATTCTTTAACATAACAAACCAAGTTTAAACAAATTTTTCTATTTGATAAGTTTTAAAGGTCGGATCAATTAGTGAAAATGATAAAATACGTGCAGAAAAATCGACCAACTCGAATTCGACTAGTTCTATCCGATGAAAGCTCGTTTTGATTAGTATCCAAATCAAACTCAAAAACAGATTTCAACTCAACTTGATTTATTACTGCACAGCGTTCAATTAGGTTTGTTTAACACGTATGAAACAAATGTTAAAAGTGGCAAGTTGCATATTCCAATTAACAAGTCCTCATGCTCTTTGCAAATGATCATTGATATCATGGGTTCGAATCCCACCAAAAGCACGAATATTTATTAAATCTTTTAAACAGTAAAGTGTATTCTGATTATTATTGATTTTGTGTCCATTAATATTATGATATACTAACGTAATCATTTTTTTGACGCAAGGAAAAAGAAATTGTCATCCCAACCTTAAATCTCTCTTAGATCGCACATAATAAGATAATTGTAAAAAATTCTCCAACATTAGGCACTGAAAACTTTAAAAAGGAAAGAAGTCCTCGGATTTCTTTTTTCTTTTAACCTTTAAATTGTTGCTGAAATTTTCTTTTTTGCTTGGTTTAGGGAAATATCAAAAGTTTAAGTTTATGTGACCATAATCATAAATTCATAATTCACTAACAAACAAATCAATATATAAGAAAACTCCAAACCAACACCACACATGCACAAGCATGCACTAAGTGTAACTTAAGGGAAATTGATATGGGATAGAAAGATGGTAGGCCAACTACTTATATCTTTAAATGAAATCATTATAGAATTGATCCAAAGTTTAGGGTGGTAGTGGACAAAAGAGAGGGAAAAAGTGCTAATCATAAGATGAAGAGTGATTATTATATATTTAATAATGATAATAACTTAAGATTATGATTGTAACATAATGAATGGGCCATGTTATTAAACTAGGCTTTTTATGTTGGTTGAAAAGTAAAATGTGGGCCAAATTTCTTCTTGCCCTTCTCTTTATAACATGCAACAATAGCCAAAGTAATTAACCTAAGAAAAAGGGCAAAATTCATTTTAAATGAGAGTGTTTGAAGGTTTTAGGTATAAAGGAATGACCATTCCAGTCGGAATACATATTCTCAAGTGTATGGACTATGGAATAGTCATTCATTTTCTTCCCCATGGGTTTAGCCATTCTTGGCCAATCAAGAATCAACTTATATATATATATTTCTGATTGAATTATCCTCCTCCACACAATAAAAGGATTTTAAAAGCTTAACGCAAAAAATATATTTTATCCCCGACATATAATAATTAATAATTTCAAATTACTTAATAATGAAAAATTCAAGAAAAACAAAACAAAAAATAAAAGGCAAAAAAATGCAGAATAATTTTTTTTGCCCAATCAATAATAGTTTCATAATTGAAAATTACTTTAACCATAACAATTATAATAAAAAGTGTTAGAAAAATAGGAAAAATACGAAAAACTACCAAAATGCATTGGAAAAGTTAAAGAATAAAAAATTGTCACCAAGAAATAACATTTTCATCCTAAACTACTTCATAAGTTGCGATCTTTCATGTATTTATAGTGCAAACCATGTATATTACACTTTTATTAGCTAATATAGTAAATGAAACATGTGCTTTCGAGTTGAGACACTGATCAAAATTTAGGTTTAAAATATGAAAAAAATCTTACTGTAATATATCATTGTTATTTGAGACCACAATTCTATTTGCAAATTCATTTCATACACAGTTTGAACTTATTACATATTACCTGCTTTAAAGGATGATATTATTCTTCAATGATAATATTATTCGTTGCACATATATATATATTGGTTCCAAAAAGGTTGGATGGAGAAGTCTAATCCCTCGGGTTGGGTTGCACAAAGAGAAGCCCTCCCAAGGGAGATGTTTGCAGTAGGATTCAAACCGTTGTCAACTTCAGGGTTCACAAGCCACTTAACACTTGGCCCAACCACCTTTCGTTGCACATATATGAGATAACCATATGCTTAAAAATACTTTTATTTTAAAAAATTTAAACTAAACAGTAATTTGATATTTGTCAATAATCTCATTTCATTACTACATTCGTTCTTAGTTACCAATCATGAGTTGGAATGAACTAAACAATGACGATATCATTACTTTCTTATTTCTTGAACATACCAAATATGGTATATGTTATATTAGCATAATTCATTTCCCATCTTCATTCCATTCTTTAATTCATTTCGTTCATACATACCAATCGAGCCCTTAAACTTTAATTAATTTGTTGTACAAAGTGACCACAAGTTCCAGCCAAAGAGTTTTTTTTTCTCTAGACGAATGGGGATGCCCTGTCCTTATTAATTATGGGTCACACAGACCCTATAAGACTCCAAATAAGGAGAGAAAAGTCATAACTTGTAACAGTTTGAGATTGAACCAAGGACCTCTCACATAAAAGTAGAAACTGATACCACTAGATTAACAAGTCTGGGTAGCCAAAGAGTCATTTGGAGTTCGAGTGAAGTTGGTTGCTTTCGAAGGCTCAATTCAACATGTTAAGTGAAACTATATTGTTCTATCAAAACATTGAAGTTAAGTTAAAGGGAAATTTTAAAAATAAGGGGAAATGTCACTTATAGTTCATAAATTATTATGTTTGTCTTAGTTACGTCCCTAAACTAAAAAAATTTACACTACCGTCCCAAAGTAATACTTTCATCTCACTTTAGTCCTTCTGGTGATCTGTTATAGGAACTGTCGATTTCCAGTTACACTTTGATCCCCGAAGTATCAAATTTGTATCATTTTGATCTCTAAACCCAAAAAAAAGGGCAAAATTTCTATTTTTGGCAATTTTACAATCTACCTTATTTTAATTATTATTATTTAACTAATTTATATTAGTATATACTTATAGGTAATGTCGAAGAGAAGGATAAAAATTATATATATATATATATGTGTATATATATACTAATAATTAGTTCTGAAGTTAAAGAATAGAATTATTTTGATTATTATTATTTAGCTAAGATATTATTATTATTGGGTCATTCATAGCATTACTATACCTTCCCTATTCATTGCGGGTTGGTTATTCGTCAGTACCGGTTTAGCTTACGATGTATTTGGAAGCCCTCGGCCAAACGAGTATTTCACAGAGAGCCGACAAGGAATTCCATTAATAACTGGCCGTTTTGATCCTTTGGAACAATTCGATGAATTTAGTAGATCGTTTTAGGAGGCCCTAATCAAATGACTATAGATCGAACCTATCCAATTTTTACAGTACGATGGTTGGCTGTTCATGGCCTAGCTGTACCTACCGTCTTTTTTTTGGGGTCAATATCAGCAATGCAGTTCATCCAACGATAAACCTAATCCCAAATTATAGAGCTATGACACAATCAAACCTGAACGAACAAAATGTTGAATTGAATCGTACCAGTCTCTACTGGGGATTATTACTCATTAAATAATTAAATGATTACTTAATCATTCGATTAATTAATTTTAATTATAAAATTTCATAAATTACCAAACAGTTATAATTGAGTTATGTTAATTTCTACAATAAGATGAATATTATCTCAACAAATGATATTTGTTAAGAATAAAAAAAATAGAAAACAAACCATAAAAAAAGAAGGGATGATTGCATAAAACCCCTCTGTGTTATTTCGAAAATGCTAAAAACCTCCATGTGTTAACGAAATAGGCTAATCACCCCCTGTGTTCCTAAAAAGTGTGCAAAAAAGCCAAATTTTGTTAAAATAATAGAAGACAATATGTGTTTTTTGGGTGAATTAACACTATCTACCTTTCATAAAGTATGAAGAGTATAGAAATGACAAATGAGCATGTCAATAAAGGTGAAAAACATGAAAACGAGTTTGTTTTTTAATGGAATTTGGCTTTTTTGCACAGTGATTAGCCTATTTCGTTAACACAAGGGGGTTTTTAGCATTTTCGAAATAATACAAGGGGGTTTTATGCAATTACCCCAAAAAAGAAAATAGGAAAGGAAGATATTCGTTAACCGCCATCTACACAGATTCGGGTATGTACTTTGCATTATGATCTTTGGTCACTTTTAAAACAATCAACATATTAACAAATTAGTTTTTCACAATGAATTCTAGAAAAATCAATTTAGTGGTTTATCATGCTATGTTTAGAAAAGACCTTCGTATGTTTTTGTATAGCTGGACATGAGGTTCCCGTGTCTGTTACATATTAGCTAAACAATTACAATTAAAATACGGTAGTTGTCTTTTTTCTTTAATTTAGAAATTATATATATATATATATATATATATCCTTGTGCGAGACATTACATATAAGTATATGCTAATTTATATTAGTTAAATAATAACACTTAAAATAAGGAAGATTGTAAAATTGTTAAAAATAGAAAATTTTCCGCTTTTTTAGGGTTTAGAGACCAAAGTGACAAAGTTCATACTTCGGGGACCAAAGTGCAACTCAAAACCGACAGTTCCAGTCACAAATTACTGAAAGGACTAAAGTGAGACGAAATTATTAGTTTGGTGACGGTAGCGTAACAAACTTTAGTTTAGGAATGTAAGTGAGACGAACGTAATAATTTAGGGATTATAAGTGACATTTCCCCTAATAATAATAATAATAATAATAATAATAATAATAATAATAATTAAAAGGGACTAAGAGTAGGGCTGAAAGAGGAATTAAATTACTTGATACTCGATTTAAGATCGTTCGGTAAAAGCTCATTTGAACTCGGTTAGTTAACATATCAAACTAAACTTGAACAATCTTTGATGTGTTTGATAAGTTTGAAGTTCAGCTCGATCTCGATTGAATTAGTAAAAAAAATGATAAATATGCAAAAAAAAACAAGCTACCGAAGTTTGACTCGTGTTCGATTCGATTAACAATCAAATCAAAATTAAACATAAATTTTAAAGCTCCATTCAATGACAATTCGAATAAGTTTGAACAATACCTTGTTAGACTATGCTCGATTCATTTACATCCCTAACTAAGAGAGCAATTCAATACATTCAGTGAATTCAAATGTAGTACCATGTGTTAAA